>VZTE01002832.1:117700-213806 GCA_013397775.1 Eulacestoma nigropectus | reverse complement strand
GGTGGAGCAGGCGCGGGCGCTGCGCAAGGACCGCGCCGACAACGACGAGGACTCGGACACGGGGCTGAGCTCCATGCACAGCCAGGACTCGGACTCGCTGCCCGTCTGCGAGTCCCTCGTGTAGCGCCCGCCCGCCCCGCCGCAGCCGGCCCGGGCACGGGGCGGGCGGGCGGAGCGGGGCTGCCGGGGCAGAGGGCGGTGGAGGACTGCGGGCAGGTGTGGGGCAGGCGAGGAAACTCCCGGCGCAGGAGGCAGTCACACAGAGGAAACATTTTAATTTGAGCTCTGGAGTTTGGACTTGTTCTGACTAGTCATCCGCGGGCAGCGTTTAGGCTGGCTCCCCGGTGCTTTTATCTAAGGAAGAGAGAACCCACAGCGTGTTCGTGTTTCATTCACGTCTGGGATTGCTCGCTCCTTAAATCCAGCCGCCTGCTTCCCTCCGAAGGTTTTCTTGCCGGGCCTTGTAATCCTCCGGCTGCCCACGATCTCCCCACTGTAGTCCAAGGATGCTCCGGATGAGCTCTTCACGAGCAAAAGGCCAGGACGCGCTCCCGAGCGGGGATCAGCGTCTCCCGAACAGGTTCTCGGCATTGCAGAGCCACGCGGTGGCTTCTGGTGGGTTATACTGGGCTATACTGGCTGTCACAAATACACCCGGCCCCTTTACAGGCAAAAAGTCACGACACTAAAGCTGCTGATGATTTAAACACTACGGAGGGGAAGAGGCGTCAGTACTACTGACACTGGGATCTTCCAGGGCGCAAGCTTTTGGACGGTACTGCAGTTCCTTTTGGCAACAAAAGGGGTGATAAATCACTTCCTTTTTTTTTCTTTTTCTAAAGAACAAGCTAAATCAAAAATATAGGTTAACGTGTTGTATTAACTCTGCTCTGCGTAGTGCTTTTCCTTATGCATAGATAAGAGTGCTTTGTTTAAAGGCATACTGAGAAATCTGTTAGTATCTATAGTCATTTGACAGTCATGGAAGATAATTAGCAGTGCCTGTATGTACACAGCCCTCAACTACGTTTTTTCACTAGGCTAGCTGATCTTTGGCTGAGCTTGGTTGTAGATAAACAAAGTACAGAACCAGCTTGAGCTACCATTTTTAATAACATAGTTCATATCAGGCCAAGAGATGCAACGATAAAAGCATGACTCAAGCCCTACCTGCACTACAGCTTAGTCTTTTCAGTTATTCTAATAAAAAAAAAAGCAGCCATCAGCTGTAACATGCATTTCACTTAACTGCCAAATCTTCCTCTGCAGCTTAACTCTTGCCCAAAATATATGATCTGCTCTTGCAATAAGAGACATTAAGGATTCTTGTATTCCAGAATAATTGCAGAAATAGTTTAAGCAGTGAGAGACAAGAGAATGTTGAGTCAGGTCTGACTGATGGTATGAACTTTTTAAAACTTCTGAGATTATTATTTATGTAAGGTTATTTATAAAAGTTTTCATTTAACAATAAGAAAGTATAAAAAAAGGGGTACACCAATAGACCAGTTCTTTATTTTTATTAAAAACCTCGCAGCCTTCTCCCCCAAAGACCGTGTTCCACTCTTGCAGTGTTCTTGCTGGAAGGAATTCTGATGGACACGAGAAAATTAGATTCAGGAACTGCTCAGTTTGAAAACAAGCAGAGAAATACTGTCTGTGGATTTGCAGAGGCTGCACAATTTTCTATATGCTATGACTCTCGATAAATGTTATTCCACTGAATGGGTCTCAGTTGTAACGAACTGTGGTTTATTTTGAACACTGATTATAAAATTGTTTTTCACATTTTAGTCAACCTTGGAAAATATTTAAGAACCTATTTTTAGAGCTAATAAAACTCTTAATAAGGCTAAACAAGTGTTCCCAATTGAGTGTGATTTAAAAATCTGCCAGGACTGGGATTCTGTTGCCTTGTGTGCAAAGCAAATAGAAAGATACACCGAGGGATGACAGCATCATCCCTTCCCTTTCTGATGGCACAAGGGGCTCCCTCAGGCACAAGCAGCAGTGCACTGTCCTCAGCTCTGGCCACTGCGGGGGCAGTGCAGTGGCATTTGGAAGCATCAGCACTTGTCCAGAGCGAGGAATTTGGATTTTCATGGAAGGAGAGCCAAAGAATAAGCTGAGGGATGTGGGCGTCCCACTGCTGCCGTGCATTCAGCAGCGTGGCTGTAACGGGTGGGTGGTGCAAGTACCTGCTCACAGCTTCCCCAGGGACTGATGGAAGCAATAAACCTGAGCTGGCTTTGCCTAAGTTCTCCCATTACCACACCAAGCAAATAAAAAGTAAGCACGTTATAGAAATGAGCTGCAACAGGCTGCACATCATTGTACTGCTGACAGAGGCATCAGGCAGCCTGTGAAGCATGAGGTGAAGGAAGGCAGGGAATTCAAAGTTGCAAAATAGTCTGCCTACTCATCCTCATCTAGGAAAATCCATAAAACCAGGACAAAACCACTTTTGCTCTAGGCTGCTGAGGGCCATGTGATGCTTGCTCTTGGCTTCCCCGTAGCCCAAATAAGATTACAACCCTGCAGAGCTGCTGGTCCTGTCCCATGAAGACAGGGGTGAGAACGCTGCAGGTGGCACTGTAGTCTCAAGGGTTTGGTGGGGGCTACAGTGAATTCCTAGGAGCCCCTATTTGATTGTGTTCCTATATTGTGCGGGTGAAATTTGGTAAATTTATTTGATGTTTAAACAGTTACAATTGCAATAGGCTCACAGACCGATCTCAAACATCAAACAAATCCCTATCGCTCTCAAACCATTATTAAAACATTAGGAGAGAAGAGGAAATCACTGTTTGCATTGGACCAGGCACTTCTCCCTTCCCTTCTTCTGGGCTTGTATATCCTCACTCAGATAATAGAGACAAGCCACAGGATGCTTGTCAGGGAATTTGGCCCTGGGGTTTTGCTGGGCACATAGCCAAGGGTTAGGAGAGCTGATTCAGAATCACAGGTAGAAGGGCAGGATTTTTATCTCCTTTGCAGTTCAGACAGAATGGGAGAGAGAGATAGCAGCAAAAAAAAACCCCTGGCCAACACCACTATGGAAATCTACCTTCCAGCACCACCAGGAGAGAGGTGAAAGATCCAACAAACGGAGGCTTTGGGGAATTTTTAATACCATTCTCTTCTATCTTTCAGAGTCAACTCCAGTCTAATCTTTCTCTCTTCCTAAGGCAGATACAGATAGCCATGAATTAAATAAAAACCTAACAGCACTGCAAACTACTTATGTAAATCATGTGTAGTATCATGTTGCCCTATTTATTCAACACCTTAACTGCTTCTCAAAGGAATCGCCATGGACTGAGGCCACCAGGCTTTTCTCAGACAATACCTACAGAAATCAGAAGTTTTGGCCAGGAGATATAATCAGAGTAGCACCAGGCCTTAGTTTCAGGCACCCTTTAAACAAGCATTAGGAAGCACTCCTACACAGGTCCTGTCTGTTTGCTGCCCTTGGCCACGCTTTTTCTGACCCTACATGGCACTTTCTGTTGTGCCTATACAGGAGTTTGTGGGACCAGGTAGTGAACCAGGTCAGAAAAAAACTCATGGACTTTAATTTAGGTGAGGCCCTGATGTGGCTCAATGTACAGTCACGCAAATGTTTCTGGCAATGACAAGGTACGGTGGTAAAAATGAGAAATTGAAGGCCCTTGGAAGGGTGGAACTGATCCTTTCAGCAATGGGCACTGTTTTGTGCTGACTTGCAAGTTGGCAAAAGCTTCCTTCAGGCTGTAAATATCCCCCACTCACAGCCTAAGTAAGGTTTGGAGAGTGGAAAACTGAGGCTGGAGCTGAAACTTCTTTGACATCAATTACACTCACCTATATTAAACCCAAAATAAGCCAAATACTGCAGCTCTCAGTCTTGACCTTGTTTCAAAAACTCACTATCAAGCAATATTATCAGAATGAAAACTCTGTGTCAAATTTGATATATTTCTAGTTCTTAGCCTGTGTAAGAGATCTGCCAGTTTGAATAAGCACTTTGTAGGGATATCGTTTGATGCCTTGAAGAGGGGAGGCAAATACATTTACTGTAATGAACACCACTGACATGCAAAATGAATGACCTATTAATTATTGCCATAGATTCCAAACCAGCATGTAGGCAGCCAAATCACAGTCTGATTGTTTTATGGTGACAGATCCTTTTCCAAAGAGCCTACGGTCCAGGTTTCAGACAAGATACAGTCAGAGGAGGGAAGCAAGTAAGTGGGTGTGAGAAAAGGAGAACATGTCATTAAGCTTTATTATTGACTCCTTGCATGAAACCTATGTTCCAGGTTTACTTTAAAAATAGTCTGTGTTCCTGTGTCTGGAGACACATGTGCAGAAATCGACCTCCCTCCCAAGCTCTACACGACTTCGGGTTTTTTTTCCCCCCTTTCATTTGCACTGTGCTGGGAGTGTAGCTCAATACATGAAAAGAGCAGCAAAGGCCTTGAAATAACAGGTCTGGTGAGCTGTGCTGGTTAACGAGCTGAAATACAAGCCATTGTGGATTGTTGGGAGCAGTTGTCCTTTGAAGTCACTTGATATTATTGCTCCTGAGCTGGCACACAAAGTTTAGAGAAATGAGCATGGCAAAGTGCAGGGAGCCTACATGGATGTCACTCCTTTTCTACAAACTCTCATTGCTAAATGAACTTGGAAGCTAAACAGAAAGGGAAAAATGAATAAACCCAAAGCAGATCTTGGCTCTGTATGCAAATTAGCCAGCTATCTTCAAGCAGAATTGTCTAAGAGTATTTTGAAAAATACTGCTTGCATAATTTACTACATTACTTGTGTAAATGCATCAAAGCAGAACCTTCCATGCAGGGCGGATTGTCACACGCTGTCACATGCTGAACAGCAACAGAGCTGGTCCCTGATTTCTTAGAGGGTTACAGTACTAACTCTGCTGGGGCATTAGAGCGTACCCTCAAAAAACAACTTCTGCAGGCTTTACACACTCTCTACATATCAGCTTGTTTACACTTCAAGCTTTATTCGGAAAGTTTTATTACAATCCCCTTACCTCAGTTTCAAAAACATTCCAGAAGGTCATTGATGTTCCATGAAAAAAGAGTTTCCACTCCTAATGTCTTTTTTCCTCCTTCCTGCTAACCTACTCCTCCCCTATTCATCAGCACCTGCTCCGAATTGCACTAATAGCTTTGCTCAAATTGCTGTGACTCCATGGGTTCAGAATTGGAATCTTACTTGGTAAGAAACCTGAAGAAAGAAAGAGTCTTTCTGTGTCTTGGCAAAAACTCCATATTTGTGTAGTACCTGGCAAGCTCAGCAGTATTTTTGTAGTTGCCATGTGGATTAAGGACATACCCCCACCAACTGTTTGATGCTGCTCTTGCTCAACTCCCTTGTCCCCTCTCCCCCCACCTTTTTCTTCCCTTTTAACATGTTTCCAAGCTTCTTTCAGAATTTTCCACTTCTCCTACTTGGAGACAAGCACTTCTCACACAAGAAGGGAGCACATCTCTTAAGGTGACATTCTGGGGTGACACTGCTGTGGAGCATCGGGGTGGGAAGATACAGTTTCTATTGAAGAATAACTTAAGCAGGGAGTGGTGTCTTATTTCCCTTGGAGAGTAAGCTTTTGCTGAAGGTATTTACTGTGTGATTGTGCACCATCTGGCAGAAGGAGGCCTGATCTACTCAAGGCCTCCTAGGTACTGCTGTAATGAAAACACGAAATTATTTCAGTCTCCTGTGCCTCAGCTCCCAAGCACTGGAGTGTGTGCTCTCCCCTTTTCTGAGCGGTTACAAATAGCCTTTCCAATTTACCACCTCAGAGGAACCACGGCAGGGTGATCTCAGAATGCCATCCTGCTAAGTCAGTCTTGAGATTTTATAGAGTGTACTGCAGAAAAAGAAACAAAACAACAAAAAAACCCGAACAAAAAGTATCTGTGACTCATGGGAAGAACTCTTACATATCTGAAACATACTATCATCAGCTTACTAGCACTGCACTTCACATGGCTTAATTATGTGATTATTTAGTCTATTATCTCCAAAAGAAATTATTTTCATCAGTAAATTGTGCTCATGAGCAGATCTTTGGAAAATGTGTTAAAAGCCTCTAGGAAAAATATTTAATCCTTGTTTCAATTTAATGTAATCCCCTTGTTTTAATCTCTTACAGTGTAGTTTATTAAGTGTAATCAGGCTATTAGTTTATGCATTTAATTATTGCTGTAGCCTCATATGGTTTTTTTCTGCCTTCCACTGAATCTCTACTTGATAGACATATCTTAAGAACAAATGAAAAGTAACTTTGGAAATTAAGAGAGACATGGATCACCTTTTGAAAACATTGGTGTTTGTTCTTCCTACCACAAGCATAGAAGCAAATTAGTCGCTTTTAACTGCAGATACCTTGCATTTCTGTTTCCCTTTCTTTCACAGCTGCCCTTCACTTTCTCACTGACTGGCTTCTCCATAATTCTATTACAGGTTTCCTTTTTGGAGTGACCAATGACAGGAATCACGAATCACCAGTAGGTTAAAAGTTCAAAGCCAGGTTTGTCAGCTTTTTCTATAACTCTGTTCCTGTACATTTTCTGTGTCCCCTACTTTCCATCCTTTATTTCAAAAAGTATTACCCCGGCCAGAAAATAGAGTCAGGCACTCAACTTTTGCCATCCTTCAAAGGAAGATGCAGCACGGAGAGGTCCAGTGTCCCGTATCCATAATGCACAGAATGGTAGGTTCAGCTGTGCCCATCCACAGCAATGAGCTGATTAGAAATGCCCTTCCTCAGCTCATACAGCGAAAGACAGGTTTGAGGTCACTATATCGTAAATTGCTCGTTCTTAGCCCTGGCAGGGCTGACTAATGATCTTCAGCAGGTGATTCCAATGTGAAATAGAGTAACCTAAACCTCTGAATGTATTGAATTAATTTTGACAGAGTCCCTAATAACAGTATCTCCTGCTTCCTACCTGTCACATGTACAGTTAGAAGAGAAAACGGCATTCTGGCTTGGAGGGATTTATAAACCAGCCAGGGTAGCAATGAGCACGGACCTTGCTGCTTTCTCTTCTGGTGGGGAATGAAAGCTTTCCTGCCTTTGCACTGCCTAAGTGAAGTGGGGATGGATGGGGCAAGAGTGTGGAGAGTGAAACTGTGTCAGAAGAGAAGCGAACTGAGCCCAAACAACACAAATCAGAGACGAGGCAGCTGAAGGGAAGGAACAAGAAAGGACAGAAAGCCCACAAGAAGCCTGGGCAGTAGGAAAGCAGCAGGGAGCAGGAGTGAGCTCCTAGACAGTAGCAAGGAGTCTGTGACAGTCTTGTGGTTATCAAGCTGTTCCACTGTAACCAGTTAACTGGGAGGGACAGGAGACCCAGGCACAGCATCTTCACAGCTTATCAGCACTGCAGCCAGGTGAACAGGAGGAAAGAGACATCAGTGAAACTCTTGTGTTTTCCTGAGGTTCTGTTCACCCAGCTGTAAAGGCTGCAGAATTTGCAACAGGCAAGTGTGCTGAGAATCTGAAGATGAAACATCGTTCTCAAATGTTTGGTTTTTTTCCTTTTCTTTCAAGTTTTACCTGGTAAATATGGAGGAATGAACATTTCCCTGGATGATACATAGTTTATATGACCAGTTTCTCTGCAATACACTCCTTTCCTAGAGCTGCTGCTTTTATAATCTGGGATGTTGTCATGTTGCTCTGTTTACCTACATGATTTGCCAAAAAACTGTGGCACAAAGAAAATGGGCTATTTTAGCTTAATTTAATAGGCAAGCTTAAGGCAATAGCAGATCCAGACCTATTACTCCAGTTTACACAAGCCAGATTAGAAAGGCCATTGCACATGCTTTGCAAGTACCTTTTGTAGACTGGTTTGTGTAAAACAAGCCAGCTGAGCAAGATTGAAAATTCAGTTGTTTAAAGTCTCTCACCATGTGTCACCAAAGTGATTCACATGTAGATCACTTCATCTAGTTAATGAACACAATTACCATTTTCAACAATATTAATTGGACCTCTATTTATACTGTTTTCTGTATTTTACCTTCGTAACCACCTCCATAATTAGCAACTCCTATAGGTTTAATAGGCCTAAAGGAATAGTTTTCTTTTATAGAACATATATTTCATTATTAACTTCTCTTTCATTTCCCCTCCCTCCAATACTGCTCCCCACAGAACTTCCAAGCCTTTTTCTTCTCCTCCAGTCATTAGCAATTGGGCTTCATCCTTCCAATTAACAAGGGTGAAAGACACCTGCCTGTTCAGAAATCATCTGCCACACACTTGCAACTCAAGCCTTACAACTGCTAAGTCACAGCTGTTCCAACTGAAATGCCACACCAGTATTCTGGTATTTCTTTTACTTCTAAAACTAAAGAATGGAAAGAATGGGTGCTTTCCTAGTTCAAAGATGGGCAAGACAACCAACTTATGCAAAAGGGCACAAACTCCACTCTTTTGCCCAGGATATCAGAGCCAGCTTGTAAAAGGAGACATATTAGAAACCCTGAAGACGTACCCAGTTAAGCCAGTGATTTGTACATTTTCAGCTAGAGCTAAGTAATATTTTAATTAGCATTGATATAGCAATAGGACCACACAAGGTAGAAAGTTATTATACTATGCATTTTTAAAAGACACAGGACAAGGCAGACCTCGCTCTGATGAGCTCACAGTCGAGGCAGACAAGCCAGGTATCAACTGGGATGATGGCACAGGAGCTGCAGTGACTTGACTCGCATGAGCAGCAGGTTAGCAACAAAGACGGGAGCAGAAGCAAATTCTCCCAATTCCCAATTCATTTTCCTCACTGCCAGACCCACACTTCCAGCCTGTGGTGTGGTACAGACACTGGAGGAGGCATAAATCTATCTCCATCCCTTACTGCCACAGGAGCTGTACCCCTGAAATGTGTGGAGATTTATTCAAGCTATTGGAGAATACAAGAGGTCAAGGAGTAGAAGGAAAATGTTGCACTAGGTTACTGCATTTCATATCCACGTTTAAGAGTCCCAAGTCCATAATTTTATAGTCTGAGAATTTATGGTTTCAGGAAGATTTTTCATTCATTTACATGTTAGTGGCATAAATCGCTGCTGTATCTATAAACAGGTTTCCTTCCCCATTTCTTGGATATCTGCATTTCTTTCTGCAACAAAGAGAACCACACATACTCTAGAGATTTGTCCACGAGCAGAATTTTCCAATATTGTAAAGTGTATTTTAATTTTTCTATTTAGCAAACACAGAACACTTTGTGAAGAGCAGCTCTGACAAAGGTGCTTCACCCAGTGGGCACGTACTGCTCCAAAACCTGCCTGGCTTCCTCTCAGGTGAGCTCTCCAGCCATTGCTGCCTGCCTGGAACACGGCTGCCAACACGAAAAGTTTCTCCTTCTCCATCTGCCATACCTGGCAATTTCAGGTGAGGAGGGCCATGGCACTTAAGATTATTTCCCTCAGGCAGCCCATGGCCACGGCAGCATTTTGAACTGAGCTCGGTCCTGAGGTTTTCATCTTTACTTCAAAAAACTCATAGAAACAGACTATTTCAGATTACTGAAGGGCAGTGCTATGGAGATATGTATTGCCACAGAAGGCTTTGTTGCACAAATATTTGATGCTGAGAAAGAATGCATCTTTCATTAGGGCTCAAAAGGAACAGCTCCAAACACATTTTATCATGTATTTTTTGATCTGCCTGGATGAAAGCCCCACCTATTATGGAGTATAAGTGAACATCAGGGCTGGTTCTGTTGTCTAGAATCCCACTGTGATTAGTGCTCTACAAGTCCCAAACAGTCTGGTCCCTCACCAAAAGCTCGTATGTGGGAAGGTAGCTGTGATATATAGCATGTAATTAACCTGAGAAATTTACATTTTATTCAAATTGCTAATGAACAAAATAATATCAGACACAAGAATGGAAAGTACTAAATCTGGTGCCTAAGTCTGAAAGTATTTTAGATATTGAATTGTGAGCTTTAATAAGAGCAGGCCCTGAATAGATGGAAAAACACAAATAATGGAAGTCATGGGAAAATGGTGCAATTGGAACTTGCTTTCAACATTTCACATGGCTTTATAAATATTTAGCACAAGACAGGTGTATGCCCTTTTCCTACTGCTTCGTGTCTCCTCTTGTGGCAGTCAGAGACACTGCCTTGAACAGATTAGAGTCTTGCAAAATCTTTATTAACAATTAGCCTCAAATACAAGAAATGTATCTGGATGTTGATTAACTGAACATGATCATTAATGTAACTATTAATATTAATCCTGATGTAGTCAATTATTGAGCAAAAGAGCTAAAATCATGCTCAATCATAAGATGAGATGCAATGAAAAACAGATCTTATTTCTATCCTGTGCTTTAAATTTGACAGGTAGTCAAAGACTCCTTTAGAAGTAAATAATTTCTTTGCATGGTAACATGCACCTCAAATTGCAGAAAGAGTTCAGAAGTACCTGACAATTCTCAACAAATTCTTTCAACAGTGTAATGTTTGCAAAAGTTCAGAACGCACGTTCATGATCTACTCAGTTAAACACAAGATGACTAAGGTTAATTTGATTTTTCTTCCTGAAGTCATAATTCAAGTATGAATATAATTTAGACATCAGTAGATAAAAAGTATGTCAATGAAGGACAAGTAAAATTTCAAATTACTAAGGAGCAAAATTAAGTTAATTTCAGAGTGGAATGTTTGTAAGTAGTGTGTAATCAGTCCTCAGTTTAAATGACTCTTAATTAAATAATCTATTATTATGTTCACTGGCAAATCGAGCCTAAACATGCACAAGTGCAAAAGCTAAAAGATCCAGCTACACTCAGCACTCAAATACAAAAAACTTTTAGTACAGTAACATTGGCCAAAAATATACTTTTGTCTGTGCGAATTTTTGGGGGGGAGCTGTTTTATATTTTTAAAAATCCCTAACGGCATGAAACACAGCTGAACAATCCACTGCATGTTTCACTAGGAGTAATGAGGGTCAAATTCCAGCCCAAGGTACAAACCTTAAAATTCTGATGACATTCATGAGTGTCATACATTGACATCTGAGTGCAGTCTATCCATAAACAAACACAAACCTGCACCGAGACATTCTCCGATGCTGTTTGAGAAGTCTGTTGCTCACTTGTCACTTGGGCACACCCATGCCCAATTTTCTTTTCAGCAAACAGCATTATCCTCTGCACCCCCCACTCTGCAGCAATTACTCATTTCAAGGAATAATAGAACAGTAGTCCCCAAGCGAGTGCATGCAGCCATCGTTCGTGGTGCTGAGCAAACACCGTCATTCGGGCTATCATGCCTAAGCTTGGCCCTGCTTCTGAAACAGGATCAGCACAAGCCAACCAGTCTGGCAGGACTGACAGACATTGCCTTCAAACCAAACATCGCCTCCACCCCAGAACGTGCCTGCAGGGGCTTCCTTTGCAGCATTTGCTGAGGGGAGGGAGGGTGTGGATAAGGCACCGAAAGCCACCTCTCCGCTTGGGAACCCAAGTCCCGCTTGCGGAAGAGGTACAGGTTTGAGTGTCTGTGACTTCCAGTGAGATCTGTCCTCCAAAAGGCTGTTGCTTTTGAAAATCACACACGGATGCAGTCCAAAAAAATCACTTAGACTCTTCTTGAAAATTGTAGCCCTGCTACAGAATTCAAATGTTATGCCTTTGATACTTAAAGATGTAAACTAATAAGAAGGGAAGCGTATGGGTTTAGACCAGGACAAAACTTTTGCAATTTCATGCACTGAAACCTGTCTAGGGTTACCACTGGTGACTTTCTTGCAATTCTGAAGAATTGTATCCAGTTCTTATTAGAACACAGGCTGAGGTTAAATATGGAAATATTTAGGCTCTTTCCTTAGGCCCAACTTTTCTAGGTCATAGTAATGCATATATAGGAAGTGAATTAACTCAGCACTGTCCCATGAACTGTTTTTTAAAGGTTGACATTCATAACACTGTAGCATTCTCCTGGCTGAACATCTGCATCTCATTGCCAGATCCGAGATGCTCCACTGAGTGACTGAGAAAGACAATCTTAAAGACTCATTGTGAAAGCCTAAATTTCCACAAACCAAACCACCTGACCTAGCTGATGCTCAGCAGATGTCAAATTTGCAGAAGGGAAGAAACCCCAACAATTGCCACAGCTCCTGACCTCTTTCTAGGAAGTGCTCCTGCATCCAATTTACTCCCACAGAATGAAACCCAAGTCAAGAGCTGGGACATAAGTTTATCTCTAATACTCCATCAGGATGAACATGAGACATATGCAAAGGTGGTTGGAAACAGCAACACTGCACATGAGCCCTCAGCTTCTGGTTCCCCAGCTTTGGAAACCTACCGCTGTCCTTGATCAAGGAAGAAACCTCAGCTCTGCAATCGTGCATTCAGGGTCACTACGGTTTTAACCTACTGCAATTAGCATCACTCAGTGCTGGCACTGATAACAGAATTGCTTCTGTGGCGTAGGCAGATCCATCCTCCTTGAAGGAGTGAGATCAGGAATGGATCCCCAGGACAGCCACACATTACTGCCAGAGCAGACTGACTGTAGAATCTCGCTATGCAGTGTGCCACTTTTATCCCCGTCATCATTTTTGTCCTGGCTTTACTACACTGCCTAAAAGTGGGAAGTAGGAATGCACACAGAGATCCCTAACATGTGCTACATTGATAGTTTTGAGATGCTTATGGTGTTAAACTGCATGAAAACAGATGTTTATAGTAAGCCTTGATATAAATCTTATGCTGTTAAATTATTCTAGAGGGAAGAAATCGACTGACACTCAGATTTAAGGCATTGATATCAATCTCCCTTTTCTTATTTTTCTCTATCATTTGGCAAAAGAAAGAGGAGAATAATAGTCATTACTGCTGGGTGGACTTCTTGCCAAAACTGATTGCTAGAAACATTAAAAAAAAATCCCTCTTAGCTCAGAAAAAATATTACCAGAAGAAAAAATAGTGCCAAAAGTTTATGTCAGCAAGTTAAAAGAGGCAAGACCATATCACCACTAATTCATCTACAAAAAACTAGTCAATTTTATGTATACTGACAATTCATACATCCTCATCTTTAGCATGAGCAGCAAACATTTACAGCCCGAAAACAAACTTTTAGGCAGTGTCCAGCCTGGCCTTTCTAACCAGCAAACTATGAACTCAAGGTGAAACTGCACTGCAGACATGCCCAAATCCAGGCTGTGCTTCATTCCCTCGGGCTGAGAGGAGAACTGGGGTTGAGTGTAGAAAGTCTGGGAAGCCTGCAGAAGGTGTATTGCCCTAAGAAAAGCCATGAGGGAAGAAATGGGTCTTAACAGCAGCAAAGCAAAAAAAGTAGCCAACAGGTACTGTGGCACTTGCTGCTCTCTTCCTATGCAACTGCACGACAGCATTCAAGGAAAGAAATATGGAGAAGGAGCATTACAGAGCAGGATTTGCAGCAGCAGTTTTAACGTGTTTCCAAGTATTCCTTCCTTATTAGGAATCCCGTCAGCTAATTGTTCCAGTGCCTGAAAAGGTCCTGGCTTTTCTGACAACAGCGAGCTGCTGCTAACTAGCATCCAGCACAGGGTGCCCAAGGACTTTTCCTCCTCCTTCCCAGCACGGAGCAGCCGAGCGGGCCAACCGTTTCATCACGATTGTGTTACACTGACAGCCACCCTCCTCCTCAAATTGTTTCAGTAGGGCAGCCAAGGCAAGACATAAAGGAGCTGCAGCATCTTGGCAAGGGCCCTTATTAGGCAAACAAACTTATATTAATCTTTTATATAAAACATCCGCCGTGTTGCAGGCAACTTTGAGATGGTTTAGGAGTTGTGATGATTTCCTACAAGATATGATCTCCACTGAACAATGGAATCTGCTCATCCAGTGCCGTGCCAGCAGGGATAACATCTGCTGTCTTCACATGGCTGCATCTTCTCCTCGCAGCTGCATTCCTTTGCGTGGTCTTTCCCTCCTACAAATATTCCCTTTCTGCCTTTGGCCCCTGCTTTTCCAGGCCTTTTCCAGCTACAGGTCTCCAGTTCCTTCAGCATGTCTCTGGCTCAAACTCCACTGGGTGCCAGTGACCTCGGGGCACTGGGAGCAGGGAGAAGGAGGCAGGAAACCTGCAGGAAGGTGAGCAGTAGGAGGGGGAACTCCTTCCATCAGAACACTGAGTTTTTTCTGGAAATCAAGGCCTTGGAAAGCCACAGTGCAAGTGCCATGGCAATATTTCTTCTTCTGAATAGAGACTCTCCCCCTAGGAGATTCCACATTTATCGGAGCATGTTAATTATTCATCCAGATGCTTTTTAGCTCCACTTTGTTGCTGTTAAACCAGGAGCAGAACCACATAACTGAGCAATTTACCAGGCACTTAATTGAGCTCCAGACCTGGAGCAGTGCTGTCTGCAGCTCAGTCTCACGGCTTCATTCCTGCAAGGGCTGAGAAAGAAACCACAGGAAACTACAAGGATGATATATTGTGTCTCGGTGAGCATTTTTCAAGTACACCACCTTAGGAAAAGCAAGGCTTAGGAGTATTAGTGAATCTTCTAATGATTCAATTTATGGTATTAGCCAAAATTTCCTTTGTTTTCCCTCTTCTGCACGGAAAAATTATGATCCTTTCTTTCACACGAGGAACAATGGTTGCTAACTGTAACATGGTACAAAGGTGGCAGCTCTTAAACCAATCACCAAAATTCACCTAAATAAAGGAACTCAGTAGCAAAGTGCCGCCACTGGCACTACTCCCAATCAATCTCTAGGACATATCTGAGGTAGAATTTATGGTCCATAAAACCAATCCATAATTTTAACTTGGTTTGATTTCAGCACAGTATCTTAAATATTTATGTAGCTTAAACAAAAGTGGCTGGTGGATGGATATATCCTGGACTCTGGAAGTGCCTTCCTTCCTTCCCCTGGCACAGCTTGGATTGATATTTTTGGGGTGTGCTATTTTGCAAGCCATGAAAAGCAGAGAGCTGAAAAAACTGGACATGCAAGCCAGTTATACTGGTTACAATCTTTTCACAGTAGTCCAGGTTAATGTATTTTTATCAATTCATGTCAAGAAAGCTTTACATCCCTTTTTTCACACTAGAGACTATCTATAAATTCAACTCCAAGGAAAAAAAAAGAAGAAGCAGCAGCCTCTCCCTTCCCTACAGTTTTCTATGAAAACAAGCCCTGCCTTTCCCCTCCCGGAGCACGGGCAGGGAATCAGTCCTTGGCCATTAGGCGAGATCTGTGACAGGGAGTTTGCATACCAGCTACTTTAGTTGCTCTACACCAGACACACTTTGATCTTACGATCAAAACACATTCTCATTTTGAACATTTGCATCCCTGCCATGCACAGATGAGCTCTAGCCATGCAAACAGGCTGTGCTTACAGGACTATGCAAAGCATCCCTGAGGATTACATGGGAGTTTCTAGGACTTGAGAGAAGTAACAGCAAGAAAAGCTCCAGAAGGAACAACTCTTTTTATTAAGCGATTTATTGAGTTACTCTGCACTCCCAGCTGGGCGAAAAGGCTGGATACCTGCTCATAGGCCCAGTAGTGGATTAGATGCAACTTGTACGAAAAATACATGGCTCTTGCCAATAGAAATCAGACAGAATGTTCCACAATTAGCTGCTAACTTCTGGTTTTAAGAGGATGGTTGTGAAGAAAAAAAATCCCTTTCCCTAACTATGTACTTCTTTTCAGTATGAACAAAAATAGAACTTTGCTATGGTGTCATTAAGGTTGCATGTTTGAACGACTTGCTAGAGAAAAAGATAGTTTACTGCTTTTATTTCTTAAAAAGCTGCAATTTGAAATTTCTCAGGCCGTAGGAAAGTTCAAATAAATTACTGTTTGTATAGCACTCTTAGGCCTTCACATGAAAAGCTTAATAGGTGTATAATATCTGCCAGAACAGCTGTACCATGAGTTAAATGTCACGGTTTAGCCAATTTTACTGGCATAAGTTTTCACCCAGTGCCCCATCCAAAGCACTCAGTGTTCAGAGCTACATTAACTCTGTGCTCAGAACAAAGTCCTAGATGCATTTTCTTTCCCATACTGGCATTAACAGCCTGAGATTGTAGGGTTCCACTTGGACAATGAGGCACACACAGTAATTGAAGCCACATCTCTATGTGTAGAAAATATGCCTAAAAGTCAAAAGGCTTTTTTTGCATAGATGCTTCACAAGAAATGCTCAGTCTTCTGAGACCTCGGGAAGGGGGATGTTCTGTTTGTTTCACGTCCTTTTCACTGCAAAGAAAGATGCTTGAAGGACTTCTCTAATATTGTGCTGCCAGTAAACGTTTTTTTTTTTCCCAATTTGTCTATGCCCAGCTGCCATGCTACAACTCCTCCCAGGCTGGCCTCCTGCTTGGTCAGGCCAGCTCCAACCACCTCCTCCAGGGCACTGGGATATGGTCAGCCTGCCACAAGGAACAGAAGCACAGGGCAGCTTCTGGTACTCACTGAAGCAGGCCTGGGAGAAGGGAAAGGTCAGGATGCTTCCCGGAGGACCTTGTGTGGGCACAGCTTCAGCAGGAAGGGTGGAGGTGACTGCCACCCAGGAGCAGCCCATAGCACAAAGATTAAGGAGCTCCAAAAGGAGGTGGGAGCAGTGGGTTTGGATCCCCTTGGGCAAAGGAGGGACCTAAACCTGGGTAACCTGCTTTCTGGATGAGACTTCAAAGCTGGGACTACTCCTGCTCTCCCACTCACACGCCCTGAGGTGTGGTTTTACACACACCCCTCACGCAGGGCTTCCTAATGGCTCTTCCTAAGGGCTGTGCACGGGGGCTGATCACTGGGGTGAGCTCTTTCCCTGAGGTCCAGGTGCCCTCACACTCTCCGCTCCATGCCCCCCAGATTCTGCAATTCACCTCAAGGGCCCTTTCTTTGTGCCTCAGGTCCCTTCTATGACAAGGAAATGGCCCTTCACTAAACTAACGAGGTTTTCTGAAGATTAAATATCTTAAAGGCCGTCAGAGCATGAAAACAGACAATATTCATAAAACTGATGGATTGAAAGTGCCCAGAGTGCCTCATATGGCACCTCTGAACCACGCTCTGGCTCTGAGCAGAGATGCCAGAAGAGATCTGCCCACATGCTAAAGGAAACCTTGGAGCTGCCATCCTTGGGGAGATCCGAGCCCACAGAGTTAATTGCATCCAGTCTTATGGGGGGAAAAGAAAAGCATCTCTCAGGTTACTGAGAGGTTGCTGGGAGCACCTCTGAGGGCATCGAATTGCACAGGCTGCTTATTCTCTGTGCCAACATGCTTTGCTGAATGCAAAACTGAAACAGTTAATTGGCATAAGTTTGGTTTACGTTAGCCATAATCTATTTGAGTGATATGTCTGCAATGAGGAAGCCCACAAAATGTTTAGGACGAGAAAGTGTTCTGCTTACAACAGAGGAGCGTTCCGTTGGATATATTGCATTTCTTTTCTCCAGTTTGTTTTGGAAAAGTCTGGTTAAGCATTTAGTACCACTAATGGATTCAGTGCTTATTCTTCAGCTCTGCTTAGCAGCCATAACAAAATATAGGTATTATGAGATATTACTTTCTATTTTTTTAATCTTTTGAGAACTTCAGAAATTCAGAAACATATTTCACTCACTGAACTTTTCTTAGTTTAGTAACACCATCAAATCTGCTTAACTGCTCTAATAGTTACTGGTACTAATCTGTTCCCACTGAAGTCAATAGAAAAATTGTTGTTACTGAGTACAGGTTCAGGCCCACACAAATATAAAAAGCTACCACAAAAAAAATTTACATTTTGAATAAGATATATCTCAATCTCAATATCACCCAATTTCTTGCAGTAGCTCCAGTGCTTTTCCTCTCAAGGATTTGTATACTGGATATTAAAAGGGGTGTTTTATTCCTTTGTAGTACTCTTTTTTTTTTAATGCCCGTAAACAAATATGCTAACAGGCTCAAAAGATTTATTGCCCAGTCCAAATGACACAGTCAGTACATGAACTCTCTAGCAAGCTTCTTTCTTGCTATACTTAAAAGATTAGTAACAAAGGAGAAAACAGAAAATTTGAATTGCAAGAGCTTAGTGTGTTTCACCAGTTGACAAAGGAAAGAGGATGAATCCCTCTGCTCCCACCCAGGGAACAGATATTTCATTGTTCCTCTGCTTGGTAACTGTCCACAACTTGTCTGAATACCTTTCATTTGGTACCGGCCAGGAACTGAAATCTTACCATCTGACATGGCAGAAGGACAAGATGGTTCTGAATAGAGAAGCAAGGGAAAAGATTTTAAACACACAACCATCCTTTCAACCACTACAATGAAGCAGGTACAGAGGCAGAAATGTCCTGCACAGGACACTGAGCTGACATTCAAATCCTAGAACAATCTGTGTAATAAAGCAGCAGTGTAATGAAGATCAGCTTCCAGCAGTTAGAATTCACAAACAGAGTAGTACACACCTGCTTGAAAAAATTACTTCTAGAAGAGATCCGAAGCATTGACAATTTATTCCCTCCCCCATCTCCAGTTTAAAACCTTATGAAACTGAGAGCTTGAAATAACTCTCATCCAGAGATCAATGTTTTGCCATACTGTGCCTGATTTTATCCTGCTTTCAAACTGCTTTGCTTAATTATGTCATTAAGTATTAATTACAAAGCATTTTAGATATCACACACCCAGATTCCATGCACCTACTTTTCCAGAACAGACCAAATTCTAAGTGAGAGTTTCCAAAATATAGAACAAATCTTTCAAATCAGTCCTAGGCAAAACCAAAGCTTTCTACACTGAAACTCACTTCTGAACCTGGAGGATGCATTTATCTGAATTTACATCATTGTCACAAAAATGATTTTTTTTGCAACGCTTCAGAAGTCTCTGACACAAATACACTGATGTGCAGTATTTTAAATCCATTTTTATCAGATCATTTTCAAACAGCATCTCCTGCCTGTAGTCCTGTTTTTCATCTATTTCAGATGCTTGCATGGAAAAGACAAGCCTGGTACAGAGAAGTAGAGGATACAAGAAGCTGAAGCAATGCAATCGTAATAGAGTTCCTTGAATGAGTGAGGCATTGTCAACAGGAAAGCAGAATGAAGAACAGAGATAAGTGGCTGCTGAGATAATTTAAGACCAGCAGACAGTGTCCCAGATTCCTTACTGGATCCATAGGTTTTTCCTCTTACTCACTCTTTGTATGGCTATTAAAAAATACAACAACAGAAATGTCTTCTTTGCACTGAATGAACCCCTTCACACCCTGGAACTGGATATCTTCCCACAAAATTTTTTCCAAGCTTTGTTTTTAAAAAAAAAAAAACAAACACCTTTCTTGTAAGTGTTTTCATCTGCAGCACTAACATGTATGTGAAATCTCAATTTCAATTTTTCAATTTTCAATTTTAATTGGTCTCCCAATTAAAGCACTCTGTATTAAGGAAGTTCCATAATTGAAGGAAAGATATCAGACCCATGGCACAGCCTCAGAGAAAAAAAGTGCCACTTTTCAGGTGTGTCAGCCTCCCAAAAAAGGAAAAAAGAAATGCTGGTCAGAATCCAGGAAACCCAGGAAAACATTCTCCAAGAGCAAGCCCAGATTTCAAGACTAGACTCCTAAAACCTCCCAAGATTAATTCATTCAGTGCTGCTCAGAACTTGGATGCTACAGCACCCAGCAGACAGCAAAAATCTCCTTTTCACCTTGAGTGTAAGAAAAAACGGATATATTGGAATAACTTCTTGTTGTTATTGTACACTGATGTTGGAAAAAAAGTGATTGATAACATTTTGGCCTGGAATTTCTGCAGATTCTGGAAATAAACAGATGACAAATGGCTGTAACTGTAATGAAAGAAACTGGGAAAAAACAAAAGCAATGAATAAATGAGAATGCCAAGTAAAGTGCAAAAGAAATGAAAGGCCTGTTATATGCAGAACACAACTGCAAATTCTGAAACATTAATTCTGCTAATTTTGCCAATTCTGATAAAAATATTCAAAAACAAAAACAAAACAAACAAAAAAACCCCCAGCTTGACAAACTATTAAGGGTTTTTTTTGAGGGATTTTTAAAAGAACTTTCTAATCATTTTTGAACAAGAATTTTCTTACTTATTTTTACAGTAGAAACCAGCTACTTTTAACCCTTTCAGCAGAGTGAAATGCACAATGTTACAGTGGGATGAAAGAGGTCTTTGTCAGGCCACAGTGTGTACATTGTTCTTCTGCTGCCCCAATTATTACAAAGGATGCGCTTTACATCAAGCAAAGGAACGTGGCACTGGTGGGCCTGATGGTGGCAAGAATCACGTAGATAAAGTCTGCTTTGGCTGTTCCATTATGACAAACTCTTGGCTGAGACTAAATGGAAATAGCGATGGAGATGTCACAGTCAGGGATGTTATGAGGGTCATGGCTGTGTGAAATGAAGTAGGAAATCAATTCATTAGGCCATGATTCATTTCAGTTGTCGTGAGATGTTTTCACAGACTGGTCCCAGACATTTTGCTTAAACCCTGAAAGAGTGAATATTTTTTGTAAATACAAGTGTTCTTTGGATCTCAACAACTGCAAAGATTGATAAACTTTCATTTGTTTATTGATCAACTCCTGAGAAATAGTGACAAACCTAGAAATTGTGGCTGATTTTGATACTTTAATCTTACTGATTCTGTATGAAATAAGCACTGTGAATCCAGAGGAACATGGAAAAAGGCAATAAGCAAGAACACCGAGAAACGGGCAAACACCTCAAGAACTGAAAATAAGATAATGAAAACAGTCTTTTCTACGTTGGTCTGAAATTTTTCATCCACATTTGCTAAACTTGGTGTTCTCTTAGTTATCACTCAAATACAAATAGCAATAGGTGCAATATAGAAGTGGAAAGCACCACAAACAACTGCTAAAAAACAAGCTGGGAAATGCTTGGTTTCAGTGAAACATGAACATGCTCTGGCTGCCTCTGCTGAATGATTTGTATTATTGGATGGTTCTGGCATTTTAATGTTGCTCAATAGAGCATTAAATGGCACACATGAATACAAAGATGCAACAAAAGCTCAGTGTGAAACAGGAAATTTTGAATTATAGACACAACATTGACTGTATAAGTTATACATCATTTTTACACATTAAAGAACCTTCTCTAATGTACGTAAGAGAAGCTCAAGATAAGAATGGTGTTTGCAGCAACTTCACTAGTACATTAGGAGTTCATTAGCACATTGAATGGCATTTTAAGTGTAATATTTGCTAAAATTGATGGAGTTGTGGTGACTGAGTCTATAAATAATTTCCTGCAGTTGGTGCCCCATTTTTAGCAGCTGTATAGAAGGGATGGCCACACAGAGAGGAGTGAAAGCCCTCTGCTGTCAGGAGAACCACGACTAACCAAAGAGAATGAATGTCATGTTTGTCGTAGACCAGTGAGGATCTAATAAACAGCAGTATGAAGTACTTGTTGGCTACCTCAGCAAGGTCACTGCATGTCACAACTGATCACTCACAAGCAAAGATTAGTCTAAAAGCATACTCCAGACTCCAGTCAATGCTTCTCTGGCAGAATAGTACATTCGCTTCACCTCTGTAGGTTTCACATTGTGTAATTTAGGCAATCAAGTGCTGAAGGGAAGTTGTGGCACATCTTTGCATGCAGATCAGCAGTGAACTGGCACAGAAATTCTGCCCATTATAAAAAAAGATTCCTGTCAGGAGCCTTCATCACTTAACAGCAGGAATTGGAAGAGATAGGAAAAAATATCTCTGCCCCAAATACTTCAAAATCAGACAAAAAATATGAACTAATACTGAGACGAAGCAACAGGTGTTACAGGATTCATCTTTTCCTAGTGTAGTCTATTGAAGAGACCAGTGTTAAACGCAGTCATTTTGAGTGACAGAATGATGATAAACTGATAACATTCCAGGCAGGACTTTTCAGCCTTTCAAATTTTAGGTAGTTTTCTTGGTAACACTGCAAACAGCAACTGTGCAATGTCCTACTTATGCTTCTGCAGTAGGCAAGGGCCTGCAGACCTATCACTGAGGAAGAGCTATGGGAATGAACTTAAGAGCAGAATTTTATAATAGAAAAAACAGACCTGTATTTTTTTCTAGTGTTTCTATGTGAAACCTGCCTCTGTCCAACACTGCTAACCTGTGAAGCCAATCCCAACACCACTGCCTGTGCCTGCTTGTGGGGGCAGAAGTGCAGCAAATACGGCACCATCAATTGCTCTCCTCAGTTCCCCTCAGCACATCCCAGCAGATTCTGCCAGTGTCAGATTCTTCCTCTCCCTTTTTGTTACTGGAAGTGGTGGCACAGAGAGGTGTCCAAGGTCACTTGTAAGAGTCCTTTGCCCAGCACCTCAGCTGCCCTGGCTGCAGCTGCTCCAGAAGGGACAGATCCCACTTGCCTCCTGCAGAGACAGCAGCGGCCTGAGACCCAGCTGAGAATCTGAAAATGCCAAAGATGGGTTTCCTTCGGTGAGCCCTCCCCCAGATGCATCTTCTTACAACAACTTCTAAGGATCTGCAAAACAAAACACTCTGCAGGCAGCACGTGGGAGTGGGGACGGGTTCAGCTTTTATCACTCTAACAGAACACGAATACCATGGTGGTGATGAACTAACAACCTACTCGAGGAGATTGCTTTTGAGATACACAGAGTATCT
The DNA here is from genome assembly GCA_013397775.1 of Eulacestoma nigropectus. Taxonomy (NCBI): domain Eukaryota; kingdom Metazoa; phylum Chordata; class Aves; order Passeriformes; genus Eulacestoma; species Eulacestoma nigropectus. The sequence continues at coordinate 191,105 of VZTE01002832.1, read as the reverse complement.
GACACTCCTCGTGCAGGGAACACCACCCAGCCAACCAGCTGTGCCTCTTTCTCTAAAGCAGAAACAAGAAACGCAGGCACATTTGTTTGCTGGGTTGCCTGGGTTGCCAGAGCTGTGCAGTTTCTGCTGGTTTTTCCTGATGCTGCTTTGCACTCAGGAATAAACAACAATCCCAAGCCAAGTTTTACTGTTGGGTATCAACCCTATTAAAAAGACCAGATTTGAAACTACAGTAATAGCCAAATTTAAGAGAACAAGTGAACTATTTTAAAATTGACTCATCTCTTACAATGTGATGCATATATTAATTTATGTATTAATTTAATTCATCTGACTGAAACAGCAGAGGACTGTCTAATTTACAAAGTTTTTCAGGTTATACTGTGTTTTCTCTACTATAATTTTAAAACTATCTGAGGTGGTGTCAGAGGTCACACTTCAGGTCTCTAATCAGATAAAACTCACAGCAAAAAGATTTGAGTACTTAACTTGATTTAAAGAGGTGAAGAATGGGACTGCTGTGGACAGAGAGGACTTCTTGGTATAAAGAGATGGAGTTTTCGTAGACACTCCATAATTAGTGTTCATGTTTATTCTTCTTTAAAGTTAAGGCCAGGGTCTGGTTTTCCTATCTTTGTTTAAAACACTCCAGAATGATGATGTTATGATTTTATCTTCACTAGAATTAACTCAAAGCACTTGATCAGAAGAATCACCACCTATTTTCTATCTTTTTGCACAAGTTATGTAAATGATATATCTGCTCTTGGACAAGTATAATGAATGATATATGAAATATCAAAGACCTCCATTTCTGGAAAGATACTTAAACGGATGAACTACTTGGAGCAAAGACAACAAATTAACTATAAGATTTGCATGCAAGCAGGACAATTTATATATATATAGCCATGCTTTTAACACCAATCAAAATTCTACAGTCCTTATGCAGTCAAGACTGCCTCCAGAATCTTGAACTGGAAACATAGCATCTGGCCAGAGACATATTTTCCACAGAACAATCACTACATTTATTTTTATGTGAAGAAGAACAAACTGAAGTTGGTAACTCTTCCCTAAAATTAATGGCAATTTTTTCCCAAGACACAGAAGCAAGGAAGGAGATGAAAATGTTGTTGCAAGTCTTCTCACTCTGAACATATTATTCTGTGAATAAAATCAGATCAGAATCTTAGCTGTATAATAACATTTTCTAATATCATTAGCATGGGTTTATTAAAATTAAAATGCTGAAAAACTCCTCCATTTTCCGTACTCATGCATTATTTTTGTACTTAATTCCGTTAAGGCATTGAGAAAAGTGTTTTCCTTTTCCTGCTCCCACCTCCTAGACCAACAACACAAAGTGCCAGCTTTTGAGAGATATTTTAAAGACACCAAAACTTTTCTGCCTTCATTAAAAACTCATGAAAAATACCATCAGCGCTAAGGGGGAGAAATAATAAACAAATACACAGCACTCCAAGTATGCAAAATAATTTTGATTCATAGCAGTATTTTACTTATTAGTTTTATTTAAGATTCTGTTTTATTCTTCAGTGGTAATTTTTATATTTGGCAATGATGCCAAAGCCTAGCTTACAACAGGGGGCATCTGACACGCTCGTGTGAGCACTCCCATCAGCAGAGATGAGAACAATCAGTTTTTCCAGGCTGACGCTCCTGGTTTTACCTCTCCATCCTCTCGCTGGTGGGACTCGTGAGTCCCTCTCCGAGGGTGGCCGGCCGTGGTTTCCTAAGACAGTGCAGGCACGATGGCAGGAGACGTGGGGAAGCTCCACCAGGTCATTAGGGACGCACTCGAGGAGCTTCCACGCCTTCCTTTGCCTTTTGTTGCCCTGAAAGCCGTGTAACGAGGGCACAAAGCCCAGGCACTCGCGGGGGCAGGAGGCCGGTGACATTACTTTGTAAGTGGCCACCTAAGGAGCTTAAATAGAGGCCCAGAGCAACACCCCACTGTGAGCCAGCTGCAAAGCCCTCCTGCTCTCTGACTCAGTGCCCCACTCCTGCTTCTACAGGCTTTAGGATCAATAGAAGTACCTGATAATCCCCCTTCAGCTTGCTTCTTTCAATACACGTTCAAGCAAAAGTAAACTTTGAGCAAACATCGTTTATTACCTCATCCTAACTACTCTGTAGTGATGAAGGCATTGAAAGGATTCCTGCCCACAAACATGCAATGGTGGCTGGGTAAGTTACAGTTCCCGTGCAAGCGGCATCCTCCAACCTCATTCTCAAATTATTAAGAAATACAGCTCAGCTGTAATATATACGCCAGTAAAAAAATGCCCTCAGCCATTCAGAAGGTAAATGTAGGGTTTGCTTTTAACCTCCAACTGCTGAGACCTACAATCCTTAAAAATAATGGGGGTAGAAGGAACCTGGATTTGTAACTAGCGCTATTGAAGCAATTCACCCCTAGAGTTCAACAACAATATCTTTTGACATATTTGCCTTTTAAGAGTGATCTTCACAGCCTTCCAAGTCAATCCAGTCAGACTTAAAGGATTGACAGCTCTTCTTCAAGGCCTTCAACAGAGCAAATTCAACTTGTCAGATTTAAGGGCATCTGAATCAGCTCTTGCAATATATCCGAGTGTTTCTGAGACACTTAATACCACACACCACTTCATAATCTGGACTTTCAAGCAGCTACTTAAAAGAAAAGTTGTTTTGACTCGGTTTGGTACTGCAAGCCTGGCTTTAACAGCAGAAACCAGAATCATGACAACAATAATTTATTCCTTTTTTATAAAGTCAAAATTGCACTGTGAAAGCATGTGTAAAAGTCCAGTTTCAGTCAGATGGAAAACACCAGCTGGTTAATTCCTTCTAAAATAGAAAGAGAATGGAAAGAAACTAGGACCTCTGCAAAGTTTTGTCCCCAGTCCTATAGCAGCTTATTTATTCACAGTGATTTAGCTCAACATCGTCGATTAGGTACATCACTGACTCGGGGTAAGGATGCGAAGGAAACATCATTTTAACTTTCAGATGTTTCTGATAACAAGGACAGGGCACCAAACAATTTTGTCCTTTGGAGGCAAAGCACCCTCTTCTTGAAGCTTAGGAAACATCTTCCACAGCTTCTAGTTGAAGCATTTCAACCACACCGTCATGCAAGAGGGATCCCTGTATATGGTGGAAATACAGGAGATGAAAGCGGTGTGATTTCACCCAACACCAGAGCACCTGACTTCCAATAGCCTTTGAAGATCAAGTGTCAGACACTGTGGAAACACAGTGAACAAAAATACAGACAATTTGAAACCTGTAATTTTTCAGGCTGCTTAAGAATATCAAACAACTAAAGCAGCAGTGAGGCTGAACAAGTGCAGTTTGCTATTTTTTTACTTTTCCAGAGCACTGACACCCCTTATAGATTTCAGTATTCCTGCCGTGGTCCAGACAGCTCTGTTGCTGAAGTCTGCAGACTTTCTAAGTGCACATCATGACTCCTAACACATAAAACATTATTCCAGAACACCTACAGAAATGCAAACCTTGCCACTTGTGTCTGCAAACATCGAGCTCCTTTCAATTAGGAATGCTGCATCCATCTTGGCTGCAGTAATAATTATAATGTCACTAGTAACAATTATAATGTCACTAGTTGTGATATCAGATGTGAGAAAACACTTCAGATCTTCAGTATTCTCAGTTTTCATGCTTAGCTATACAAGTCAGAGGACCTGAGCTCTGCTAAGAGCCTTTTTAGAAGGTTTAAAGGGATGATATTAATATATATCTATTACCTCTGGAGTAACTTCACACAAAAGGATGTATGTAATTTATGTGCTTTTCTGTAGCACTTAAGTTGTCCTTCCCTTCACTGGAAACAAGCACTGACAAAGATATGATAGAGTGAGAAGAGCCTTTACTAGAATCATAGCAGGTGTGTTTCACCAATCTACCTACAAAGCCTATAAATATTTAAATTTTTTTCAGATGGCTTTTTACAAAGTGAGAGACTTTTCAAGATATTTTACCTTCATCAGTGTTGGAGCAAAACATCCTGATAAGAAGGGCAATGTCGAAATCTGGAGATGTCAACACTGTAAAGAATCAAACCCCAGGGCTCCAAGAACAGTAAAATTCCTTCCCACTTAGAAGAAAACAAGTTTTGTGTCTGCCTTGCCTATCCCCTCCCCCCACTCCAACTCCACTAATAACGAAGCATATAAATTATTTACATATAAACAGCTGGAGCAAGAACAGCTTCAGGCAACACAGGGAATATTCAGCTGGCAGCACTGGTCAGGAGGGGAAAGGGAAGGGTGGAGCTCCACTACCCCTGCCCAAGGAGGCAGCGGGGGCTCTCCCTGCTGCCCCTGCAAGGGCTGCTCCACAGATCCCCAGCTCAGAGGCATGTGGCACACATCCCATCACAGAGAGCAGTGGAACACAGATGGACAAGAATGCTCAGAGATGGACCCTCTGTAAAGGAAACTGCCACTAACTTGTGACATGCTACAGGGGAAGCTGTTACCCCGTCCAAAGGGAGCTGGAGGTATCCCAGGAGAGGAAGAGACTCAGCCTATGGGTAGCTGCAGTGTCTAACCTACCAAAGGACTGTAGAAGGGCAGAGGTGGTGCCTTGCCTTACATCACAAGACACACAACAGATTGAGAGCTTAAGAAAGCCTGTTCAAAGTAAATAGCTATGGTTTTCTGCTCTTTAAAACAAAGCCATGTCTGTTATGGTCATGTATTAGCTGAACAAGAACACCATCAGTCCTTGCTTATTCAAAAAGCAAAGTAAGCTCCAAGCCACACGCTCATCCCCTTGTTCTGGGCCTCAATACAATTTTTGCTTATTATTTTCTATGCAGTATTCAACATCTGTGTTATAAAATATGAGTTGTATGTATAATAATTTGTTACATGTACTGAGTACTGGTTCTCTGTACTCACAGCAGCATCACACAATCCAGCTAAGCAGCAGCAATGAAACCACTAACATCTTGAAGTTGTGGTGTCCTCTGTGACAGAACTAGATGAGAGTAAGAGTCTGATTCCTGTACACTTTTATTAGAGTTTGGGGTCAAATGACTTGGCTTTGAAAGGCAGCTGCCTCCCCCTGCTCCAGAAAACAACAATATTAGTCACTAAATGAGGACAGAATCTGCCTTGATATACGGTTTAATAAGGTTTAAATTTTCTTGCTGAGTGGATTTCCTTGTGTGGAAGAGAGAGTCAGGCACAGATGGCAATCCTGACCCTGCTGGCTGAGCAGGGAGAGCATTCCAGCTCTTCTCCTCTGCCCCAGTTTGCCCAGGGACTGGGGGAAGCACATACCAGTGGGTCTGATGCACTTTCGCAAGAACCAGAGAAACTCTACTCATCTTTCTTTTTCCCTGTGCTTCTCTGCCCCACTCAAAGACATCACCCTGTCTGCACAAGTTCAGTCCTGTCGTCTTCTTACAGCAAGCTGGAAATCGGAAAGGGGTGGTAGGGGAAATCAAATTTAGAATGCTGTTTCTCAGCTCCTTTATACTACCAGTTCTGCAGGTCATTCCACTAAAGTGGAGGTGAGTTCTGTGGTGGGTGATTTTATCCAGCCACAGGGATTTTGAAAACCTGGGAATAAACTGGATTCATTAATGTGACTACTTGTGAAAGGTTGAAATGCATGCTTTACAGAAATACTCCTGACAGAAAAGGTGTTACATTTCCAGCCTAAAAACCAGGTGTAAAACATGCCTAACACTGTAGAGTCAACAAATGGAAAAAACATGAACTAATAAAACCAGGTCTGAAAACTAAAAGTTTATTGGTTTAATTTCTATTTGGTCTCAAAGCCTTTTCTAAAATATATTTAATTGGAATAATTTTCAGATATTGTCAGAGTAGCCAGTACAGAAATTGATGATTTTGTAAAACAAGATTGAAGGTTGGTTGGTTTGGTTGGGGTTTTTTTGTGGAGTGTGTTTGGGTTTTGTCTGTTTGTTGTGATGTGTCTTGGCGGTGGTGTTTTCCTTTGTTGTTTTGTTTTGTTTTTTTTTTTTTTTTTAACTAGGTATCAAATCAGGACTAGTGGTTTTAATTCCGGAGGAGAAGCCGTGGGAACCTAAACTTCAATTTTGTTCATAGAGTAAATTCTGTACATGGCCATCAGCAAAGCACCTGAATTGTCTACCTCGGTTTCCCTGTATTTAAAAGAGAAATAATTATAACATCTCTGAATGATACAGCAAGAATCAGTTAATGAAGCTTAATTTAGCTGATGAATTCATCAAGAACCACTAAATGAAGCGTGACTGATAGTTAAGTAATGTTTTGATATTTGAAAATGTATTCGTTAGCATGAAGTATGTTTACTTTAATTGTTAGTGATAATTTCTCTGGGGCAGTTTGGTAAAAACTATTCACCTAAATTAACTACTACTTGCTCAAAAAAAATCACCATTTCTGCAGTGTAGACCTTCTGGTGTGCTGCCTCTGTGGTTATTCAAACTGGAACAGACATTCTACCGTGGTTTAATACTTCATTTGAATTAGACTCGCCTGGAATCTCAAAGTAGCTTTTAGCATTGAAAAAAGCTAATAATTGTAAAAAACCCTTTGGCTGGTTTCCTTTACCCCTGGGGGGATTTTGGGAAGACACTAAATGGTGATGGATTTTTTTTGTCATGCCGCCCTTCCTCAGCACAACAAGAATACCTGCCTGCCCCCATCTAGTGTTGTGTTTCACTTAAAACACCAGGCAGGGAAAGGGAGCTCTTTTAGTGTCCTAGAAAAGGGTTTGGAATATTCCCCACCACCACCAGTGCCCACTTTTGCAGGGGACAACCACATCCCAATGCTCCAAACATGACAAGCATGGAGATGCACAGGACGTCCAAACCACACCATCAATGCCAGGGCTCTGAGCAGGGTGAAAAAACCCCACCAGAAATGCAAATGGTGTAATAGAGGTCCCAACGTCACAGATTTTGCCTCAGAGCTCTGCCAAGCCTCATCTCTCGTAAAGGATGTTCCTCTTCCAGCAGTCATTAGCAGCACACAATCCTCTCTCAGTGTCAGGTAATGTCCTCAGGGGGGTAAGCTATTACTTCACCAGAGCAGCTGTAACTTCTGTGGCTTCAGACTTGCTTATTCTCAAAACTGCCTCTTTTAATCCAGCTCCTCACTGCTGGTCTCCATGTGCATATCCACAAAAGTGTGCTTGTTCCCTTGTCCAAAGTTTTGCTTCGATAGTCCACCTCTAAAACCTGTGACCAGAACCATCACACGAACTACTACTTGCTCAAAAAAAACAAAAAAACAAAAAAAAACCTTAAAAAATAAATCTGTAAAATACTTGCTTTCAAAGTTACATTGCTTGATCTAGAAGTTTTTTCTGAACAAATTAAAAAAAAAGAAACAAAACCTCAAATCCCATGTCTGTCAGCTCCCATTGGGTTTTTCCCATTACAAATTAACCACAGAGGATGTAAGCCTCAATAAACGATATGAAATTTCTTCATTAATTTTCCCTAATTTGCTTTCCCCTGTCTTTCCATACTGGAAATCAAGGCCACCTCTGACCACCCCAGGATCCCACAGCCCCCCCCCAGCTCTGTGTGTCCTGTAATCTAGTGGGAGCACATCCCAAACTCAGTCACAAGCAAGAATATTCCCAGGCTTAGACTTCTGGCCCCACAAAAGTGTCCTTTTCTATGATGAGACCACAAACCACAGACCTGCAGGAGAAGGGGAGAGCTGTGATGGCTCCTCCTGCCATCACCTCCTACATGTGCCCAGGAACCGTGACAGGCTGTGACAAGTAAGCTCTGCCAGAAGACTGAGCCAGCATGCTCCCAGCCTCATGCTAGATCCAGAACTAATCAGTTTGGAGGTGCTTTTACCTTTTGGGGCATTTTTGGTCATTTTTGGGCAACAAAAGGAAAGTCTGGATTCCCATCTGGGAAGGAATACTTAGCCTATCAGCAAAATTAATTTATTTTCAATATCAACCAGGAATGACAACTATTGATACCTTGGGTCAAAAGGCAGCTTTGTTCACAGTATGCTCTTTTACTCAGTTCCAACCAAAGTTTCAGTGGTGATAATGATGATGAAATTTGACATTTGAAATATGTATCAGACACTATAAAAGTAAAGGGAGAAGAAGAACAAAAAACCCGCTCAAAAGGCCTTTAAATTTTGTAGCAAAAATGAAAAGGGAAACAGTCCTGTGGTTTAGAATTATTTTGCAAATATAACTTAAGCAATTAGGTTCTGTTTAATCTCTTGCCAAAGAGCTGCATACCTGCTGAATTTTCACTCTTGCTAGAGGAAACGTCTGGCCTTACAAAGCAGTTCATTACAGTTTCAGTGCGCAAAAAGTAAAGCTGATTGTACTGGTACAAGTATTTAATTTTACATCTCAACCCAGGCTTCTAATTAATCATTTAAACCCTAGGAAATGGTGTCATCCTAAGCTTCCTAACAATTGACATAATGCAGCGAAATATTACCTCATGTAACCTGAATGAAAGCAGTCAAAAGGTCTGCTTTCTTCGGGTCATTTCTGTGTGCTGGCTTTTTTTTTTAAGAACTCAATATGTATCAGCATGTCTGCAGGTAATTATTAGGGGATAAGCAGTTCTTTGAAACAATGGCTATAAAATAATCTGTAATTCATGGCCTGGATTATGGAGAAGGTTGGGAGAATGCAGTAGGGACACAAGGACAAAGTAGTTGGTGCAACTCCACCTAACAACCTGACGCACAGCTAGGGAAGAGTTTTTGGCTTTTTGTTAAGCACAGTTCCTTAGCAGTTGCCCTTCCCTGGCACAAGACAGAGCTCTAGAGACAGCTCTGGGGCAGGTCAGCTACCAACTGCCATCCAACCAGTTTTTCGCATCTTGGCCTTCCTAGGATTCTTTCTTTACAAGGATCTATGCTTGAGTCTCTTGGTTGATATTAGAGTTACCATGTGAAAACATCTAAAAAGCTTCCCACTGTTTAATCAGATCTTTGAAATGTCGTGTCTTTCCCAGGATTGTCCAGGAGGCACGAAATTACAGTTTAAAGCTACTACTAATTTGATGGAACTTTCGACAGAATAATCAGTGCTGGAAGAGACCTGCAGTCATAGAACAGCCCGAGTTGGAAAGGATCTCCAAGGATCATTAAAGTTCAACTCTAGGTCGACATTAAAGTTCAACTCTAGGTCAACACCCCGAGAGTCACACCATGTGCCTGAGAGCATTGCCCAAACCCCTCTTGAGCTCTGTCAGGCTGGTGCTGTGACCACTTCCCTGGGGAGCCTGTTCCAGTTCCCGACCACCCTCTGGGGAAAAACCTTTTCCTGATACTCAGCCTAAACCTCCCCTGACACAACTTCAGCGCTGCTGCGTTCAAATGTCTGAAAATTCACACTTGAGATTGGAAAAATACAAGAAAACTTCCTTTCCCTTCCCACAGGAATTAGATGCAAAATCATGCCCTCCTCAGAATGTAGTAAATCTTATCTGGAATATATTTCACTCTACTAAGAAAATCCCAACTTCAGACCTGATTTTGTTTTATTTCCAACTTCTCCCAAACAAACATCACATCCCAGCAAAAATGTGATTATTGGTGGAGCCATGGAGGATCTCCATGCAAGCTCTTAGGTGTCACAGAACCTATAAAAGAACTTTGTGTACCACAATGAACTGAGCCACAAACTAAATACACCCAGCTTGTACAGTGCAGAATCAGTAGATATATATGCAATCCAAGGTGTGTAGGCCTGTCACTCCTCAAAAATGTTCTCAGGCAATGTTGCTGAATGGAAGTGTCAAAATATCAGTGCCTTCTGGCAATGCAGGGAGGATTCCCACTTTACATCCCGCTAAAATCACAAATCAACGGGCTAAGGACACACAATGGATCATAAGAGAACTCCACAGCAGGGCTTTCATACCTGTATATGAATGATATCACAGAAAACAGGGGTGAAAGCAGTTAAAGATTTCAATTGGGCTGCCCCCACGCTTTCTTTTCAGGTGCAGTTAACTCACACTCGACTAAGCAAAGATCTAAAACGTTCTGGAGATCTCCAGTGGAAGCTTCACAGCCTGGCAATCATTCCAGCACCACGCTACTCTTAACATAACAAAAACCTTTCCTCACGTTTAACCTGCTGCTGCCTCAGCTACTTGAGGCTAGCAGCAGGAAACAGAGCTCAGACAAAACCGTAAGAGCACTTGATGGAGGGGAGGATCACTTTACATCTGCTACAAATGAGATGTCTGCTTAAATACCCCTACTTGTAATTCTTACAAAAAATATGTTAACCACTATTTGCATCACAGTCCACCAGAAGCCCTAGCAGTTCTTAATGCATTTTTTCTTCAGAATAACCATCTAGCTGTTCCTAAGTGCATAATCTGATACTTTTTCTTAATAATTTTATTTTCTTTTTCTCAATGTTATTTTGCTACAGAGTTTCCCAAGCTGTTCCCGTTTTTCCAGTTCCTTGTAGCATAGTGTCACCTGTCAATTCAATATGCACCTTTTCTGTGTTACCATCCCTGTCATCAAGGATGTCATGGAATTGTACAAGAACCAAAAGGGAAATCCTGCAGAAATGCCATTAAAACAACTTTCTCATTTGACAGAGGATCACTGACAGCAACTTGTTGAGCATGCCTTGCTCACCTACCAGGGTATGCGTCTCAGAATCATCTCAGCAAGTCCATGTAACAAGTGAGATGGTGCCTGAGAAGCATGCCAGGATGGTATGAAAAACTTCCCCTGGTATTGAGGGGAGCTCTGCTGTCCATGCCATCCCTATATTTTCTCTGAGAAAGTCAAGCTGGTTTCAAATTATTTAGTTTGGGACATATCTGCTGGATAATCACAGATCTCCTTCTTACCCTAATGCTGCTGTCAGATCTTTTGAGGAACTGATATTGGTCTAACTATACAAAGCAAAAACTCTGCTGTCTAGGTCAGGACGTCAGTGCCACCGGAGCTCACAAAATGCTTACCCCTCTCAAAATCTGTCTTTCTTGACATCCTCATTCTCATTTTCCTCTTCCCATCCTGGTCTGGTACACGTGTCAACAGAATGACTGCCCTTAAAGAAGGTAAAGCAAAACAGAAGATAAAACAATTTTATTCTTGCAAAGACATCTGCATTTTGCATCAACCCTGTGCCTGCAGCACTTTTGCTGTCTTGCCCGTGGCCTGTCAGTGCGTTTTCAGTTTTAAGCTCCTGGAGGCAGAGGCAGGACACTTCACCCTGTGTTTACTCCCGATGATGTGTTGTGCCTCCTACAGTGGCTTGACCGCTAACTGAAGCTGCAGGTTCCTGTAGTCACAGGGGGAACGCAGTGCAGTCCTCCTGCATCCAAATTGCTTTCGACAGCTGCACGTGGCACAAACAGAGACATTGCAAACGACAGCCCATACACAGAACATGGACTCCCTGGCAATTCAACACTTCAGTGATTTACAGCCCAATTTTTGAGACAATCAGCAACACGCTTTTCTAATTAGTTAGCAAACAGAGGCGGTTGTGGAGAATACCTGTTTTACCATCCTGTTTTAATAATCCCTATCAGCAACTTTTTCCCCCTACACACAAAATATCTGCATTTAGCAAGGACCAAATAAATTTAATCACTCTCTGCTGATATAATGACTTAATCTTCCTCTTATTTTATGCTTTGACCAAAGTAACACTTGGTTAAATATATATTATTCTGTTTCAGCAGAATAATTCATGGAGGAAAAAAAAAAAATCCCACCTGCTTTGACATATTTCTGTTTTATTCTGGAGACCCCCAATCCTAGTTTTCCTGTCAGGCTTGTTACACTGTGTTAAAACCCCCCTCCCTTAAATTATGCCTCAAGATTGATTCATTTCTTCAGGAATGGTTTAGGTGCAGAAAGTCAGTCTTGGAATTCAAATCTGTCTGCCTAAAAAGCCTCAAAAAAACCATTTTCCACACTTCCTCACCCACTGATTTGTTGTTCTTCTGTCAGTTCATGCTCCTGCTGACAAACATCTGTCCCGATTTGTTTGTTAGTACAAGATGATGAGCAAAAAAGGTAGAAAATTACACATAATTAATTAAAAATATTTTGCCTATGGGGGGAAATGAAGTAAAACCTGCACTCACCCACACCTTAAAGAGTGTGACAGCAATTAATTAGACTTTGTAATGAACCATGAGCTGACAAAAAAATACTCAGTACTACCCTAAATATTTTTTGTAATAGTAATAATACACTGTACAGATGGGCGACCTAGTATCTAATTTCTTAAAACTGCAAATCAAACACTACTCTGGCTTTTGAAAGCCAAAACTACCTACTCTTGATACAGCAAGAAAATTCAGTGTGGTTCCCTGCATAGCTGTGCTGCGATACCAGCAAAGCTTTGTAGCCTAGGTGAATAATTATGGGCATTTTTAAAATTTCCGTAGCATCTCTTCCCCGAGAATTTCAAGCATACCAAATGTGTGCTCAGTAAGGTTATTGGACCTTTCTGGAGTCAGCATTTTATCCAGTTTGAATGAACAGCAGAGGGTTTGTGGTTTGCCCAGAGAGTTAATGGTCGAGCTGGAGCAGAGTCAGAGTTCCTGCTGTGCTTGTGCTCTCCTGTTCTGACCACAGCACCACACACCCACATGACCCCCACAAAACAGCACAGGACCTGAGTGAAAATGTATTTTCAGTACAAGCTTTTGTTACATCTCTTCTATACAACCAATACCACAGCCTGGAACAATTGTATAACTCCGTATTTGCTCTCAGGTTTACAGTACCTCTTTGTATCCCAGTTAAAGGTGCCACGATTGAAAGCTGACATTTCCACCTAGATTCTCCATGAACTATATGAATATGCAATGATAGAGGCATGAAATCAAGTGAGCTGGGGGAAGGACAATTCCTCAGTTTATTTTTTACACAAGTTACTTCATGCAGCTTTAAAAACCACTGTAGGAGAAATGCTGAAATCAATGCACTTTGTCTTTTGCTTGCAGAGAAGTTTCACAAACAGCAATAAAAAACTCCAAGGAATAAGAAACCTCCCAAAAACATTATTTTAAACCAAACTGAAACATTTTTAAATTAAATAAATGTGCAGGGAGCCACAGGGAGTAGCCAAATATTTGGAGCTGGCAATAACCATTGTTTAAGAGCCTGAGCTTGGTCATTTAATCATTGGAATTCCTTTGGGGTTTTTTTGTTGAAGCAGGAATTATATATTTCCTCATAAAATATGCAGTTTGGATTTCACAAAAGGTCAGTCCATCGATGGCCCTGGAATCCTGTTATATGTGGCTTGATGAAATTGCAAAATGTTATGTTTCTAGTAACCTGCAGGGTCACTTCTTTCCCCCTCTCTACAAAGGGCCTCTGCTAGACATCATTTAAATCCTACTTAAGACATTAAAACAGGATTTAAGTGGGATTTTAAAGATTAATAAACCTCATGTAGGTCTTTTAAACCAGGATGAATTTAATCTGCAATTCCCAGCAGCACACCAGGACAAGCCCACTGCAGTTTTTCTATACTTGCCCTATGAGTACAGAATACAACATGCAGAGAGTGAAAACATCTGTGATTTCCACAACTGTTAATCCAGTCACTGTCCAGACAAATAGGGAATCTAGTTATTTCCAGTCTGCTTCAGCATACTCATCAAATTAAGGGAAAAAACAATGGAAAGCACCAGGAAGCCAACCTCCAACTGCAGTGCCCTAGCCGAGCAAGCTGTAATATCAACAAGTATCTTTAAATAAATTGCATGAGGGATTGAATGTATTTATACATACTGAAATTGGGTTTGTGTCCAAAAAATGTGGGAGCACTCACAGCGTGGTGATTTTTATATTCATTCACCCAAGTCCTGTGCTCCTGGTATCTACCAATTATTTTCTGTAAAGTTCACCAGGGACCAAAAAAACTCCTGCTGGGTAAGATTTGTACACAGCCAGTAGCAAGCACATTCAATTATGATAGTGTTTAATTAACTGCACAATGAAATACGGTCATTAAGTGAGTTTCTATCTCAAGGAAATACTTACAGAAAAAGTACCCAGCTCCTTTTTCTCCTTGTTTTAGAGAATAAAGTGCAAAAAGACAGATGCAACCAGCAGCAATTTTTGTCTCTTGGTGGCTTAGGAAACGTGGAGCCCAACTCTTACGTAATGGATTGAGAATAAATATAACTTGTCTATGTAAAGCAAAGTAATCTGTAGGTATTCTTGCACTGACTGAGGGTCAGGTTTGGTTTTTCATTTAACTACCCACCCTGGCTATATAATAAATCTTACATAAACAAACCCAGACAGTAGGATTAAAGGATAAACATAACTAATGCTCGGATCCAGAGTCTGTGATGAATGAGAGAAAAAAAGCCAAACAAACCCCAAAAGATGCACCATGCACACACATTGCCTTTAATTTTCTGACCTGTCCAAAGTGTAACCTTTTCTTTTTCTAAAAATTAACCTATATCTAAATACACTTCAGCTGATTTTGAACTCATTATGTTATTTTCTGCTATTACCACCTAATAGAAAAGGAGTTTCTTTTCCTGATATAGCAGTATTGAAGATTATTAACATTAAATGCCTATGAGAACTCATGCTTTTATAACTTCTGTGTTCAAGACTGCTGGGAAAAAACATTCTGACGTTTGCTGACCACAATGAAAGGAGGAATTCATTGCAAGGCTCTTGGGAAAAAAATATATATATGCTGTTTTATATTGTTCCAATTTTATACTATTCCAATAATATCAACGTATAATAAATATTTCTGATTGGATTACGGCAGTCAGTTTGTGAAAAACACTTAATATTTGGAAATGCTAAACAGAGAAAATAGTGAGGAAATATAAACCCAAAAACATACGGAGAGAAAGAGCATGATGTGAGCAACAGGTTCTTGATTCCTTTCAAACCATTGATATTTGCATTGTCATAAAAAGTACTTCTCTCTCCTGAAGAACCCGTCAAGAATTCACTCATCTCACGTTCACAACTGAAATAACCTAAATATCACAAAGTCTTCTGTATTTTTATAAGCTATTCATAAACCTCAATAGAAATTATTTGACTTAAGGTTATATTTTATGAATAATTTCTTTTGCACTTAATTGCATTTGACTGTCACAGTGATTATCTTATTACCAGTTTGCCTTTGTTTTTGCTGATGGAAAGTGCTTCTGTCACTGAAGTCCCAACTGAATCACCTTTCAAGTCCTTAATTGATCCTTCTCAAAGAAATATGAAGAACTTAGGGAAAGCATTTACACCACAAAACTGACAAGATTCACATGGAAAATGAAGTTATTCATTCTCCACTTTCCAAAATCAAAGCTGTGGTAAATTTTCTCAGTTGTCAACTCGTGAACCCAATATTTTCCCATACAATGACAAACACTAGAAAGCATGATCTGAATGTCTATAGAGATATAATACACTATCAGAGAAGAACTAAAATATGTGACCTCCAGGGAAAAAGATGATGGTGAATATATTTTAAAAATGTATTAAAGAATAGATTAAAATATTCCCATATATGAGAAATAGAAAAACATTTTTGGAAACAAGCCAAAGTCTTAGCATGAGGAAAATCACAGCCTCACAGTGAGGACAATACCAGCTTCCACAGACTGCCTTCCAATATTTCACAAAAGAAAATCTGTACATTCAAACGAAATTTTTTTATTCCCCAAATCCCCAGAATAAGTTTTGAAATATCAAGTGACTTTTTACGGACTGGAAGAAAATTCCTTGCCCATTTCAGGTTTGAAAAGCATTTTCTGAAAAAGCATTTTCTCAGGAGAGCTATAAATGGATACAAATTGCAGCAATAGGACAATGGCTTTGGATAGGGAATCACCTGCAGACTCACATTAGCATTCCCTTCCGTTTCCTTTAAATCCCTTCTGGCACTTACTCCAGAGCAGTGAAACTGGGAGCAGGCTTTTTTACCCCCTTTTAGAACACCAGACCCATGTTCAGAATACATTCACTTCTGCTGAAATTGCTGCTGTGAAGGCACACAAAACCTACCCATGCCAGTGCCCAACAACAGGGCTGCAGGGACACTGTCCCACAGCTCCGCACCTTATGGCCGGTGGGGAGCCACCGGTTAGCCCGAAATGTAAATTTACAGCCACACCACCTATCTTTAAGGCCAAGCCATTTGTCTGAATATAACTTGTTTGACTATAACTCGTTGTCCTGATGCAATACAGCTGCTTTGTTGCCAAAAATTCACAGTTGCTCCAGATACGCAAGCCATGTGTTTGTCTGTTGGGGAATAACCATCCGAAGGGCAGAGCGTGAATACAGCTGGAAATACAACAAACAAAAAGGATTCAAAATCACCCTTATAAAAAAAATAAAAATTATATGTTGCAGCAGTTACTACCATAGTAAAACACCCTTTTGGAGCTACAAAAACCTGCATCTCTGCTCGAGTGAGAGTGTCCAAGTTTGCTAGTACAAGGCTCAAACAGGATTATCAGATGAAAGAGCACTCTTTTCTACTTGTTGTTAACTGCTCTGTACCTCCTCAAAACACAAATTTTGGAAGCATGTGATAAACAGCAGATGTTTTTTGTCTAAATTCACTTCATTTCTATAAATGGCATTACACAATCCCTTTTAACATAGAACTTTAGAAATATTTAGGTTGGAAAAGACCTCCAAGAGCAGCGAGTCCAACCTTTAGCACCAAGAGACAGAAGTACTTTGTCAGTGGGATATGCACAATAAGATAATGCAGTAGTGCTTCATCCTGTCGCACTTGTATTTATTTTTTAATAGCAATTGTAGACAGTGATTTAATCTTTCTATACCTTGTATACACCCTCCTGAAAGAAAACACTTATTTTTCACTAATGTAAGAATCATGACATAAATACCTGACTCATGCAGCATGAAGCTGTTGACATTTGTCTCAGATGACTGGGTACAATCATGCTTCTGTGTACCTCCCTCTTGCCTCCTGTACTTTTAAGATAATTTCTGCCCTGGCCTTCAAGGCAATGCTGAAACTCACCAAGAACTTCAGTGAATATGTTCTTTGAAAAGGTGGGGGTTTCCCTGTGGTTCATGTTACGAATAGTTTGGGTGATAACCAAACACAAATCCCCCAGGAGATTGCCTGGCATGGTTTCTTATACAGTATACTGCTCAAAAGTGCAGGAGCCCATATTGATTTCAGCTTACCCAGGACTAATGAAATGGCATGCATTGAAATTCAGCACAGTGGCAGCTGCACATTGCACAGCTCACCCCACACCAGGGGAAATCCAAGCAGGGTTATGTGCTTTGATTGTGCTCATCTCAGTGATAAGGGTGATTTCTTTTAATTCAGCAGGTACTCAGCACACTTTGAGCTGTTCCTCCTTTTCCCAACCTCCTGCAAGATAAACAGGAGCAAAAAGTGAGACTGTATTGATAAACTCAAACCAGAGAGCAGTGACCTGGCATTTACAGTCCACAGATCCCTGAAGATAAGGCCACAGAAAGTCTACTCCACAATCCAAGAGGAAAGACAGGTAGAAAAGGCAAAGCTACTTTGCCACTGAACGTCACGGACTAAACTCTATCAGAATGCTTAAAAAATGAACAAGGTAAACACTCAGACATTCTCTCACTATTAGCTCACTATATGAAGCCAAAGCTAAGTCAATTTGTTAATAATTTCGAATATATTTAGAAATCTATTATTAAAAAAATATTTCTGGTGCCTTTTTCATTTCCTCATGAATTTTTATTCCCTCAAAATCAAATAAATACAAAATCCACCAAAATTTCTTTTAGGCATGATGACTTCTCATGTCCAAATTCTCCATACTGCAGGAAGGAAAATAATTGTCAACAACACAGATGTAAGGAAAATTCTGAAATCCTTTCAGCTTTGTTACTGGGGCTGGAGGAGTATCATATTCTAACTCTAAGATTCTGGAAAGTAAAGTGGTATTTTGCCTTAAGGCTGGTAGGGGTACTTGTGTGTGAGGTGACACTTCCTTGAACAGGCCAAGGCAAAAACCCATATTTTGCACAAAATGAAACTACAACCACCCAGGTGGAAAAGAATCTCACTGAGGGATGAAGTTGAGTAGTTCTTAAAAAAAAAATAAATCTACAAACAGTATGATCTCTCCAACAAATCCTAAAAAAATGCACTAATAAGAAAAGTTTCTTCCAAACATCTCTAATCAAATGAACTGAAAATCTGCCCTATCCAACAGACAGTTACAAGTGGAAGCAAGCTCCTCATCAGTGATCACTCACATGTTCCCAGTGGTTTGGAGCACATCTGAAACCTGGCATTTTTGTTAATTCTAGTCAAAAAGTAAAGGGGAATAGAGCATATGCTTTCTTTTCTACTCTAATGACCCTTTAACAGACACATAAAGATACTAAAAGTCTGTGAGAGAAAGAGGAATAAATAACTTTAATTAAATTTATTCCTTCACAAGTGCAAAATTATCTCTGTATTCAATTTCTCACAGACAACTCTCTCCCTATGTACAAACAGCCTGGAACTGAGGACAAGCTAAAACAGCTACTTACCCTCTTCTAATTTTCTCTCTGTTTAACAACCTTTCAGACAAGGTCTCCCCACATTTACACAATAGCCACCTGGATCTGCTTTCCTTCCAACAAGTTTCCACTTGTGGAAGTTTTACCAGTAAGCAACTTCGTCAAGGCCTGAAAGGAGCTGGAAGCCTTTCCCAAAAGGTCTCGGAACTCCATGGAGGTCTTGTCCTGCACCCCTTGTGTAAGCTCTGCTATGCACACCAACAGGCCTGGTACCAATAAATCCATAAACACCACCATAAAATTCAAGAGTCTTCGCAAAAAGACAGCAGCGAGGCTCTCATAACCACATCTGTCAGCATTTGGCTTGTAAACAGCGACCAATTCAAATGAAAAATGAACACTGGCACCTTTCTGAAACCAACAGGCTGTGAGCTTATGAGAAATGCAGAGCAAATTAAGGATGAGATCAAGCCCAATAATGCTTCCAAAGAGAAATGAATCACTGAAAAACCCCACAGCAGGAAGCAGAAACAGAGCAACACTTTTTTGTAAGAGTGAGTAACTGAGGAAAGTTTTGATAGTGTTACCAGCTTCTGTAGCAAGAGCTGCTAGGCCATGTTAGGAGAGCCCATTAAAGAAGCAACCATATGCTGAAGCAGCAAAGGTATTTGTCTAAAAAAATTATCTGTAAGAGGAGAATGAGTAAAATTTCCAAGAAAAATACTATGAGAGCTACTATTGAAAAATAAACCAATGTGGTTTATGTATCCCTGTCACATCCTTCCATGATATTCAGCAAAAATGACAGCAGCAGTGTTTTGCATTACACAGAATGTTGGGTTATTGGTGGTTTGTTGTAAGAATTTGAAGGATTTTTGTTTCTCAATTCCTCATAGATCTGACTTCTTCTCCTTGCACATAAAGAGATTTGTTTCCTGAAAAGTCTTCAGAAAGCAGGCTAACTGAAAAGACTTGCATGAGTCCAAGGAAAACTACAGGCAATTACAGAAAATTGTAGCTGGTCATTCAGTCCATAACAAAAATAGATATTAAAACAGTCAGCCCAAACCAGTTATTATCCCTCTTATTGAAATATCCTGCAGCAAAGTCTGTGAAATAATACCACGTGGAGATATCCCTAGTGGTGCCAGCACTTTGTATGCCATCTATAGACCAAGGAGGATGAAAGTTGTATTTTTTCACTGCCTGCATGCTCTGGAGAGCAAAATTAGAGGCTGCTCACCCCAACTCCTGAAGCAGAGGGAAAGACAAAAAAAACCCCTGTTCCCACACCCTGGCTGCATCGCCCTGGGCTGAACCACAAGCTCATGGAGTTTTCCTGCTCCCTCCCTCCGTTCCTAGAGCTCCCAGCTGTTTTATTTACACAGTTCATGCCAGCTGGGAAGTGACCGCTGCCTCGAAGGAAGTGGAAAGGTCAGGAACTCGTTTCACGTGAACCTCTGAGCCAGCACACAGCAGAATCTTCTCAGTAGATACACAGCGATGACAAGAGCTGGGGGAGAAAGAATGGGGCAGAAAGATTTTGGGTGAAGACATTAAAAATTAAGACAACAGAGTAAAAAAGCAATGCAAATGAAGAAAGAAATTCACAGTTCAAAGGACAGCATGAATGGAAAAATGCATTGTGCTACAAGCAAGCCCAGCTAGTCTGTGAAAATAAAAGCTCTATGTGCTCACATCATCACAATGACAAGATTGACTGACTCTAAGCTACTAAACACAGCAAACCACCATTATTCTCATTTTCTTCCAAGTTTTAACTGGTTTCCATCACTCTCAGAGAGATTTCTGCAGCAGCATCTTTACATCCTATTTATGAATAGATGAAATGGTTTGTGGAGTTCGGTATGTAAATAAAGTACACTGAGCTGTTAAAGAGCTACTAAAACCATATTTCCACTTACACAAGCAATGTATTTAGTGACTTTAAAGGTGGGTATTTCCACCCTTTCAGGATTGCAAGAGGAGGGAGATAGGATTGTACATATTTATGCTTATATTTATTATCCCTGCTTAAAAACAGTGTCCTAAGAGGCTGACAGATTGATTAGTTGTTTCTAGGAGCCTTACCAAAGTGCTTCATGACAGGCAGAGAATCTACCTGTAGGCTGAGGGTTGTTTTGAGGAAGGTGTTGAACAGGTTAAAAGTGATATTGCTGTCTCTGTACAAATAGAACTAACCCTTGAAACGAAAGACACTTCTTTCCTCACAAGGCCAGTATTTTAAGCAACAAATGCAGCCATGGGACAAAGCTCATAAGAGCTATCATCATTCAAAGTGGCCCACGAAATAAAACTCATCACACAGCAACAGTCCACAAGGTGGGAGTTTGCACAGGACTTGACAAAGCATTTATAATCCTCTGCCTGACAACTACTAAGAAGTTACTCTGACATCTTTTCCCTTCCCTGTGCCTAAAGAAGCATAAAGCCTCCCAAAACACCAAACTAAGACCAAAATAAACCCCAGCTCTTTTTTAAGCAGTACTAACACTACTGTTTCCCACATTAGTGTGACTTGCCCAGAGATCAGTAGGCAGCAGCTACACGTGAATGTAACGGAAGCAAAGAGAAGCTGTGCACAAAGCAAGATTAGGGAGAGTGACTAAAACCCACGAGCTGTGCAATTAAAACGTTGACAGAGACCTAAATCCCCCTAGCACCTTTCTCTTTTCCCATATCGCTCTTTCTCAACAGAAGACATTTCATCTAATCATCAAAGAGATTTCAGTGTTAAGACTTCAGTTGTCATTTTAAAACTTAAGCCTTTTCAACTTACTTCATGATGTCAGTGATAGTCCAACAGTAACATGAAATGCCATAAATGCTAAGTGTAATCTCATCACAAAACACACAAAGTAATCCTTGTTCCTACCATTGGTTTGGTGCCAAATAAAAAACACATTCACAAAGAGTATGAGTGAATTAAATAATCTGAAAAATTCCCATTAAAGTTCGCACTGAAATTCCAGATATCACCTGTCCAGTTAAGAAAAATGAATTTTCAGCCTCAAAATTTGATTTGAAAAGTGTGAGACTCCTTCTTTTTTAACCAGTCAACTTTAAAACTAATATTTTATATCATTAACATATTTCCATTATCAAAAGGGCAAAAGAATGCTACTGTTATATACAGCAAAATGTCTCTTTCAGGCTTAATTTCCTCCATGCAGATTCTGCTGCAAGGGCAGTTAGAGAGGAGAGTTGCAGGAAACCTATTACTACTAGCTCTAAGTCTGGCTCATTGAGGACCTCTTAAGCACTTCATACTAAAACTTCCTGACTGGTCTTGCATGACTTATTTTCAGTGGCTGGAGCTAAAATCCAGAACAGTCAGATCTGCATTCCTTCAAATATTTTTTGTCAAATACACATCAGCTCAGTGAGCTCAGGCTTTCTAAGGCAGAATGTTTCTACAGAGGCACTTCAGCATCAGATTGCTCCTCACAGAATTGCAGCTTCTCAAAGGTTTATTCTAAACTTTGTGGAATAACCTCTCTGTGCTACCAGACATGCTGCGCTTACTGTAGGAGTGGGTCACTGTCACCCAGAGGTTTCAGTAGCTTTGTCGTGATGAGAAGCAGAGCTCTGGGAGGTGAGTGAGACTCAGAAACAAGTGTCCACTAACAAGCTCCAAAATAGTATTTAGAGAGTAGAAAATTGTCCTGGTTTAAGCTAGGGGATATACAAGGTAAAGGGGATAAAATCCGATTTTAAATGGAATTGTTAGCTACCAGAGCACACAAAGAAAACTTCTCAGTGGTATCTGATCTGTTTAGGAAGAAGGTGCTACTCAGCACCATGTTTGCAGAATCACACTTCGGAGCACAGATAGCCCAAGTAATGCCATTTGCACAGACCCTTCTTCCTAAGGGGAAGAGTATTTTACAAACCCTGCAAGAGGCTTCAGGGTTTCAGCTTTTTGTATTACAATCTTAGCACAAACTGGCAAAAATGATAATCACCTCTGATTGGACATACAGAATCTGTGATTTTTCCAAATTACAGAAAACTGCTTTTGCTGTCCACTGATCTTTCAAAGCCAAAAGACACCATTTATTGTATTATTCCCAAGAGGTATCACACTTGGCACACGACCATAGTAGAGTGGAAATTTCCCGACATACTAGATTGTATCAACACAATTTGTCATTGAGCAATAATTCTTTGCATGCAAATATCTGGATAGACTCCAATCAAAACTGTGTAAAACTCTAAACTACAAACATTTCAATCTTGCAGGCTGATGTGGAATGTTTGACTCCCGGCCTAGGCCTCCCTCGTCAGCATGTGCATTGCAACCGGTTTGCCTGTTACTGTGTCCCATTCACCATTAATGTTGTAAAGAGAGGAAAAAACCTCAGAAGTTTTTATTACGATCTGCTTATCTAAAAGGAATAAAACAAAAGCAACCATCACCACCAAACCCCAAACCAAAAATACTACTTCAAGTTTTCATGGCCACGGCCCTAAATATATGGCAAATCCACAGCTGCTGAATTCATCCCAGCATTTTCTCCAGCTGAACACGTGTTTTCAATCTGAGTTTTAAACATTTCCTTTTTCTTTACAGCTGTAAAACAACACTTTCGAATCAGAAGATGGTAGTAGACAAGATATTCTATTTTTAAGACACTCTGGGAAAGTGAATTGGCTCAATCATCTGCGAGGACTGCCAGTGGTGCAATCCAAGATGACAGCTTCAGTGTCAAAGTGTAAAAACGCTCACAACAACATTTAGCTAAGAATCTGGTTTATACCATGATCTCAATTTTTTTCCATCCTTTTTAGATGCTAGAGCATCAATCATGACAACTTACTATTCAGAAAACATTGAAGTTAAAACATTCGAAATTCCGTAGGTGTGGGAACATAATAAAAAAAAATTTAGATAATACAGAATTACAGCATCAGTTGCTTTATTTACCACCACATCCTTCGTATGAAACTACAATAGCTGGCCTCATCCAAAGCCCTGAAAATCTGTAATTCCTTGCCTGTGAACTGGGGATTGATTCAGTGGGGACTCCTTCTACTGCAGCTTTTAAATAAGGATGTGAGCTTTGTGGGCACTGAATGGCATCAATACCAGAGTGGAGCTGAGGTGCTTTCTGCTACACCTGGAACTGACTCGTGTTAACATAGACAAAACTTAATTTATCAACCTTAGCTAGAACTGGCAAAATTCAGTGCTGCTCTACCAGCAGTAGGAAGCAGAGCAGGCATGGGCAGTGCCACAAGATGAAGGGAGGGATGTTGTGAAGCAAGGAGGGAAAGGACTCTCATGGGGCTTCTGGAGATCTGTGGAAAGAAGAGGTGGAAGCAGGAACTGAACACTTCATGGGCATGAGAGCAAGGACAGACTTGACTGAAGATCCAAGTATGTATGTGGGTGGGGAAGGCAGCTGGGTGAAGGCAGGAAAGAGTTCCTAATAGAAAGGAGTCAGAAAGAAGAGCTATCAGGTTGGTGCAAGAAGTGGTAGACAGGGAGGAAGAAAATCTCTCTTCCTCTAGCTTACTGTTTCATAGGATACTATCATAGCTAAGCAAGGAGAGAAAGAAGAATACTGAAACTATGAAGTGCTTCCCCAATTAAATCACTTTCTTATACCACTTAAAAGTGTGTATTCTTCATCCAGAAGTTAAAGATGAGATTCTTTAATATTCATAGTAATGGACATTTATGTATTTATTACTGAGAGGATGAACATGTATTGCAACTAATTTTTAAAAAATGAAGTGCATGTTTAAATTGAGGGGATTTTTGTCTCTCATGTTTATCACATCATCTCACGTGGAAGCCCAAAGCCTTCCCAAGAAGAGAACAAGAAAAACCCACAAAGTTAATTCTCTTTCCTCAGTTGAGAAATTCCTGAGATAAAATATGTTACCTTTTCCCCTAATACGTGCATGAAAATTCCATTTTCTTCCCTCAGAAAAAGCGGGTCTCAGGTGAGCATTATTCCCTGCCAGCATTCCTGCACCCCTTGCTGTCCCCTCTCCGAGCTGTGCAGACATCCCTGGCAGTGCCATCACCCACAGGGCTGCGTGACAGCCGGCATGTCTGGCAGTGCACGCGTCCCCAGGTCTGGCAGGCACAGCTATCCGATGGGGAGCAGCATTTTGTGTTCTGGGAGTATTTTTGTCCTGGATTTCTGGGGGCTGGGGAGTCTCTGGAGGGCTGTGGTTTTTGTCTTTTGTGTTTGTTTTTTGTTTGTTTGTTTTTGTTTTCCAAACTAATCAGTATTTATTTAGTATAAGCTCTAAATTGCTTGCTTCACCCCCCCCTCCCCTTTTTAGTATGCCTCTAGAGGCAACAAGCCAAAAAAGAATGATTGTTAGCTGTGCAACAATGTCATGCCTTAACATGCTTTTCTGTAATTTACAGTTTAACCAGCAGTCCTGTAGTCTATATTTTTAAATCAGCCTTTCCTCTGCCAAACAAACAAAAAAAAAAAAAAAAGAAAAGAAAAGAAAATAAAAAAAGAAAAAAAAGGTGAATTTGTACATTTAATTTCTTTTTAATTGTAAAATTTGAACCAGTTTTTAATATCTGCTCAGGAATTTTATTAGATTTAGCTTTATCAAAATAAAAAAGATTACAGGAACAAAGATGCTTATAAATACTTCCCTTACATAATTATATAGGACAAAATTTATAAAAAAAACTTTGTTCCTATTTTCAAGTGAACAGTCACTGAGTCAATAAAGAAAAAGAAATTCTAACTTCCTCGTCACTTTAGCTTAGAAGACGGAAGAGCTATTCTGAACTCAATGAGAATCTGAGCAGCACCACTTCATGAGTTATTATAAGCAGATTCAGAATTAAATACTCCAGAACTCTGTCCACAATTATAATCTCCATTAATTCATATTTCTTGCATTAAAAAAACCATGATTTCCCTGTAGGGGAATCTAACATCTTTCATGTGGAAACTTCAGTATTTTGTTAGAGGATGGATCATTGAAGAGGAGACAATCTCCTAGTTTTACCCAGCTAATTCAAATGAATTACCTAGACTCCTTCACAGGACATCCAGCAAGCTGTCAGACAAAGGGAATGCTAAACAAAAGCCGCTTTTCCTACACTGCAGCCTTGCAGGTCTCCAGGATTGGAAAGCTACCAAAGCTGGCAGAAGATGCTGCTTCCATGCTGCCAAAATATGGCCTGATAATTGAATGAAGGGACCTGGCAGCCAGCTGATGGCAAGGGAAACTGTGCCATGTGGCTTTCTCAGGGCAGCTTGGTGGCAGTAAGAGCTGGCCAGAGATGGCCATGCAGCTTAGGAGGAAAGACCTGATTTTGCTAAAATGCTAATGCAATAAAGTCCTCAAGATACCAGAAATGTATATCTCTCCCCTGCCAAGGTTTATATACAAGGATTACTTTAACTGGCTCTTGTTAGTCACAAATTTAATGAGTGACAGGACCCCCAAACTAAAAACCCAGAAGGCTTTACTTTTTGCAGAAAACCCCAACAAAACCAAACACCCCCACCCCCCCACCCCAAAAGCCCAAACAAAACGAACACCACATTTTAGCTCCCTACACTTCTCGTGGCAAGCTGTCAGCTCTGTTTAGGCATTGAGAGCCACTCCAAGACAAGATGATGGCTCTCTTCTTAAAACTGTTCCATGACAAGAAAATTGTATTTACACACATAATTAAGGAAGATGGAACAAGGTTTCTGATAGTCTTAATACACAGCAAAGCACAGCAAGATACAAATTCTCCACAGGAAAGCAGCTATTTGAACCGTCCTCTCCTTATTGATAGATTTGAAACAAACACAGGGAAGCATCAGACTTAAACTACGCCAAGCAAGAATAAAACTGCTTGTTTTATTCTTATTAAAACTTGCCTCTCAGAAAAGCATTTTGCTTGAAGCCTTGAACACAAGGCTTCTTTTGGGTTTGCGGGCACCACGTCATGATCTCACCAGCGCAGTCTCTTTCTGGTGATGTCAGTGTCTTTGCAAGTGCTTATTAAGCAGGTTTTATCAATGGATTAAGAAGCAGCTCAGCTGCCAAGAGGAGCAAAATAAATTTTAGATCAAAGCATATAATCAACAGACATAACAGGTGACTAAATACCATCTGTCAGCATCTCTTTCTGTGACACAGAAGGGGTACGTATATAAAAACAATGGTGCAGACATTATATACTTCCTCCTCCTTTTTTTTCTTGAGTAGTATAATCAGCTAGTGTCAGAGTTGAGCATGTGCCAGATAAATTAAGCCAGCCAGGGGCTAATACACAATACAGGGCAGGTTTGGCAGAATTTTCTTTTAAAATATTTGCGTTTCTGAACTGGCGTAGCTTCTCTCGGTGCATGGTGATGCTGACTTTTCTGAAATCCCCTGGTTTAGGCTTGTGCTGAAGGAATTGCTATTCCATCCTAAGTCAGTCAGTTTGATTATTACAGATGCCAAATTGTTCTCTTTTATTTAAACTAGTGAGAGAAGAGCAATTCAGTATATTTTCCAAAATAAATAACATGAAAAATAAGCACAAATTTTCAGGCTTTAGTGGGTAGTAAAGATAAACCACTCAGCACAGAGCTGACATAAAAAAAATGCTACAGTTGCATAAAGTCTTCTATTTACCTCATCTTGCAGATTACAGAAGAAAATGTGTTTAAAATGAGAAACAATAACAACAGTGTAAGTGTGAGTTTGGACGCTGCCAGAAGCAGGAACAGTTTACTCATTCTCTCACAGCAGGGCATTCCCACACAGGAGATTCCTCCTGTGACAGGTTTCTCAGCAATTTCAGCCCTTAAAGTCCAGTCTGCACCAGCAGCTCTCTGGACTGGGCAAGACTCCAAGCCAATTTTATTCCTGAAAGCCCTCAATTTTATCCCGAAGGTGGGGAGCACAGTGCTTTTCTAGCCCAAATATGCGCTGACTTACAGCCTCCTCCTGAGCAAACCCCACTCGCTGCTCTCCAGGCCGAGCAGGACACCTCTGAAAACTCTGCTCAGAAGTCCTTGCCCTAGGGGGTTCTAGAGCATGCTGTGGCATAGATCTAATGGGAAGCCTAGATTTAGGCAACAGCAGGAAAAATCCTGCTAACTTCACCCATGATCGTACTTTAGGAGATGCTCAAACAAGAGAATGCAAGTCCACGTTTACCACAGCAAAACATTAAAGTCCAGAAAGGAAAATGAAACAAAAAAAGGAATACTAGCTTGTACTTTCCAGTAAGGTCTCTTTTTTCCACCAAGATCTTGTTCAGCCCAAGCTCTTAGCTGTGTAGCTCCATCCGTGAGGGTTTTTCCGAGCCACCTCTGTCCTTTTGTGCAAGATGAACCTACTACCCCTCACCCTTCTCTCCAGCTTGGCACCCAAAGCAGGAGCCCTGTTTTGTTGGTATTTCTGTTGCTATTCCAGCTCCATTCCCATCTCCCACACCCTTCCACTCCACCTGCAGTTAAATGCCTTCTCCCCCTTCCCCTTCCAAAGAATCAAAGTTATCGGCGTCTAATGCAATGGTACATCCATGACTGCTTGGTGAAACTATTCAAAACAGCTTCAGCTCTGCTTTATCCCTGCCATACAGGTTGATAAGGATTCCTAGCAGAAGCACATGGTCCTGCCCCTGATCTGATTAATAAAAGCCACTTCGGACACATGAACTCAAGTGTTTTCTCCCAACCACCTTTCCTCAATTTTCTGTTGTCATTAGAGGCTCTTGGCATTACAGACAAGTAGGCAAAATTTCATATTTTTCTATTAATAGTATCACAAAGAGGCAGGCAAAATATCATCAAGGCGCACAAGAGTTTTACAGAAGTATACATCCAGGTCAAAAAAGTCACGTGAAGTTTGTGTGGGAAGGCAAAGATCGAGCTGCTTTTGGTCTGCAGGGTGAAGCTATCAGAGGATTCAGTTCCCTCTGCTTAAAAGCTTCACTTTGGGCTTTTGAGGGGAGGAAGGAAGACAGTGAGAAGGATGAAGACAGTGAGAAGGATGAAGACAGCAGTAGGCGTTTCATTGTCGTAAGACAAAAAATCATCATGGAAAAAGCAAAGAGCCTCTTACAAACACAGGCAAAAATTGAGAACAGAATATTCCCATCAAAATGCAAAACCACAACAGGAAGACTGGAGGGAGTTTCCTACTTAAATGTGAAAATCGCACTATAATTTTTGTAGCTCAGACTACTCAAACAAAAAAAAGTATCATCTTTTCCACATGGCTGGTCATTTACTGTGGTTGATAGTATAATACATATTATTGTCTCAATTAAACATTTTTAATTTTAATAACCTTATTGTAGTCTTATTTCCTGAAAAAAAAAATAATCTTCAGAAATTTGCAACAATTTTACCAATACACCTGCAGGTAGATTTCCAAGATTTGCTTGATAGTGAACAACATATTCTGCTCATTATAAATACTTCCCCAAACCCCAAGAGCTCCTTTCAAAACAAATTAACCTATTTTCCAAGCTAAAATAGAGTGAAATTGTGAAAGAATACCAAAAGAATTTCAAGTTCTCTAAGCTGTTGGTCTACGTAAGAAATCTTGATTACCAAAGGTAGAAAAACTTGAACTTCTGGATCTGGCAATAAATAGACAAAATCAAGTAATTTACATTTCTTATGATCTATACTAGTCTAAGATTATCTGTGATATTTTTCACTCCTTATTCACTCAGGCTATTGATCTACTGCAGAAGATTAAGATGTAAAAGTCCAGCCTGCAAATTCAAAAGCCAGATTTCATAACTTAACTCCCACTCCTACAAACCAGCTCTCTACCCCATTCATGAGCACTTTACACAGGTCCCTCCTCAGGCATGGAGGAAGTTTTAAACTTCAAATTAATCCTCTCCTGATCTGGATTAATTGCTGTAGGACCTTGCAAATCTTCCTGAACACACTTGGCCAGCTGTTCAGACCCCAACAGTTTCCTTTATTTATTGCTTAAAAATAAAAAGGAATTCATGTCATGAATTAACCCTTTCCCTACTGAATCAGTTTTTCCTGCATTAATTCTGTTTGTACCCTTCATATAAGTATTGCTAAGGGGACAAGCAGATGTTTGCATGCATGCTGGGGGGCACACTGCATCAAATCAACTGTAAAATGAGGTTTATGTGTATGTAAACTTAGCGTTTTAGATGGAAAGACGACTTAGTAACACATAGAAGAAGTGCCAAATCTAAGAAATTATCATATTGAAACTGGTTGAAACACTGAAAGAAGTCAAGATATTTAACATTACCCATCTTCCTTTGAATCAACACTGTTACACCATAGAGGAACTCAAAACTTCTGTTTCTGAAGTGGTTTTATGATTATTTGGGAATACTTAGGCTTAATATCTCAAGAGGCCCCATTTGCCCAGTTTATGGAAAGCTAAGAACGTGTGACCGGCCTGTAGCCTCAGGCTGCAGGCACATGTCCTCTCCTGGCTCCAGACCACCCCTGATGCTGGAAAGGCTTTACCTCTTAAGTTTTCCCTCACTGTTCCTCAGTGTTTTAATGGAGATTATGCCTTCTTCTCCCACTCTCCAATCACTATGAGTTACTCAATAAAAAAGGCAGCATGAAATCCCCAAAACTAAGTTTGATGGGTTCTCTTCCACCACACTGAGGTTACTTCTGGGTAATGGAAGTCTCAGTGATGTTAGACAGAAAACAGCTTGTTCAATCAATATCTGTACTTTGCTCAGATATTTTTGAAAAGACTTTTTACGTGATAGCAGAGATGTCAGCAATTTGGGGAGCTGGCATAGGCAGCTACGGAGCAGCTGTGTTGTAGCCTGATCGCTGCTGCTCTTAAGGACAAAATCCACAAGCCACTGGCAAAAAGTACATGAGGGTTTCAAACCCAGAGCTGGAGCTGGGCTCAGCTTCACATCATCGCCACCGTTCCCAAGGAGCTGTGAGGAGATACAAACAATGGTAGAGAAAACCACAGAAAAGTTCTTTTGTGACATTGCAAAAAACCAAGTACACACATTTCCACTTTTCTATGGGCTGCATGAAAACTCTTGCTTTATGAAAGACTTCCAGGAAGAAAAGCTGCACACACAGATGTATTCACTTCCCAGCTATTCTGAGGTGACCGTCCTCCTTCATGTTACAACAAGACAAGGAATGTGGTTTGTTTGTTTGTTTGTTTGTTTGTTTTAAAAAAATTGCTTTTGTCAGTTTCTGTCTGTAGGTCTTAGACCGTTATTTTACATTTTTAGGTATCTAATCTTAGGTTTTCTCTCTTTCAAAAACCATCCCAGGTAAACATCAACTGAAAGGGGACAGCAGGATGCCAAACTATCTCGAAAGGATTACAAGGTGCTTCTGCCAAGAATTAGCATTTCCATCACCGTGCAATTGCAAAATCACTCCCTTAAAATGACCAAAGTCTCAGAAATCATGTTTTAATAGCCTTTTCTTCCGTTGTAGCCATGTGTATTTTATTTGCCTTCCTACCACACATCTGTCTCACCTCCTGCAGTATCCTGGCTCCTGGCCAGTGCATACATAACTATGGAACTTATCACTGTTTGATATTAAAGCATTGTAATTTAATTTTAAGAGCAGGAAGCAATGCAAATATTTGCAAAGCAAACCAGGAACAGCTACAAATAAAATCAGAAAATTTCAAAGAGCTGGACTTGCCTGTTCATTCTAATCACAGAGAAGGCAGTAGCTACAAATAACTTTTTCACACCAAAGCAGTAACTGTTCAGAAAATCAGATATCCTTGCTATAATCTGAATTTTCTGGAGGCATTGTGGGCATCCCTCTGCTCTCAAGCAATCCTTTTGTACCAGGTGCCAACCTCAAGAGAACAGACAGTTCTCAAGCTGGTTGGGGTGGAGACGCACAAGTGCTCGTTACCATTTTCGTATTTTTTACTCTTTTCTACAATACTCAAAGTAACACAAAAGTACTCAGTAGGTATGCCATCTTTCAGTGAAAATCTTGTTTTAATTCTCAGAACACTTTCAGCTTCCAAGTACCAAAACAAAAAGAAAATCTTGTACAAGAAAAAATTGCAAATAACCTTATATGAATATATATACTAGAAAGGAACATTTTAAGCTAAAACCATGTTGCTGCAATATAATTGCAAAGCAAAGCCAGCTGATTTTTTCTATTAAAAACATCCCAGCCAGCACACAGAATAATTGCAAGGCACTTGTAAGGCTTCCAGGTGATGTAGATATAATTTTAAAAAATCAAAATAGAGCACACTTTAAAAAAATCAAAAATATTATTATAGAAATTAATAATTTCCAAGTGCCATAATTTTAAGCAAATGCTCATCTCTGCATTTGCTGCA
This sequence comes from Eulacestoma nigropectus, assembly GCA_013397775.1. Lineage (NCBI taxonomy): Eukaryota > Metazoa > Chordata > Aves > Passeriformes > Eulacestoma > Eulacestoma nigropectus. The sequence continues at coordinate 159,261 of VZTE01002832.1, read as the reverse complement.
ATCTGCTGGATTTTCAGAGCTTGTATTGCAAACTGTGACTTTGAAACCAGAGTGTCTTTGTAAGGTTTTTTTGCCTGGATGGTACAGTGCCTACAGCTACTGTGTCATGGAACTGTTGCTTTAAATAAAAAAAATGCAAGATCTCACATGGCCTTTTTGATCTTGCAAATGTCAGACTTCAGGGCTGTGTGTTTTATCACCCTACAATTATAATTTATTTGAGGTTTTAATACTACTTATCAGTTAAGCAGCGGAAACCTGATCATAATTATGTTCTCAGCAGTACTATCTCGACATTGTGTGCTCTAACTACTGCTTTCATTGTCTGCAAAACCACAATTCTTCCAAAACTTGTAACAACATTTGCCAGCTTCCTCGACTGGGTAACAACAAACGCACCGGCTCCAAGTACTTCCAATTCCTGCTTCCATTAAAGCCGTGGAGCATTCTAAGTACATCTGCATGCTCTTTACCCAGCCAAGAAATGGCCAGGAATTATAAAAATGTAATGCTTTAAAATGAAATTGTAAGCAGACAATTTTACTGTAAAAGGGACCCAAACCATTTTTCTAGGTTTTTTAAAACAAAGTCAGCACACTTTGTTTTTTAGCCTGCAAGTCGAATTTCATGTGCTCCCATTTCAGAATACTTTAACTTTCCAATCTGACTTAGCCCTAGAGAAAATGTTAGTCATAAATCAGAAGACACTGTCCAAAAAGAAGCACAACAGAGAAGAGTGTGTCCAGTGTTCTTGGCAGAGCTGACCCTGAGGACACTCACTACAGAGTTACCCCAAGATCCTATTTGGCTGCTGCCCTTTCTCATCCACAAACACAAGATTTCTTCCTTTCATATTTAAAAGGACTAAAAACTCGAGGCTAAACGTTGTTATTTGACCTCTCGCACAACTCCCCCAAGGAACTCACAAGGAAACAAACTTTCCCCACAATCCAGTGTGGAAAAAAGCATAAGGAAGCTTTGATATTTTTTTTTTCCTGTGCAAAAGAAAAGAGTTACATTTCCAGAAGCACCAGTGGTACACACAGGATCACCACTGACGACACAATAAGTCAAATAAATCCCTGTAATGTGATGATTAAAACATAGGATTGGGCTATCCTGACTGAGATACATTGCTCCCTACTGGCAGCACTAAAGGGAAAGGGCTGGGTTCAAGTCCTGTGATCTAGAATTCATACTTTCATTCATAGATGATGGAATTGATTCCTTTACTCTTACTCACACTGAGCAGTACTCATATTCTTCCAGGGATTATTTGTAAACCAGGAAGGACAAAGGAATTAGAGTCACTAGATGGCATAGACACAAAAGACATTTCAAAATGAGAGTTTCTATGAGTAGATAAACTCAAACACAAGGATTTTTTTCTCAAAGACAGTCCAGACAATAGCTCTGGTAATTATTAATTGCGTCTTTCATGTGGAAGTGAACTCTGAAAACTAAACAGCAATTTAAATGTAAAAATTAAGTATTTCACTCTAGATAAGATCTTACTAGAGGGGGGCTGGTTGACTTCTTACCATAACTTTTTTCTGTTTAACAAAGCCAGCCAAACCCTCTTAAGTGCTCCCACTGTTGCTTTTTATAAAAATAAACCAGTCTGTTATCAGCATAGCAATGCTCCCAAGACAAATTACACCACTAATCATCCTGCGCCAGGAAAACTTCCTGCTGCAGACGTACAATTAATCAGAGCAGAAGTTCTACCCAGACTGCAAGGGAAGGTATTTCATGTGTGGTTACCCTGTGCAGAGCAGCTCTGGCACATACCCACAGGGCTGCTGAGCACTAAAACCGGGAGCATTTGCCTTAACAGGGAGCTCTGTCCCAGATATTTAGCCCTGCTGGAATTATCTCCCTCTATGGGACATTCACTACAAACCACTTTCCAGAAAGGAGTAGGAAGAAGGGAATTAAAAGGGTTTAAAACCCTAGAAGGAAATGGGTCTCATATACACAGCAGGATCGGGGAATAAATGAAAAGGAAAAAAATCTTGTTCTCCTTTAAATCTTATTAAGAATTATTTCTTTCCACAATAAATATTTTCTAACAATAGAAGCAACTGAGTTATTTGTGGTTTGGGGGTTTTTTTTGTTGTTTTATTTCTTAGTAACTTTGACTTGGAATAATATTCAGCATACACCTTCTGAAAATCCACAGATTTCTGAAGAATGTCCAAGGACATCAAGGAGGTTTCATTTTGTTCACGGAGTGATCTCAAACTGTAAAAAAAATACGCAGTTTCCCCAAAGCTGATCTGTTTTCTAGCACTCAGAAAGAAGTAAGCGCTCAGGCTCTTCAATTCCAGTCAAGAAACAAATCACAAAGAACGCAGAAAGCCCAAAACAAACACACATTCTGAGAGCTGAGTACACACGCTGACTGCCCAACATACCTTGCAAGCACCCTAACAATTCTTACTTTCTGGTGTTGGCAGAATACACAGTGATGTTTCTGCGTGACTGTTGTAACTTGCTCTGTAATTCTGTGCCAAAACCAGAAAAGTGGTAATGACATTGAATAGGTAATTAGTAACTATTAGAGCAGTATACAAACCAGGGCGTAGCCGAGGTGCGAGCATCTGTCTAAGCCACCTGGAGGGATTTGGCTTCCTAACAAAGCACCAGAGATGGTGGTGCCTCTGTAAAAGTTTGTGTAAATCACTCGGACGGGCTATCAAAGAGTGAAACAAACCAGAATTTTGTGTTAAATCCTATCACTCCGAAAATGTGAAGTAGGAGAACAATTTTATAGCTTTACTGCCCCTTAAAAAAACACTAACAAAACCACACACAACAAAACATAACACCATCGTGGATGGGGTTTCAAGGCAAACGGGCTTAACACCTTCTTTTGGTTTTTTTAATGTCAGGGATTTGAGGTACTCTGTAGACTTCTCCAGTTTCAATTGACACGGGAGGAGTGGGTAAAGTGGTATTTGTGTGTCCCCACAAAACACACAAAGCTTTGCTGCCCTAGCCAGCAGCAGCCAGCTCAGCCCCAGAGCCACCAGCTTTTTTTCACTCCTTGGTACCAGCAGCTGCTGCAAAAGCAGGAATTCCACTTTCTTCCTCCTCCTCAATGGTAGTGGAATTTTCTTTGCTTCTCCCCAGCTAGAACAGGGAAGAGGTAGAGATGACAAACTTTTGTGAACATAACTCAATGTTCATGTGATATTAGAAGTGATAATTGTCATGTTCCAAGAGGATTAGTAGAGGATTGGTAATTGATGAATTCATCACTGGTAAAGTCTCATACCAAACATTACCAGAAAAGAAATTTCCAGAGCTTGTTCATATTGGAGAATTTTTATGTGCTTAAAGTAAGTTTGGGGACATAATATGGCTCGAGGAGTAATAACAAACCAAAATACATTCATTGTTTCAATCAGATGAAGACAAACCCAGACAGCCCTCGGAGCCTGAACCTTTCCCCTTCCACAAAACTGGATGCCAATTACAGATCCCAGAGCCTGCCCTTGATCCACAGGCACATCCCTGCACATCAGAATAAGACCAAGTAAACCAGCAGGTCAGGCCTTCCCAGTTGTAGGTAGGTCTCTGGATCCAAAGAATGCAAAAAAACCCGAGCAGAGAGCTTTATCTGGATGGGGCACGAGGGAAGCTCAGCCCTGCAGGAGGCAGGACTGCAGAAAGCCTGGCAGGGAGGTCACAGCTTACGGAGCAAAGCTGTGAGAGGTCCCCAGGTTGTAGCTGCTGCTGCAAAGAGAAACATCAAAAATGCTAGTGCTGAGTTATCACAGGTATGGAAAGCTGAGGAGGTTGAAAGGGTATAACAATCTGAGCAGGTAAAACGTTCAGAGGTTTATTCTGCCATGACTCATGAACAAACACTGCAGAATTTTTTGAAACAAAGTCAGGACTCATTACCCCATATAAACTTTTTAGCACTACTATTTCCTGCACAACAGATTTCAGAGTTTGTTTTGAACTCTTTACAGCCCAGAAGTTATTCTAAAATTTACCTGAACAATCACAGCTCTACTACAGATCAACTACTGGTTTCTCACAAACTGTTTAATTTTCCAGCCCATTTCTTATTTTAATATAGTGCAAGCAATTATTCCAAAGAGGATCTATCTATCCATTAACACTTAACACAGCCACATGTCTGTGCTTGCACCTGAGCTACCCCAGCCTGTAGCAACGGGGAGGCCATTTCAATAGAGCAAAGGGAAATACATCAACACGGTTACTGAGGGCTAACTCTGAAACACCTCAGCGCTCCCAGAGATCTCAAATACCTCCAGGTCTTCTCAAGGGCAGACAGCACTGGGAACATTAAACAGACCTGAGGGGTTGAATACATGTACTAAAGATACCAAAAGTATCTACTTAGCAGCTCATACCCAGTAAAAGTAAAATCCTACTGATTTTAGTTATTTCCAGCTGCCTTCTCGACCTACTAACTACAGAAAAGGACAAGAGCACCGTCAAACTGCCCTTTCCTAAAGAGCTCTGCTGTGATGCTGTCTCTGCAAGGTCCATACAAAGCTGTATTTCTTGGCACAGCTAATGCTGTGTGGCCACTGCACAGACAGACACCAGCCCGAATTCCTACCTGGGCTGAAGGAGGAGAAGTTCCCTCTGGCTGTCCACTTGCTTTCCATTGTGGATCAGTCGTAATTCTTGGGCCCAGCTGTGAGAGCAAGTCAGGGGCTTTACCTGACCTCTGCTGGGGAGTCATAATGGCCCAGGGCTGGGAAGAACAGTAGAAATGGAGCTGTTGAGTTGTCTGGTTACTGCTTGCACTAAAGAGCCTTTGGTAACAGCAGTGTTAAAGCTTGTGCAGTGTGAGGTGCCTTTTCTAGGCAGGAATACCACTTCCTGTTCATCCTCCTTGCTCCAGGTGTTCTTGCCCCTCTCTACCACATAATAGTCTATGCCAGAATTATCAAAGGCAGCTAACAAAGCTTTATTGCATGATAAAACCATGAAAATGTATTGGTAGCACTGCCAAAACTATGGTTGCTGTAAATCTGCTGTGGTTGTTAAATGGTTAGTGAATATCTCTTACACTGGGTTTTCTGATAAAAAAGATACATAATTAATGGCAGTAAAATTATTGGCTGTAGAAAAGCAAATAAGGCAGGTCTTAGGTACTGGCAGGATTTTATACTGAAGAGAAACATTCTTCGCTATATCAGAACTTAAAACAAGGCAAAAATAGATGCAAAGATTTTTCAAATAAGTAAATAATATAAATCAACTCCTGATTTACAAAAACAGTACCCCCTTGTACAGATTATGTACTTATTAAACATAAAATGTGGAAAAGAGGCAGTATGCTGTCAGTTTGACAAGAAAGTTTCAGCAATGCTTAGAAGGAGATTGGTAGCTAAATCCAGCTTGCATCCTACTCCTCATAGGTATGTCTAAGTCCATCAGAACAAACTGATGGCTTCTGAAGATCAGTCTGCATGAGGTACTACACTGCTAGATAACTATTTAAGCTGCTTGTGGCACCAATTATAAAATGTTAGTTACCTGTAATGGTTGGAGAGAATTTTACAGAAATATCTTTAACAGAATGTCAGGGAAAATGGACTCTCAGAATACTAAGAATTTCCAGTTCGCTGTTCCTTACGAGACTTCCTTCTCTGGTCCAGCTGAGAGAAGAACAGGCAGCACACCCCAGGTTTGGGTGTGCAGGAAGGTGAAGGGATAGCCCGTGCTAGGGAAGTCAGCACATTGCTTTTATTCTGTGCCAAATCCTCAAGGGCTTCTTTAAAATTCACCAGCAGACAAAAAGCTGCAAAAAGAATGGGGACATGAGTTCACAGCCAAAAGCCCCTCTCTCTGCTATCCCCGCAGAGGTCTTTTCTCTCTGCCAAATACATTATCACCTAAGATAACCGCACGGCATTAAGTGCACCAAAACACCACAGCAAGAAGCAAGGTGTGTGTTTGCTTCACAGACAGCTCCTCTGGCACATTTCAACAGGCTTGTGGAGCTCGAGCTACAAAGAGATATCATCAGTGCCAGGTGAAGAATCTCAAAGCCTTGAACTGCAGTCTAAATACCAACTGCTATAAAGCAGTTCTCTGCTCTCTGCATGTTTCTGTGGGAAAGCAATGCTGTTCGAGGAAAGGGACTGTTAAAAATGGTTGTTGGAGAGCCCACACGGAAGGCAGTGACCTTTGCTTCACTCTCTTCTAAGTTATAGCGCTCAGCAATACTGACTGACCATGAAAGCAGGCAGAGGATCACAGTCAACATTGCTGTTGATGATGATAGGAACTAAATGATAAGCAGGAATATCATCAAGATCCCCTTTCCCTTGTAAGTGAGGCTCACTTTAGTTTAAAGTTTCAAAGATACAACGGAATTTTTCTACAAGAGCATTAATTGTTTTAGTTCATAGGCAGCTTTTCATCACAGCACGTTTCACACAGACATACAGCTCTTTTTCCCCCACCAGAAGATGACAAAGCAGCACAAAATTATTCTGATTACACAATGTAAGAAGTCAGTAGGCCAGACAGCTTAAGCCAATTTCCCAGGGCTGCACAAAACACCAGCAGTCAGGATCAGACCATCAGTCCTATTTCTGTTTCTTGCCCTATCTGCAAGGTTTGCTGCCTACAATATTAATAAGAAATGCCAGTAACAAAACACATTATCCTCTTTGGCAGATGGCAGATGTAGAGGGATCCTCTAACCAGCTGTGATGCAAACAGTCTAACTGAAACATCTTCAATGTTGCTTCAAATAGGCATTATACTTCTTCAACAGTCCATGAATGTTTGGGAAAACACACCTGATTTCTGAGCACCCTGGCAGGTATAAAATGCAATGTGTCAATAGTCTGTTGCTGTGTAAGACTTAGGGGCATTTTCCAAAGTCGGGTAGCTGGGATCCCGTATGGCACAGCCTTTGTGAGACACAAAAGCTTCTGCCAAAACACCCTGATCTAATGAACAGCCAGCAGATAAGCACCAGCACCTACTACAAACCTGTGACAAAAATAAACTGTGATCCTGTTTTCCCCTAATTGCCTTTAGTCCATGGAGTGAAGTAGAAAAAGAAATCTGTGCCAATTCAGCTAATAGTCAGAAACTCTCCTCACACATTAAGACCGTAATGCCAGTTTTTATGTTATTTCCCATGCTGCAGAGCCATGACGCATGGAAAACAAATGGTTTAGCACACAGAGAGGATAACATGCTTAGACAGTGACAAGTAACATCACGAAGCAGCAGGCTCTCCTTCTTTTCATGTGGCTCTGGGTAAAGCTCAGCAGATTTTCCCTCTTCTTCAAGAGCGAAATGTCTCCTTACTTGCTGCTGCCCACACATTTAAGGAGTGGAATTAGCAGGAGTGAAGGGATTCAGGAGGCTTAAGGCCCCTGATGGCTTTGACTCAGGCTGTGTGTACAAAAATCCATCTGCCAGGGAATACCTGTACCCTGCTCTGCCTTTATCCTGCCCTCTCCTTCTATGAGGTTCTTCCCACTCCTACTCATTTTCTGTCAGGGAGATTTTAAAATGGCAAAATTGTCATTCCTAATTAAACTAATACGACTAAAATGGAAATGCAGTCAGAGAAGTGTTTCTGTGGAAGGAGTGCATTCCCACCATAAACTTCTGCTCTCTGTGCATTTAGTCTCACCTATTTACCTGACTGCTTTGTCTCATATATCATTAACAGAACTGTTAATTAGTGTCCCAGGTCTGCAAGCAGTGTGAAGCAATTTTTGACTGGCACCTACATCCTGCCTGATGTGTCTTTACTACTGAAGGTTGCCCAACCTTGACTCCAGGTAACCAGAGCAAGTTTGCAGAGCCAGTAGATAAAGAACTTTTATGTGAAAACTGTAATCTGACAGCAACACCCTGCATTGACAGAGGGCCTTTTAAAAAGTCCCTTTTCTAAAATAGAATCTAGCCTACCATACTTATTCAAAATGAAAAGGAATGGTTCAGTGGGAACTTCTCCTAGAACAAGACCATGGGTCACAGAAGTACTGAAAAAAGTTTATTGAACACAAGTAAGCCACAATGTTATCAGCTGTCTGCTGTTTCTACTGCATGGGCAACACAAAAATAATTACACCCAACAGCACAAATTGAGGGGGTTTTTTTCAGGTGTTCATGGAACTAATTTATTTGCTATCTCTTCTGGAGTATTTCAAACGGAATGTAAACTTACAACCAGAATTAAAAATTTTGCTTTAAGATTTAGAGGGTACACACAGCAGTTTTCCTGATTACAGATGCTTTTTCAGAATGTCAAGAATGCACAGCAACACCTACCCTGCAATCTATTCATATCTCCCTGAAAAGATAATTGATTCATGTCTTGGAAAACATTTACAGGCTGTAAACTATATGACACTTGGAAGTTATTAAACACCAGAGCAAATGTGTCTTCTCAAAGATGTATGACTGCAAACCAGATCTCGCTTGCTTTCCTCTGTCTAACACAGAGCTGAAAAGTGCTTTCGGAGTAAAACACAACATACAACAGCTCCTATACACACCAGCAGATGACTTCTTGTTGACTGAAATGAAACACAATCCAGGTCATACTGATGTGCCATGAACCGCCCAAATACAGTGTTTCATATTGGCTTTGAATTTCTCACCTGTCAACTCGATAATTTAAGATGAAGCGTAAGTCAGTGTGGTCACTGAAACAAGGAAAGAAATGAGGCAGTTGGTATGGCATATTGACCAGAAATTATCTAGATGGGGGAGAAATAAGGGAGATTGGTTGGCAATGGATGAGGAGCCAGTAGCAAGAATATGTTCCTGATGATAGAAAGACAGATGGACTCAGAGGCAGACAAAACGTGGCTAATTATTGCAGGTTCCAGGATTGAATCATAAAAGATGACCACAAATAAGTACTTAAGGGTAGGACAACAGTACCAATTGCAGGCATGTCTCACAAACAATTTCAAATTAATACAAATTGAGGCCTTTCCTCCAAGCAATATGTACATTCATAAACAGGCATGTGCCTACATAGTTTCTTTGCTTCTCTACAGCTACAAACAGCAGCATAGTTCAAAAATTCACCTTTCTGGCACGCAAAAAGTTTGTGTTTCAACATGTAGAATTCCAACTTTCAGAAAACAAATTTATGATTAATCTGAAAATACATGCACAAGACATATCTATATTAAATCAACTATGCTTATATTGGAAAGCTTTACCTTAAAAATTTAATTAAAAAGCTGATTTGTAAGGGATTTCCCCTAAATTAGTCAATAGGAATGAAAAACATCCAGATTAGTAGTTCCTGTTCACTTAGATTTCTGATATCATTGCACAGAAGGGGGATGGCTACTCACTACATCAAACTTAATTTTTTCCTCATAACTTATGGTAGAACATACCTTGGACTTAATGCTTTTCTTTTCTATGTCTATGTGTATTTCACAGAGGCTTTTACCTAAATTACCACATGATCCAGGCTTATTTACTATTTGTATATTTGTCACTTTGTTTAGAACAATGCAGAAGACCAGGACGTCTCTTCTTCCATGATTAGAAAGGAGTAGAATATGTTGAGACTGAGCAGCACACTGAACAACAGGCACACCAGCAAGCTGCCTAATAAACAAGGAGGTTTAAAGATATAAGCTGTCAGAAATGTTTCTAGTGTTTTCTCAGCTTCAAAACACGTCCTGTCTGGAGATGCCACATTTCCAGTTGTCCTTGCTCCGTGCAGGAAGGCCAGCCAGGCGTGGGGGGGTGACAGCACGGCAGGCAGGGCAGTGACCTCGCCAACACAGTCCCCACTGCTCAAACAGGGACAGCAAAGCAGGGCCAGCCATGGGGACAGAGTTGGGCAAGAGTCCAGCTTGCCTGACAAGGTTGTAGCAGTGAGGCAGGTGCCAGACCAAGCCAGGAAACAGAGCCCTGGTTTAAATGCAGCTCCTGAGCCAGCAGGCAGGCAGAGGTGTAAGGCTGGAGGTTGCAGGTGAGGCTTCTCACAGCTCTGCCTCACAACCTGAGTGTTTCACAGCAGTCTAACTAAAAGTTATTTGGCTGTGCCACACCAGAGCTGACCTCAAACACAGGCATCTGAATGCCTGGGATGGCAAGAAGCGGCTGCAGAGGAGTTCTATATCTAGCTCAGGTAACTCTCTGTGAGACAAAGAGCAGTTTGGGGGACAGAAACAGAAGAGAAGTTGAGATCCACTGTGATTTGTTTTTCTTCTGTGATAGACGCTCAAAAAAATAAAACCAAAATACAATCACTAACCTGGATTTCATTTACCCTGTGTCCCAAATATCAAACGAATCTACTTCTAGCCCTTTAGCCCTGCACTCTACTGTGAGAGCTTCTCTCTTTCCTCCCCCTCATCTGTCCTCCCTCCCCAGCTTCTTTCAGTTTATGCAGTTTCTGTTTTTGTTGTGAGATGTAAGAGTGGCAGGGAAAAAAAAAAGAAAAAAGAGAACATTTCAGTTTACTTCTGTAATGTCAGAAATTTTCTTCAAAAAGCCTAGATATGGCATTCAGTGCCCCGGTGTGGTTGACATGGTGGTGATGGGTCATAGGTTGGCCTCAGTGACTTCACAGGTCTTTCCCAACCTCATTGATTCTGTGATTCTTCAATTTTGCAACTCTGTAACACAATCAAGAATAATGCCCCATCTCTGTACATAAAGAGCATGCACAGAGTTTGTACCATGTGTGCCCCCAACAGGAGACTTTTCTCCCTTTACTAACCCCAACTTCAGTGATAGCCAGGAAATAATGTTGTTTGAAATGGAATTAAGATGCACATAACATTCATATAAGGATTTTCCTGCTGGTTCTTTGGTATGATTGAAACTTCTTCTCAAATCAGGCTTGTAAACCCAGTGTATTCCTATAGAATCAATAACTTCTAAAATGGGTGCATCTCTCAACATATTTATCATTAGAGTATAAAAACCTTGCCTCCTTGCAATGCTATAGCATGTAGAACTGAGGATCAAATTACATTCTCATTTCTCTTCAAATACCTCACCTTGGCAGAAGTAACTTGAACAGATACGGAACGTTAAACAGTGAATTAATCTGTAATTCCAGAAAAAGTGCTAGAGCAAAATTACATATGCATTTGACAAAAAGAACATGAAATCTCGTAAAAAAAGGAAAATAAATTAATAAATTTAAAATAATTCTTTCTGTTAAAGATTTCAGTTGTTCGAAGATATGTTAGGGGTTTAATGGAAAATCTTCATAATGGGACAAATGAAAAAAAACTAATAATAAAAAAATAAATTAATATGCAGAATTATGAGGCCAAGAAAAAAACATGCCTGAGTGAATATCAATAAAGAGAGGAGGTAAAGAGCATCAAAAGTTTGATGATATATTTATATCTCATGGAAATATATTTATATGATATATAAATGAATATATTTGAATGTATTTACTCTCTCTTGATTTACATTGAGAGAAATTAGCATATTTTATTTATTTAAAAGAGATTTCAAAAGATCAACAGAAAGAAAGAGATAGCAACATTTTTCCTTAAGTTCTCTACAATGCAGTAAATAGTTACAAATGCAGAAATTTAGTTACAAAAAAGTAACCAAAACTAAAATTGTGATGGTAGCTTTTCTTAAATGTTTGCCCTGTTTTACCAAGAATCATTTCTGTGCTCAAAGTACATCTTTCCAGTTTTAAAACTAGATCTAGCCCCTCCTACTACAAACTTGCTCTAGGAGTTCCAGTTGAAATAAACAATTATTAAATAAAATGAGCTCTGAAACTCCAGCAGTAGGAAGAAGGAACACTTTCACTACCTTTAAATACCTTACATTGCAAAAAAATGTTTCAAGGAAGGTATTAATGTACTTTATTCTAAATAAGGTACAATTCAGTGCACTTCTTTGCGCTGTAATGCGATCACACATTTGGCAGATATTGCATAAGATTTCCTAAGTTAATGTAATGTTTTCAGCTGCTGATGGCCAGGATAATTTTATTATTCTGTTGGTTCAACCTGCTGCGTGTCAAAAAATGCTGCTGGTTATTCCAAGTCTAGTTCAGCTCTCAGGTTCTCAGAAAGGCAGGATAGCAAAAAGTATTCTCAGTAAATATTTTAATATTACAAGTATGTCACGCTTGCTTGCAGGACACTTGGAATTACTTTGGAGCCCAAAGGACAAGGTATCAGGGGCTGAGAGACACGAAAACATTGGAGCTTTACACTTTCTCTAAATATCTTAGGTGACAAATGTTGATCAAAATGAAGACATCTATATTCTTATCTTCTATTCCCCTTTCCAAAACAACTATGTTTTCTTTATATTCAGTTCTAAAACACTCTTTCTCCAAATGGACAAAATTTCCTGCTGGCTTCTGTTTAACTCTTATTTCATCCAATACTTGCTCTTAATATCCACTGCATAAAGTGCATTTGTATCATTACATGTGTTGAGCACAGTAGCTTTACAGATATTCAAAGAGCAGATTAAAAACTTACTGAGCTTTATAACAGGGCTTTTTTAAAAAAGCAGATTATACAGAAAGCCTCTCACCAGGGAACCCAGAAGAGACCCTGTGGTGTTTCCACACCCAGTCAATTAAAGGATTACCACTATTAAAAAACAAGTCTTTCTCTGGGACTATAGGTTTAAGCGCATTATCTGAAATTGGTAGGGATCATCTTTGCTTGTAAAATGCCAGTAGGCTTACTGACAGCAAATTTTGAGCTAGGCATCTTGGAGACCAGCACAAAAAGTCTGAGTGGGTTCTAAAATAAGACAAAACAGATCTCATACCAGCTTCTACTAGCACAGAAATGAAATTCCTTTATTTTGAGTATTCTTTTGATAGGATCATTTGTCAGCAAACCCCTTCCATTTTCTCTTCAATGACTAAGAACTTGTGTCCAAACTGGAAAATAGATCTCATTTGTTGTGTCTAAGGCAATCGTTCCTGAAAAAAAAACCATTTATTTGGCTATCAAAACTGCGTGTGCACCGCACAAAATACATTTATTTTTGCAGTTTTGATTTTACATAGGTCCAATACTGACACTAATTAAATGCCAGCAAGGTGTCCACTGTTTTTATATTACAGGATGTTGTACGTGCTTTGGTAGCTAGAGCCCAATAGGTGAATAAAAATCAATCAGGCATGTTAAGAACAGAACAAATAATGTGTGTATTACATGGTGTGATTTAAGGCCTGCATGGCTGTTATCATCACTGAGGACTGGAAAAAGGCAGAAAATAGGGGAATACATTAGGACGGACCTTTATATAGAAAACACGTAGCAGATAAACAACAGAGATACATGCACACACACACTTCAGGCCCAGCCTCTGCCCTTAGTGACAGTAACCCAATCCACAGCAACACTTTTGGATTCAGTGTGACTACTGTGGCTCACAGATTGGCCAACCACAAACCAAAATTGCTATAAAGGATGGTTCAATTTCTGTCTACAGCCACCTCTGGATTAAGTACTGTTTTAGGGCTCTCACAAACTTAATTTACTTAAGCAGTATTGCAAAAGGTAACAGGTATGGTTGGCATTTGGCCTCTAACTGTCTAACATTCATTATTACAAAGGTCAGAACTGAGGCTTTATACCTAAAAACAGCTGCAAGCAACACATTTTTTTGGTGGGGGGGAAGCTTCAGAGACAGGTTCTACAAGCTTTATCCGAATGAATGAGTCCTGCACTGCCTCTTGATTTCACCAACTTGAGCAGGGACACTCAGCAATAGGGCTGCCCTAAAGATATTCCCATTATATCAAGAAGGTAAGAGGAAAGTGAAACAAAACACACTAAAATAAAGAGATACACTTTGGGCAAAGAAATCAAGGTTCAAGCATTATTCGTGAACATACCTCTCTCTGTGTTAAACGTCATTCGGTAGCTGACAGGATCAAAAGTAGCTGTCATGTGGATGTGTCTGCATTTTGAAAAGAAAAGAAAAAAAAAGAGCAGATGGATGAAACAAAGTATTTAAGCAGCTTACTTTACAGTAATACTAATTTTTTTCACTTCATGAGCAAATGCTGGATTAGTTATGAGTCCTGCCGTGGCAGGTGGCACCTATGGCTTTGACTAGCACAGAAAACACCTTTAACTATACCTGAGAAGCTTAGATAAAATAAAGAAGTCAATTACAAAGGCTGGGACATATTTAGAGCCACCTTTGAAATAACGTAACTACAGAAGTTAAAAAAAATGGGATGCATGTAGGCTAAATTAACATCATTAAAAATTAGAATGATTTGATAAGAAAGGTATTGATTTTATATACAGAGATGAAGTATCCCAGTGTTTATTATTATACATAAGTTCTTCGTAGAATATATTTTATCATCCTTTATCCCACAGCAGGGTCCTTCTACTTGTGCTTTTGAAGTCCTTTTATCTTGATTGCAGAATACAGAACCACACAGCAAGCTCTTTGCTCAAGAAATACACAATGTTAATATAAGCTAAAGCAGTTAAAATTCTTTAGTAAAGCTCACTGAAGAGAAGGGGATGTAAGAGGAGGTGGGATTTAAAATTCTTCAATTACATACATAGTCCTAATACCTCTAATTTTCCTGATCAGCTTCGGACAGACAAGATCTAAACACCATTCAGGAGAGTTACTGGTCCTGATCATGCTGAACACAACTGCTCATGCAAAATACACAGGGAATAAAGATTTCTGTGATGAGAAAATCCCATACCTTTAGTAATGGGGCAATTTTGGAACCTTTTCATCTACAAATAGAACAGTTATTTACATGACTTATCGATCTGCACAGGCAAAGCTCAGCACTTAAGAAAGCACTACAATACCACATTATTACCCTCACCTAACCCAGGCTGAGTTCTGAACCAATGTCTTTGGTTTTGTCAGCCTCATTTGCGTAGCCACAGTAACAGAGTGGCCCATGAGGATATCCTGTGATACCAGGGCATCTGAAGCCCTCTAATCACCACTCAACCTTCTTCCTAATTAGTTCTCTCTGAAGTTATGCATACACAACCTGCTTTTCTTGGTTAAGGAATTGCTTACAAGAATCTGAAAACTTAGCTGTAAAAAAATTCATGAAATAAACTGTATCTACCTCTGTTTGTACAAAATTAACTCAGCAGGTTTTCAGGGGAAAACAGTCTCCAGTTAAGCAATGCAAGAGCTACCTATGCTCGACCACACTAAAGTTTGTGCCATGCCATGCATGACATAAATCCTGGGACAAAATGGTTTAGTGCTTATGGTCGCTTCTAGCTGTTAGAAAACAGGTAATTTCTTACCTCAGGGTAAGAAATACATCTCCACAACTTCAGGCATTTTCAGAAACAATGGGGAATGCAATGCCACTATCTAGAAAGAATGTGTTTATAACTTTATGTTAAACTTACCTACAAGCATTGTTTCCACTGTTCTTATCCAATTTGCTCATGTTCCTGGCACAACCGCAATCTAAAATGATTTCTAACTTCTCTACTCCACCCCCTGCAAAGTACAGTACCCACTTCATCTGAAAAATTAGCTTATCATTAGATCCGTGGCAAATTCCCTCACAGATGGTCTTTCTTCATCTTTTCAATGCCTTAATTGGATCTTTATTTTGTGGTGATCAGGCTTAATAAAGGTCCATTTCACAAGACATCCTTCTTACAGTTATCACATTGTCTACAAATTTTGTTTTTAATCCCAAATATTCTTTCAGGAATGTTTCTTTAAATACACTGACTTTATATCCAAACACTTTCTAATGCAGTTTTGCATTCTCTCAGAACACAATAACAACTTTGCAGACTATTAACAGACTGCATTTTTCAGTGATTAAACACATGGCAATGTTTCTAGACAGCCTTTATCCCACCATTTTTATTGCCATGTTTTCCTTAATTTCTACTTTTCATACTAACTCTTCATCCAATACTCATCTGCACATTTAAATTTAATTTTAATTTTTCTCTAGGCTTTTTCACAAGTTATCAGAAACCACTAGCATACAGTAGTTACACACTTGCAAATTAAATGCATCAAATTTTGCTCTGCCATAGTAGTGATTAACCAAAATCAGTTTCTATGATTATTTTGTCCAGGTTAAACAGAAATCTCAGCTAAATTGCTTAAGAGAAGTTCCATGCAATTCCCTCTTCAAAATTAAATCAGAAGGAAAAGTTAAGGTTTGTGCATCTGGGAAATAATTTCCTGAATCATGCAGTCATTGGTTAGAAAAAGAAATACATACTCAGGAATCACAGACTCAGAGGATGGGTAAGGTTGGAAGGAATCACTGTGGGGCATCTGGTGCAATCTCCCTGGTCAAGCAGGATGAAAACTAAAACAAACAATTTAGGAAGTTGCCATCACCCTATTTGGGAAATTTACTTCAATACATTGCTATTTTGTGGTAGTACATGTGCTCCTAACAAAAACACTCATTTTCTGTAATAATGTAATCTCCTTCATGACCCCCAGGAAACCATGGCTTCCTTCTCCCAGCTTGCAATGAAGATAGTAAGAAATCTTCCACAGCAATCTAAGGCTACAAACTATTCCTTCCAGAAGCCTCCCACATGATCACTTCCAAAGCTGTGCAACATACTAACTTCTAATAGGATTAGCTTGGTATCAACTGTAACACGAACTAATGAACATCTAATGAAGTAGCCCAAAGCCCCTGTGATACATAAGTAGATAATTAGGTAAGTTTCCCTTCCACTTGCTCATCACCCAATATTTTTCCTCTTACAAAATTCTGGGATTTCACAGGCAAGCAGAAACTGAGGAGAGGAACCTAGAAATAAGTGAAATCGGCAAATTATATAAAAACTATATAAGCTGCTTATACTTCTTTGGAAATACTAATAGTTGCCTATCTTAATCATTAGACACTTCTAGATCCCTGAAAATATAACCCTAATTCTCTTTCTCAGATGAGATTTATGCCAGAATCCTCAAAAGGGCTTCAGTATTGTTCCATTCAACGCTGCAATGCTTCATTGTAAGCGTCCTGCAATGTAGTGGAAACCAGCGCTCAGAGACAGAGGAAATTGCATTCGATGGACTGATGTGGGTGAGACCTTCAGCTACAGCACTCTCCTGGTAAGTTTTAGTACACAATACTGCAATGGGTAAGTTTTACTGAAGGCATATGACTATGGTGTGTTTAACAAGAGCCATACTGACTTTAGTGCTGGTTGAAGTTATTGCTGTTCTGTAGTAGCCAAGAATTCTGTGGGAAGTGTTATGTCAGGTTAGCACTGTTATTACACAGTCAAACTGCTGCAGAATTTAGAGGTCCCAGTTAAGAAGGAATGAAAGGACAATGAAATAGCATTCGGGATTTTCTGTTAATACCATGCATTAAATACCACAGGGGGAAATTTAAAGCTGCTTTCTGGAGACACTTGAAAGGGCAATACAGATTGGCACTGCAGATGCCATATAGTCAGCAGTGCAAGCAAATAGGAGATGGTAAGGTGCGGTCTAGAAAGTTAAAGAGAATAATCCCACAGTACAAGAGAGGGAACAATGGAACATCAGCATAACAAGACAAAAAATATTTTCAAAGATACCCATGTTGCAAGCCAGTATTTGTTGAGACTAGAAGGAAGATGACTGGAGCTGTCAAGACATGAAATGATAAGGGTCTGAGTGAGTGTTCTGGTCATGTGAATGGAAAACAAAGGCTGAATCAGACTGAGATTGAGCAGGAAGGAGTAAATGTACCATGTTAGCAATAGCAGCAAAAGAAAAATTAAAAGGCAGTGAAGCCTAGTGTGGAATAACGTGTTTGATCATGTACGTACTGCCCTGATACTGTGGCATTTAAGGTAACAACATTTTAGATCGAGTTCTCATTGGACTGGTAGTTTCAGCTTCCTAACTAGATACCCTTGGCAAAGCCAGGCTGAGAAGACAAATGAGGTGCTGGAAGGAGGCTGTGCAGCTGGTGCTGCAGGCACAAAATATCTCCTCATGTGTTTCTTAAGAAAGGCTTTGATGCCACAGTCCTGCTAGAAATATACTCTTCATATTTTCCTTTTCTTTCTCTAAGTCCTTCCTGTGTTGCTGACAAAAGTACACCCACTATGCTGATGGAGACTGCCAGTGCTGTATTGCAGTCTTCCTCTAGACCTTTCCTGGTATAATGTGCATTGAACCTTTTCAATCAGTTTAAAAAAAATAAAACTGTGAGGTGTTGTTTTTTTTTCCTTCAGAAAATAATTTCATATTTTATGCAACTAAACAAAGCTTAATATTTTTATTTAAAAAAAAATATTAATAGAAGACAATTAGCCTCCATTTAATTTTCAAAAGTCTATCTTCTTTTCTGACTTCAAAACAGTACTTTAATTCTTGACCCACTCTTAAATGACTCAGTGTTATCCCTGATTAACCGTTTAATAAGAATATGTTAAAACATGGAGGAATGAAAACCTTAATGTTAAAAAACACTCTCTCCAAAGGCTGTCTGGTCATTAAAGACTATTCTTCTGAAAGGAGAGGTCTTTGGCATTTTTCATTAAAAAAACCCAAACATAAAATCAGTTCAGGGTAATTTGTAAAATCTGACTGAGGCTGAATGCATTAAGATCAACTTTTCCCCAGATTCTCCTGCATTAAGAAATGGGAAGGTACATCCATGTTTTCTTTGCGTCTTTACTGATGATGACCCCAAACTCGAGTTTCGAGATGACTTTCAGATATAACATCTTTATAGAAACCGTGCAAGGGTTGTATTGACTAATGTGACAACGCGCTGGTCTTTGAAAGATTGATGGGATAAGTTTGGCAACCATGAAGCTTGTTGTTAATGAGAAATTAGAAGTTGTGAAATTTTAAAAGGGATGGTGAGCCCCAAACTGTTATTCATCAGCTACACCAGCTGGACGGGCAGTGGTGAGATAAATTTTTTAAGCAAAAAGCAGGCTGCAGCACATTCTGAGTCAAGAATTCATGGAGCAGTTGCACAATTCAGTTATACACTAAACAGTCAAGAGAAAATAAAAATAGAAGAAAGAAATACATAAATCCACTCCAGCAGAAACTGACTGGCTCTTTAATTGTGTTATATTTAAATGTTTTCTTCCCAAAATTAATAGCTTTATACTCTCCACTCATAAAAAAATAATGCACAAAAGTGAAAGGAAAAAGGCATAACTTAAACTAACCAGGATTTTTTTACACAAATGTATCTAATTAAAAAAAAAAAGAAATCTGAGTTTTGTTAATTGCTCAAAATTTTGAACAAAAATAAAATCAAAATTTCAACCTGCCAAACACTATGACAGTGGGAATTTAGAAGTCACAGCATAAAATTGAGCTAGTGGCAGTAGCTGCCGCCACTAAGACACTTTGGGGTTTTACTAGCGGACTAAGCTATTTTTTTTCATTATGGAACACAATAGAATTGACATCATGTTGAACACACAAAATCCCCACCACTTTCATCGAATCACTGAGGGACAGGCTCCTGAGGACTGCAACATTTTCCAGCGGCCTCCTCTCACTGACAGGAACAAGTGTGTAAACCGAGGAGCGGGTCTGATACAATTCAGATCCACTGTATGAGAACAGGCATTTAATTTAATCTGCAGACAATTACTGGCAAAGCTGCCTTTGTGCGTTGGGTTTAATTCCTGGGCTGTGAAGTCATGAAATGGTGCTCAGCAGAGCAGAAAGGTGAGCGGCATCCTGTTTAGTGAAAGCAAAGAGGCCATTTTACGGATGGCTCCATAAGCTGGCTAAAGCAGGGCCTGTGTCCCGAACAAAGGACACTGATTCCCAGCCACATTCCCTCCCAACCAACCCCAATCGCCAGCTGAAAAGTAACTTCACACGAACAATGGTTAAGCCTCTGACTTGTGGCTTGAAGCAATTTCTTTGTCAGACTTTGTCTGTGGACATAATTAGTTGTTTGCCAGTGAATTTCTTGGCACAGCCCACAGGCTAACACTTTTAAAACCAGCATGGATTTCTACCCATTGGGAAAGGGGGTCCAAAATACTTTATTGTCAGAAACCATTAAATTGAGGATATAATTAATTGGAGAGAAAGTGTTGCTTGAAGGTATTGGGAACCCACTGGATATGTGCCATCTCTGGGATGCTCACTAGGGGGTTCTATAAAAACAGAAAGAGGAAGTAGAAATGTTAACTATTTATTTGTACATGACACACCATTTATCAAGGTTGTTGTAAGCCCTAGATTTGCATAATGATGTGTGGCACTGAGCCATGCCTGGTACCTGGAACACCTTGGTGACTTTCCTTAGCTTGCAGAAATGGGAAAAGAGGCCCCTTGATGTCAATGAGTATGTCCGGATCTGAAGCACATGCGAGAAAGTTCTTTTTTATCTCAGGCTTGTGCACATATAACCTGAGAACATAGGAAAATATATGGCAGATACTTCAGGGGCATTTGTGACTCAAGTTTTGGGCAGGGCAGAGGGGAGTTTTGGTGTTTTGCCACAGTGGATGCTGCTGCAGTCCCAGTGCTGGTCTCAGGGGCAGGATGCAGATCTGTGCTGCTGTCAGGGCTGTGACTGTTCACCTGCCGAGACAAACTTCCCAGAGCAGTCACCTGAAAACCCACCAGTTCTTGTGGAACAAGAGCACACCAGAAAGTCCAGACTAGCAGCAGAGCCTGCATTTTTCTTTAGAATCTTGTACTTAGCAATTACACCTGCAAACTACTGTGAAACTGAAGATACTGCACAGGAGGTCTGCTGGCTAAATGGGACACAGAATCACAGAATGCATTGGGTTGGAAGGGACATTTAAGGGTCCATGGGCACGGACACCTCCCACCATCCCAGGTTGCTCCAAGCCCCATCCAACTGGCCTTGAACACTTCCAGGGATGGGGCAGCCACAGCTTCTCTGAAGAAACTGTTCCAGTGCCTCACCACTCTCACAGGGAAGAATTTCTTCCTAATATCTCATCCAAACCTACTCTCTTCCAGTTTAAAGCCATTCCACCATGTCCTGTCACCACAGTTCCTGATATCTACATGTGATGCCAGCTATACCCATTGACAGTAACCATATTAGTAGCTGACAAATATATTGAAATGAAGAGGGGAAAAAAATTGAAAATACTGAAAATAATAAAACCAGGAACGTAAGATATGAACAGATTTCAAGCATAAGACATATAGATAATTTTTTATGGCACAACTTAAATAATTTTATTATGATTCATATTTTTAACTTTCTGTAAAAAAAAAAGCTGGATTAACACACTTTTAGCTAAATGTTTTAAAATAATTCCATATAACTATTTTTCAGTAAATATCACTAATCAGGAACATGTGTGCCAATATACAAGATCTGCATCTGGCAGTAAAGTCAGATGTAAAGGCTGACTACGAAACTCCTGATTTCAAAAATCCAGTGAAGAAGTTGCTTTCTACATTTCTCAAGATAAAATCAAAAAAATTGTACATGCAAACAGAGAGCCTTCAGCATAACATACTTTCATACAAAACACTTACGTTCACAAAGTATTAAAAGCAATTTAATACTTCCCTCCAATCACTGGACTAGATAGAATTGAACATTCCCAAAGAGTTAAAAAAAATCATGTTATTCAGATTATGACAGATACAATTTTTCAAGATCAAATACAAAAATTACAATGTAAATAATTCTTAACTTTCAAAATAAAAATCATCAAAAAGCAAAAGCAAGGTCATTAATTTTTAAATCATATTTGAATAAGTAAAACCTGAGACAAGGAAACATCTTCAGCAGTTTGGAATCCAGCATCCATAAAATACATAATCCATACTTATAGCAATGATTACATTTGGCTTTTTTTAAAGTAGGTAATACTCGGTATAAAAATGTGAGAGAATCCAGACGAAAAATTAATTATAAAAAATTAATGGAATTATTTAGATTTGTAAAAACATCAAACTCAGAAAAGCTATTTACTGTTTATAGGATAAATGTTTTATATATTATGTAGTGCACATACTGTATAATTGAGTTTCAGTTTTTATTTTATTCGTAGCCTTTAAAAATATGCTTAAACATTACAGTAAATATGAACTGTGTGATTCATTAGGAATCATCTAAATAACTAAAAAATATTGTATAACTATTTCTAAGGTTTGGCCATCCCCAATCAGATGACAACACAATTTGGTTCTATCATTTTACCCTTAGTTTGAATGCCTGTACTTTCCAAGACTAAGAACTGACTCAAGGAAGTTACACCAAAATACAGAGAACAACTTGAAGGCAGTTATATGAAACTATTAATTCTTCAAATATTGGTACGTAGGATTTTCAGAACAAATTGAGTGACTTAGGAGCAAAAAATCTCCACAATCAATGAGGTAAGTTAGATTTGAAAGGTAGAAACTTTCTATACGGTTTGATACAACTCCACAATACTATTTCATGCAACTCCACAATACTATTTCATGCAGCTTAGATGGGAAGCTAAATTCTAACCTGCTATCTCTGTGCAAAATATAAAGATTATATTTTATTTCAGTTTATCAGTCTGAAAACAGACCCTACCATCAAGACAGTGAAGCTGGACAAGTTTCTGAGTGCTACCGTTTTTTCCCAGTAAAGACAGTGTAAAATTATTCAGCAGTGGAGAAATTAATACACAATGCTCCAGCACCAATTCCACATAGATTTCAGCATTCCTACTCAGTGCTTGAGTAAAAAAGTAACTCCCCAGTATTCAGGCAGGCAGAGGCCAAAATAAGACATACTGCTGGTAAACAGCTAGCATAAATATTAATCACAGAAACAACAAGATTAAAACCAAAAAGATTTAGCATCTGTCTGTTGCTTACAAAAAGAACAACAGTTTGTGGCTTCTAAAAATTGAAATCAACATTTCATTTACAAGTACTTACATACAGTTCTAAATTGAGCACATTAACCAGACTGTAAAGTCGTAAGTTACTTCTCCAGTGAATAAACAATGGAGTTAGTCAAGCTGCCAATCCTTTTCCCTAAAACAGGAATATCATACATGAGGCACCACACTCCTTATAAGCTTTCATTTCTTTCCTTCCAGGTTCATTTTGTTATTATCTGTTGTGTAACTGGCTTCATGCAGTGTCCTGGATGGAGCAGCAGCAGAAGAAAGAACGTCAAAGCAGGATTGACCTACCTAAGTTTCACCTTGTTCTCCAACAAGTAATAGAAAGTGCAGCTTAACAGAATTGGTTCGTTTTAGGTTGACATCTCATCCCACCCATAAGCTCTAGCCCAGCAGAAACTGGTGGATCTGCCCAAAAATGGACAAACACTGCAGAGCAGAGGAGCGTGAACACACAAACAGTGAGAGAGGAGGAGTCAACAAGACTGGAGAAAGGGCAAACAAAGTCTAAATGAAGAAGGAAACAGAATGAACTACCTTCCTGTACCAGTGCAGACCAACAGAACTCTCCATCCGGGGCTTCACCTCCTCCATTCAAATTAACCTGGGAACTCCAAAAACCTCTTGGCCTTTTTTTTTTTTTTTCTGGTAGCTGGTAAAACATCGCCAATTTGGCACTATCATTTCCTTTTTTTTCATAACAAACATCACACTATCAGCACCCTTCAAAAGCTTTATATTTTTACCTTAACATCCACGAAACCAGAGCTGTCCTAAACCAGCAAACCTCTAAGCAGCTTACCCCTCAAAAATGGATGCATGAATACTGTCTCAAGCAGGAAACAATGCCAGCTTGGAAATCAGAACACCTGATCTCAGCTGGAGAGATGGTGTGGCTGAGTATAAATTGTGAGAGGTGATACTTCAGTAGGCAGAATTACAGATAGTCATGAGCAAATGATGACAGAAGGTGCAGCACCCAAGGGTTTTTGAGCTCATTTAAACTCTTAGAAAGTTTTTATCCTTGCAACACTTAATGAATTGGGAGATGAACAGGGCATCTTGCCTTTGAAAATGCAAGGCTTAGACCTGTCCACAAAATTAAGATAATTTCCCACTTCATGTCAAAAATGTATCACTTTAAGAAGCGACATATCAAGTTACATGTAATCCACAGCTTCAGAAATTCAAGTCAAGTAAAACTCAGTAAGCCAAATAAAAGAAGCTCTAAGAGGAAACTTTTCTAAATACAGTAGATACAGATGATTTGTTTAGCTATAGAATAATACAGATATTTCCTAGAACTCCAGGAGAACAAACTATTGTTTTTAGAAGTAGCAGAAATATGTAGGTAGAATTCTGATCTTTCTTAAACATGTTAGCAGTTCATAAACAGGGAGATGCAAACATATTGATCTCTAGCAGTAGGACACCTATTTGTTTTCAAGATACACGAATAAAGAGTCCTATTACAGAAATAGTCATATCTTCCCAAAGAAGAAAATAATTGAGATTTTCGTGTGACAACGGACAACACCAGCTACTGTCTATTGCCCACTTATTTGAATCAGCTCTTGAGAGTCACTGGTGGAAATGCAGGAAGAAAAATCCACTCTAAGTATTACCTGCATTAGGTTTGAAGCAGTATTCAATGTGATCACTGTATTTGAGAATAAACCCTGCGATTTCCACTCAGTCAAGAAGCCTTTCCAGGCTATTTTGGAAGAAGTGACTTAAAATTGGCTGGGGAGTTGATAGTGACTAGTAATGAAGTTTTTGCCCTAGTGGAGAGACCAATGAGTTTTATAATTCGTTGTAGTACAGATCTTGAGAACTGTGAAAGAAACAGGGTCTCAGCAAGTTAATTTCTCTAAACTTTATTAGTTTATATGGCAATTTACCTGACAAAGGAGAAGATGAGAAGAAATGCTTGAGGCAGTTCATATGATCATAAAATTCCAAACAGCTAATATAAAATATTCCAGATTACAGATGAAAGTAAATTGAATAAATCTACCATAATTCTTCATAGCTTCAAACATTATTCATTCATTAACCATTTCTATTAGAAGAGCATTTTGAATTAGAAGTCATGAACAAAAGGATTTACACAGGGATAGCTTTACTTGTATATTACTAAAATTATATTCAGACTGAAGGAGACTAAAAAGCCAGGAGAAACTTGTATCTTTTCTTTTTTTCACTAAGAAAACTGAAGCAGTATGTAGAAGATAAGGCTCTAAAACATTCATCAGATTCAATTCTCAAAATAATATTTTCAGGGAATTACTGCCTTGGCTTCATCTGTTGATCCAAATCATCCAGCAAGTTCATACTGACAAGTAAAGCCTGTGTTTATTTGCATTTCAAACAGCTGAAAATTAGCTCAAGATGCTATATTTATCTGGATCCTTACATACAGATTTTAGCGCAGGGCTATTTTGGCCTTCAGAACACAAGTCCCTGTTGTAAATGTTAAACAGGAAGTTGGAAGTTTTGTCAGATGAAATTGCCAAAGAACAGAGTTAATATTAGAAGCACTTTTAAACTCTAGCTTGATGCTTTTGTCAAAGGGAGTTAAGTGAAAATGAATGTGGGCATAGGAATAGTCAGGCTTGGGCTGCCAAGTTCTCATGCTGAGAACCAGGGGAGGATGTCCTTTCAAAATGTTTGGCTTGCAGATGCAGAAACACAAATTGCATCAGTTTACACTCAGAGCAGGTTTTCAAGATTTGTCTCCCACACAATAACACTGTTGGAATGAGCAGCTGGATCCTGAGGCATGGTTCTACAGGAAAACGGGCATCCTGTGCCTGCAATAGATGAAAGCTCCAGATTGTTTCACATCAGACAGGTGCTGGGTTTGTGTCTCATAGCCACCGATGTTCTGTAATGGGGTTGGTATATGAGTTTATCATGAGTTATCAAAACCAGAGGTCATATAACTCAAAAAAAGTCAATTTCTATTAGAAGGATGTAAGTCACAATGCTGGCAATATTTTTATATGTGGCAATTATGGCACTCATATTACTCCAGATTATTAGATGGTATCTAATAAAACAGCAGGGCAGCTAGAATTGCTCATACAAATGACATAATACCAGTTCAATAAGCACACATGAGAGGATCTGAACTGACAACACTTTGAGCACAGAGATTCTGAGAGATCAAACTATCTTCCAGCTTGATGAAGAGACAGCTGTTGGGCTCAGACAGCCCCATATGATCTGCAAAGTGCATATCATACCAAAGATTGCATTCCTGATCCACAATTAAAAAAAACCCCAATCCTCTCTTAGTTTAGACAGAGGTCAATATAGATCATAGTTCCTGAAACAACACTTCTGCAATAATACTGGTAATTTTTGCCTGCAAAAGAATGTTTTGCTTTTACTGTGAGGGGTTTCAATATCCCCCAAATCCTTCAGCCTACTTACCCTCAGACTATTATGACACCATTTTAGCCATTTCATTTTGATGATATATTGAGCCCATTATACTTCATAGCTATCAAGAACCTGCTTAAGCACACTCCTGCCATTTTTTAAATAAACAAAAAAAGGCTCAAATGCAATACTTGTAGATTAATTGCAAAACAAAGTTCATTACAGCTACTTACCATTATGCATGAATAATTTTTATTGCAGCATAAATACTGGGATTCTTTGATTATATCTTTCTATCTAATTCCTAGTGGAAAAAAAAACAACCAGTAGAGCCTTTGCTAGATAGACCCTACAATACTAAAGCAGAAACTGTATCAAAACAAACAGTGAAGGCCACTGTCACCTCAGTTGTCCTTTACCCACTCATTCTCCTCTTCCCCAAGTCCTGCTCTGGGACTGTCACCCCTTCTCTTTACTCAAGCTGCAAACCACTGGGGAAGAAGCCTGGCTTTTGTTCTGAAAAAAACCCATTTTATCAACAGCCCAGTTTACCCAAAGTGCATTGGCTGATTGAAGTCACTCTGAGTGAGTGGCCTTTAAATCAGGTTCTCTACAGAAAATAAAAATAACTGTCACATTCCATTCCATTCGGGTTTTCAAGAGAAACACTGATTTTAGTCTGTTTTACAGCTGATGTGGCTAATATTTTACAATATATATTAAAAATAGGCACTTTGGTTTAAAAGACTTTATTCCAAACCTGAAGAAAGGAAAAAAAATAACTCCCAAAATAATTAAATGAGAAATCAGACTATAGTTAGAAAAAAAAAAAGAGGGAGGAAAAAAAAGCAAAATAAAACAGATTTACAGTAACCTTCAATAGCGCAAATGATAACCTTGTTCCAAGTGGACACTGAATAATCCAGTCAAATAGTGGAGCTCCTCTCACAGTGCTATTAAAACCCAGAAATCATTTCCTTTGGAAGCATTCCTTGGTAGCAGAGCAGCAATGAAACACTTACGTAGAAAATACATAATTTCTGAATATCCGAGTAACTGATTTTAGGTGAACATTAAATGACAACTGCCAGCAAATCTTTTCATAGATGAGTTTTCCACTTCTCGTTTCACCACACAGCACAGATCCCGTGTAAGCGACTACACCTGTGTAGCTCTGCCCTCTCCTGGCGCGTCCAACACATGCAGGAGGCACTGCAAACACACAGAACACAGAAATCATCGTGCAGCAACAACAAACCAGCCAGACTGACCACAGGCTAATTTGCTGGAGGTTACATGCACTGAACTGTCTTACAATCACTCCTCTGGGTTCTGATCTATCACTTGGTAAGTGTTTATGGACAGAAAAGGATCTTTTCAAACACAAGATAAATTTAATCATATATTTACACAATAAAATGCAATTCTGTTTTTGCTATTGCTTTATCTGTAGAAAGATCTTAAATAATGCTTTATTCTATAATTGCTAAATATTTTTTCTCTTACTCTGATCTAAGTTTCTCTGTGTAAACTCAATAAATACTTCAATAACAAGAGAGTTTTGAGAGACAACCACATGCTCAGATATCTGAGTGGTAACTCCTGATTAGGTGAGTTAAAAATCTGAAGTTTCATTTCATTTTATATTTTCTTTTCTCTCAGCACTATGATACTACTTTCCCATGTCCTTTCCTTTAACATACTTCTGGTATACATTTGACAAACTCCAGGCTTGCTACCCAAAAGTGCAAACATATAAATATAAAAATGTTCCTCATGAGTCAAAAACCCTAAGAAAATTTGATAAAACCCTCCCTCATGGCTGCTGTGATAGCTTTTCCACCTTCATCACCAGAACCAGAGTGCATGGAAAAGGAAGAATTGCAGATTGTTTTGCACAATTGGGTCCTGGGAAGCTCAGAATCTGCTTTAGCAAACAAGGTGAAACTCTTGGATAAGCACTGCTAAGATGCAACCTACTTTAAGCGTTTTTAGGACATTTATGCAAACTGAACAATGATAATGGAAACTTGTAAAAATATTGCAGAATAACAAGAAAGCTCTTACTTTTAAATTTTTTTCTATAAGAAAAAGAATTCCTTATTTTCTGCTCCCGCTCTCCTGAAAGCAACACAACAAAGGGATCATCCTTGGGCCTTGGCCTCTCAAAGTGATCCAAGGGTTGCAGCTGAATTTAGAACCTTAACAAGATTTTATGATAAAATAAACATCTGATGCCCCCAAAAGTTTGCTTCCCAAACAATCATAGCTGGACTAGGGAAGACAGGTTAGAACAAACAAATGTTCTTGTGGGCACCAAAGAACAAATTTCTCCCAATTTGTAATGAAGGTACTCTAGTAAAAAGCTTATAAACAACTCAACAGCTGTTCATAGAAGGACTTAACCCAAAGTGTTGGTGGAATTAGAAACTCCAAGTCTGAAGAACCCAGGAAAGGATCAGCTCTAATCTCCCATCCCTAATAGGACTACCTTTGTTTTTCTATAAAATATTTTTTCTCTTATCCTTGCCAGAGCTATGCTAGCATAGTCTATGCAGGAAAATTTTTCTAGAAAACGATTTTTGTCGTATAGAGAGGTCAAGGATGTTTTCCAGGCAAATAGCAAAACTATTGCTCTGAGAGGAATATTTATATTTACACACACAGATTCACAAGCTACTCACAAGTTCTACAGCAGTCAATAATAGTTTTAGAAGCACTGATGTAACAATATGTTATAAAGTACTAGAATATTTTAACCAAATATTAGGATATTCTAATTTCTTGATAGTAAGTTTACAGTTAATTCATTTCCCATTGAAATTCCAAATGGGTGATTTTCTTACTCTGGAGACAGAAGAATTGGTTTGACATATAATTTGAATTTATCATGCCAATTTACAGGATTCCAGAATGATTCCACACTAATTATGCATCTACCAAATATTTTCCTTTTCTAACTTTGTTACCTTGGCAATTACTGCCTGGAACATTCTGATTATCCTGCACTGCTGTTTCTACAGACACACTCACAAAGAGTTTGAACCAAACTGCTCTGTTCCAATAAAAATATAGTCACAGAAAAAGTGAGAGAACATTCTCATCTCTTTGTAACTGCACTGCTAGGAGAAAGCTTAGTGATGAAGGGAGCTTAAAACATGTAACCCTTACTTGAAAAAGGCCCAAACATTCCTTGGGAGCAAGCAAGCTCACACATTCACAGTTCTGAGAAGTTTAAACCTGGCAGACAGAAAATCCTGAGATCCAAGAGATGCCATTTCTCAGCACCTGATTCACCTGGTAAAGTCACAGGTGGATCTGAAATGGACTGTCAAAATTCTCATCAGCAAACCCTATTCTTTGTGCTGTTATGCTCCTTTCTAGATGCTTGGTGGCACTCGTGGCAGCCTGCCACAACTTAGGCAGGCAGGTTCAGGTCCACAAACCCTGCTCCCTGGGCTCAGTCACAGCTGGCCTGACTGTCAGATTGGAAGCATGATCTTGGCGTTTGCCCTGCATAATTATTGTTTCACAGGTGTATGAAATGGCCATTGGCACCTAAAACATCCCGGACACGCACACACTGCCTCACAATCTGAAGCCTGAAGATTACAACAGTTAGGTACCAATGGGGAGTAGCCAGCTCAATCACCACTCCAGAGGTTTTTTTATTCCATTTCTCAGTAATTGTTCATACATGGACTGGGACAATGTTTCTGCTTGGAAGTGTTTAGATACATTGTGTAATAAAACATTTAGCATCTCTCAGACATTATGTCTGAATATAACCGATGTGCCCACGCACTCCACTGGGATTCCAAACAGTCATTAACATCCATAATTCACTTTGAGCATAAAGACTGTTGTGTCATTGCTATTGTCTGTCTTTCAGGTGAATATATAGAATATGATAGGTGCTTTTTGCTCCATTTCCCACATTAACATACTTTTCCCTATGGCTGTACTATTTAAACAACCTGTTGTTTTACAGTATCACCTGCTACTTTACCATAAAATCAGCTTATGCCTCTACTGGCTTGGAGACTCAGCAATTTTAGTACCTCCAGCTAAAAAGAAAACTGCCAGAAAAAAAGGAAAGGGAGGCATTTTCTCCTCTTCAATTAGGAAGATTCTGGTGCTTTTGCTATATGCATTGAAGCAATAACGCTGTATAGGTGGTTACACAGTCTCAGTCTCTTTCCCTGGCAGAGCTTTTTTTCATCCTTTCTGCAGTTCCAGCCAATGCTTCTATCACTGCACAAAACCTTTTCAGTAGACAAGATATTCTCTTCCTATTAGAGACTTTCCTCCAGCTTTCTTTTATCACTCCCTCTCAGTTCTCTGCCCTCAGCAACTCACTACCTGTTCTGTCCAGGGAAGATCCAGAAACCTCTCTTTGATTCAGAGCTCTTCATCACAGGATACTGTAACAAATCACAGCCACCTAAGTCTATTCTGCAGAAAAAAACTGCTACTGCTTCAGTCTGAGAAAGCCTCTTAGAAAAAACACTGCTCCTTCCAGCAGCCTTCTCCTATTAAGGATCTCTAACATCTCTTATCCACTCACAGAAGGTGCAGCTCTCTGCACTTAATTTGTGGGGAAGAATCTAGGCTTTGACAAGAGGTGAAATCTGAAAGTCAGAAGGGACTTTCTGTCAGTCTCTTTTTAGAAAGAAATATAGCAATCTGAGATCTGAAATCCTGACGTCGGTGTGTCTACACCTGTGCTCTTCAGCAAGTTAATGCTCTTTTTACCTCCATTTGTTCTGTCTTTGACAATAAGCAATAGTACACATAGTAATGGTTATGCTCACTGCTGATTATTTAATCACAGGATAGCTCTGAACCTGCGTTGTTTCCTCTAAATCCACTGCCTTCAAAATCGATTGTGAATCTCAATCAAAATTAAAAGGGAAAGAAAAGAGATCCTTCAGGTTTTCAGGTAAAAACTCATCTTTACAGAAAGTGTGACATAGCCGTAATTTCAGCAAAGACTCCAACACTTCTTGAGCGAGTGAAAATTAAAAGTTTGCGTTGAAATGTTTTAACCAATCTTTTCCTATCTATAGTCTAATTTGTTCATTTTATGCTTCTCATAACCAAAAAAAGGAGACATAATCACTTTGCCTTTGGGGGTTAACAGAACCCTTGTGACTACTTGTAACCATGGAAATATGAAGAGCTACTCAGAGCCCAACATCAAACTAACAGAGGTGCCGGGAGACAGAAAATAGATATATGATGGATTTGCTACATACGAAAGCCCATTGAATCTGTACCAACTGCATTAACAACATAAAAAACAAAGTCACAAAGCCTTTTAATTGCTTAAAAGTGTATGGCACTTACCATGGCTTCTCACAGAAAATAAAGGGAAATGCCTTTAAAGGTTTGTTTTTAAAGCACTGAGTGCATCCGAACTAGTTTAAAAGCAGAGACAAATAGGAGGTAAAAATGGTTACTATGTGAATAGGAAGAGTAACAATATGCATGAAAAGATCAGAAAAGGCCCCTTTTGAAGAAGAAGAGTTTTCATGGACTAGGATTGTAGTTATGGAGATTATGCAACCAATGGCCAGTGACATCTGTGTTAGTCTGCACTAAGCACCATTAAGAATGTTTTCTCATCCTCTGCTGGCAGCCCTGAGTCCAACAGACACAGAAATACCTAAGACAAGCAAACACTCATCTGATGATTTACTGACCTATCTGCCTTACAATAATAAGGCATGTGCAAATTTAACTGCCTTCCCTGTGACAGCCCAAGCCACAAAACACTGTTTAACCAACCACAGCTTCAATCCTCGAACACTGCCATCCTCAAAAAGAGACACCTTTGGAGAAAAAGAAAAACACATGCATTCCTTGCCGTAATAAGAAAAAAATTACCAACAACAGAAGAAAAATCTTTTCAATAATACATCTCAGCAAATTACATCTGCTTGGAAGATAAAATAATGAATATAATAGAAAAAATCCTACAGCGTGTGTGCACACTTCATACATTACACAGGTGCAGGATGACTGAAAGAGATAAAATGTGCCAGCACAATCAGATACTGTCTCACTCCTGTAGCTTTGGCACCATCAGACCTTCTTTTCTTTAGCCCACTGATAAATATAGAATCAGAACTGTCTTCCAGGACTAATTGTAGGTCAAGAGTGAGATCTTCTGGACCTATGTTAGCTGAGCTAAATACACAGTTACTCTTTCTCACAGGTATGATTTGCTGGTTCATCACACCACCACCTATTTTCCCCATTTGCCAGAATTGTTTTTCAGGTCTTCACGAAATTTTAAACTCAGGATCAGGTTAATGCCAAGAAAAATGAAGATACCATCTGGACAACATTTTCTTGCAATTTCTTTTTCATCTTATTTGTACTTCCAGTTTCAGAGCTACCTTGCATACCTCTGCAGATATGGAGTTAGGGGACATTCATTACACAAACCCACAGATTATTACAAAATCCAAATGGATTCCATAGGGTTACATGAGGTATACCAAATGCATTTCTAGTGTGCCAAGACTCTTGGCTACCCTTCTTATTTCCAATAAGTGTATGATTTCTTTTTTTAGTCATATTTGGGAATTCAATACTCATGAGAAATACCAAATCCAAGAGGTAGAAATGTCTGAATACAGGCCAAGTGCTAGAAGTCTGAGGTTTTTATTAGTGACAAAATCTTCATATTGACCAATTAATATAATTATTAATTAA
The DNA here is from genome assembly GCA_013397775.1 of Eulacestoma nigropectus. Lineage (NCBI taxonomy): Eukaryota > Metazoa > Chordata > Aves > Passeriformes > Eulacestoma > Eulacestoma nigropectus. Next base: position 126,331 of record VZTE01002832.1, on the reverse strand, counting down.
CTTACATTATTATTTGTGGCATTTGAGCCTTTTACCCTCTGAACCTCAAGCTAGTACCTAAAATCACAAACAAAAAGATAATGTGAAAAAAGAATTAGGTGTACCACAACAGAACACCAGCAAAAAAAGCAATGATTTTCATTTTTATCTTGTATTTCAGTGGAGAATCTTGGGAGACTTTAAAAATATTAAAAAGAATGCTTTGAAACTTCATGCTGTTTTATGCCATCAACATAATTAAGTATGACAACAGCATAAGGATTATGGAAGCAAACCTAAGGAAATTCAAAATAATTGGCCACCCCAAGCTGCTACTTCCACCTTGGAGTTTGAATTAATTAAAAGATCAAGCGTAAAACAACAGTAGAAAACCACATACCTAAAAGGATTACCCTCCTAAGAAGGCAGGAGAGGCTTTTAGCATAGGTTTTTTTTTCCAAGGAAGGAAGGGAATTGTAGGTATCACAGCAAGGTTGGGCTCTCTGGCCGAGGAGCCTGCAGGAGGAGTATGTGAGGAAGCACTGACCAGGATTTTATTTTGTTGGGTGTTGCAAGTTTGTCTGTCATTAAGCTGTTACGACTCCCCTGTAATCTCATGCATCGCTTCTCGATCTCTGTTTCAAACACTGGCTCATAGGACATCTGAGATGACACACGGCTTATAAATAGGCAACTTCCTGGAAGCACATCCAAGGAAGCAAAGAAATGGACAGGGAAATAAACACGGTAAGTGCATACACAGAGTATCTTAAATGTCATTAGCATTATGTGAAAATCATTGAAGTAATACTGGACAAGAAGTGCAACTGCCCACTGGCATTTTTCATTAAAAAATTGCATTGTTTTGGTGGTTAAAATGTGTTGATTAACATATCCTACAGAAATGTGAAGCACTCAGAGCAAGCCATAACCATCTGCTTAGACTGTACCACCTTCCCTGCCCTGGGCTCCTGGGGCAGCCTCATGGCCCCCCATTTATTTGGCAAAAATGAATGTTTTAGTTATGCTCCCTCCACTCCCTCTGACTCCATGGTCAAGCTGCTGTATCACACTTTGAAGAAACATCAGCAGGACTGACTCAAGAACAGTATGACTGTTATCCAGACTCATCCTTCTATGCCCTTCTTGTCTCCAAACACATGTTCATAGTGAGTGGATAGGTCTGCGTTCTGTTTAAGATAAACAGTGTAACAGGTCACTTTGATGACCATCTTTTTGCTCACCACACTGAGAACTACTGGGAATTTTTCAGAAGTAAAAAGCAAAACTAATTGCTCACAGAGCAAAGAATAATAATTTATATGAGTCGAAATTGTTCTATAAAGGCCCTAATTTTCACATTTGTGGTCACATATGGAAATATAAATGTCACACTGATATCAAAGAAGTGCAATATACGAGAATAGTTACAATTTATGCCACTCCCAGTGACATGCACATAATTAATAAGCAGATTCATGAAGTCATGGAGTGGGTGTGGAGAGGGTGGGGCCTGTATCAGATGTGGGAGGGAGCTTTGTAGCTTTGCTTTAAGTTCAAACTGTTTGGGCAGCTGCAGGAGAAACGAGTGGTGGATACAAGTACACCGTGAGTGGAGCTGAAGGACTGTGAGTCACACGGTGCAGAACCTCCTGGCCACCAGTCATGGGGAACAAGTGGAGGGTAAAGCCCCCTTGTTTTCCGCTGTTAAATCCCCCCCTTCAAACCCAAGAGATTGTAGCAGCAGCCTGGGTGAGGATACATTTAGTATGACATTGGTGCTTAAGATTTCAACAAGCAAGGCCAGCTAAACACACAAAACACAGTGGATGCCAGGTCACTCACGTGGGAAATAAAATGTGCAAAGAAAAGTAGATTTCCACCTTTCCTAGGCAAGTTTTGCTGCCGAGGAAAGAGTCAAATTACCCTTACAGCACCTGAACTCATCAGTGGGACATCCTAACACCTCCCAGCTTCAGTTTCCAGCTCACATCGCCCAGAGCACAGCTCCTGAGCATGCAGGTCAGGCGACTACCTCAGGGCCCAAGGGCTGGTGGGGCCAAGGGAGGGTCTAAAAGGTGTGAGATTCAGGGAAAAACATTGCAAGGGAGCTCCACTGCATACTGTGTTCGAGGGTCCAACGCCTGCCATCCCTCAACAGTGCCATATTTTGCCCTTTCTCCTCATCAGTCTTTTTCCCAAGTATCTCCGGGAACAGGTAACTTTAGCTTCTGTCAGGACTATTTTGTCATTTGTTCAGAGCTGAGTGGGATTTAAAGTCCACAAAGATGGAAAAGACTTTTCTTTTTGCATGAACAGATAGATAAAGTCCTAGGACTTTATGGCAAGAGGCAAACTACTTGATAATTGCTGGATTTTGGAATTAGGTTGCAACTTGGCATCCATTTCATCCTTCCACGATGTAAATATTTCCAAGCGAACCTAAATCATGCATGTAGCTCATCTTTGTACAAAATTATTAATACATACCATCTTTTCTGTTATTTGTGCTAGTTGCTGGAATTTATCACTAACATATGTTACTACGGATTCCTTTTCATTGCCTTTTGCAGTCACTGAAATGGCACATCCATTTTATGACATATGCTGGATATACATTTTTTGATCACATCACCACAAAACATCACCTTAATGCTGTTGATACATCAACCATTTTTCAATATGAAGTAGACAGAAAATATACATGGGGAAAGACAAGACACTGAGATGGCATATGAGTGACTGAGCACAAATATGAGAATAGGTTTTACAGGATTTTGTTAAATATCCTTTAGATTGTAAAGATGTCAGCTAACGTAAAACTCTAATGTACCAGCTGCTGTCCAAATAGATCACAAAATGAAAGTCCTCATGCCGAGCAGGGCTTAAAATAGAGCAGCTGATGAGTAAGACACTCTCTCTTATATAAACTTCACATTTCACGCACTAAGACATTTCATTGTCAGATATTCCTGGGGTTGCTATTTTCCACGAAGAATCTGCAGCAGAACAAAAGCATGGAATTGTTTCACTTCTCAGGCTCTAAGATTGTTATTTTCATGCCACACAGAAACTCCCTTCTAGTCTGCTTTGTGATTCATGTGTTTGGCTGAATAACTTTCCTGGAACTCAGAACAAGAGGGAAACCTTCCCTAAGTACTTCCTGTCTTTCTCCGTGTACTAATAACACGACGGAGTCCTCCCACCTTTCCCATTTACAACACTCCAGGCACACCTACTGGTTGACATACTCATAAGCCTCAGAATTAGTCTGCTTTTGCTCTGGTTTTTAAATAGCAGCTTTTTCTCTAGCAACAAAACTGTTTTTTTGTCTAACATTAGTATGTACCAAAGCAGTATTAATAGACTGCTTAATTAATAGACAACGGAGAAGTCATAGCTTAGCACACAACATGAAAGATGCATTGCTCTTTCCCTTTTTCCTGTCTGCAGCCACTCACGGCTTTGAAAGCATCCTAAACTTAAAACCCTCCACAGAAAGATGTAATGTTGAGGGGAAGAACAATCTATGTTGTGTGTTTAACCCTGAGAGCTTGCAGGCCTCACTAAGGAGGCCTAACGGAACAAGTATGAAACAAATGCTGAATTTTGACTGTGTAAGAATTCAGTAAAAACTCTAGAATAAGGTCTAGTATTTTTACCAGACAAAATGCCAAAAAAATAGAGTCACTGTCCCCCTATCCTGTTACAGCCTGTCAATCTGGAAATCCATCCTCTAACCATGGATTGTTAAGCTTCTATCAGTTATCAGCACTACCTGAAAAGAGAAACAAGCCCGTAACTTTTATAGATTGCAAAGCTTCTTTTCAAATTATGTGTCCTAAGCATTACAATTTCCTTGTATTTGGAAAACAAGGAAAATGTTTTGTGTAACTGATATGAAAAACCAACTGGAGGTGCTGAGTGACTCCCCAAACTCTTTAGAAGGGCTGCCATGAGTTGCTCCAGTTCTAATTGTGGCTTTGCATCTCACTTAATATGTGGGTGTAATCCTGACCAACTCATTAATCTCCAGGCCTGTTTTTCCAATCTGCAAAAAGGAGGATATTATACTTATTTAATTAATGCAGTCTGTGGCTGTTAATTAGTTTTAAAAAAGCACTATTTAAATGACATTTACAATTCCAGCTACACTTCTCTGTTCAACTGTTCCTGCTTCTTACTTACGCTTTTGAACAAGCAAATCAAGGCTGGTTGAAATTCATTCTCTGTTCATTTCAGTACCAAAAGGAAAAGTTTTGGTGTTTAATGGAACATAGAAAATTGTAAGACCCCTACCAAGAAAAGGCAGCAAAACTCTACCCTGAATCTTAGTGTCCTCAGTAAATCTTGAAGAAATACTGTCAGCAATTTCAAGAGTGTCTTTGGCCCAATTCTCTTCTAACAAAATGGCTTCTAGAATTCTTTATTATTTTTTGTGAAGGGAGGCAAGAATCTCACACCAGGTAACTCTAAGTTTACAAATGATGTGTAAAAAAAAGTAAGTAATAAATATGGTGTTGACTCAAAATCACTTCAAGAATGAATACTGATTTCTTATCAACAAAAATAATAAATAAAACTCTAGGAAACATTTTAATAAAATCCTAGGAAAAAGGAAAAAAAGAAATGCTGTTACTTGAAAAGGCTGTAGCCTTTTAAAATTTTCAACTTAAAATACTTCACTCACTAAAATTTTCTTAACATATTTACAGTTTACCATGTCTCCTTCAAGTTCAGACTTCAGGTCTCTGACATACAAACTGAATTCCATGTATTTTAATGAAGTAAAAACTCTGAAGTGTTTTAACCTTCATTAAGGTTGAATCCAGATAAAGACAGAAATTCTTTGTCCTGAACCTTCTGTAAATATTGAAAATATACTGCAAAGAAGTACTCAGAATTTCTTAATTCCCTGGCTTTAGCCTGATTTTCCTCCTAAGGTTCTTCTTCCTGTTCCTGTTATGATGCTAGACAGGGGATAGCCAACTCTTGGGAGTTCCTATGGAGTCTCTGAATATTAATTGGTGTTCTCAGAGCCCACAGAGCTGAAATCAATGGATTGTATAAGAATCTTCTCTTTTTGCCTGAAACAAGCTTTTAGCCCTTGAAATTATGATAAAGGCTGGGAAGAAGAAGAATGGGTTTTAAAAAGCTCAGAAGGAAGCAGGCACATTAAAAAGTCAACATTTCTTGCTTTATATTTATGGGTTTTGATGCTCAAATTTGGAAACACTGTGGTAGGAGGTGCAGCCTTTAAAGAAGTGTTTATACAAACAAAAGCAGAAAAAGCTAATATTCCCCTGGCTTAAGTGCTGTAATAACTCAAGAATTTGATGAACTGGGAAAAGAATGAGTCTGCAATAGCCTATCATGATAAAACCTTTATTTTGAAGAGGTCTGGGCCAGCCAACACAACATGTGGCAGACTACAGTAAACAGGTCACCACTGTGAGATTTTTTGCATCAGTGCGCAAACGGTTCAAGCCACAGTCTTCCGTTTCTTCTGCCCTCATAACTGGGTTGAAGCAAGGCACCAACTCTGTCTTAACAGGGTCAGAAATAAGGCTCAGTAATCTCTGGGGTTTTTAGAGTATAGACAGAACAAGAAATCCAAATATTCAAATCATCTCGATAATTTTTTGTGAGCTTTGACTTCTCCTGCTGTAGGTAAGATCATAGCTTGTATGTCTAGAGACAAATGGAGGAAGAGATTGGATAAAAGGGTAAGACAGGTTAATTAATATTGCATGGCTGAAAACCTATAAACAAACAGCAGCTGTTTAAAATGCTCTAAAGCAGTTGGATCCACAGCTAGGTGCTAAAATAGATGTCACATCCTGGGCATATTTTGGAAGACATTAAAAAAAAACCACATAAAATTCTATCTCCAAACTATTGCACAAAAATTCACCCTACAAAGACTCAGAGATCTGGGTCCTCGTAACTGGGGTCATGAATCATGTTTCAGAGAAAACACAATTAAAACATCAAAGGACTAATTTAGTGGTTACTTCTGAACATCTGTGGGTGTTCCAGAGACATGTCAAGACTGCTCGAAGGCAACCCCTGCCCAAAAAAACCAAACAAAAAAACCACTATCAGTTTTTTGGGTTATCAGCTGAGAAACCAGATTCCTTTTTCTGCATGGAAATACTTGTCTAGATTTAAAAACTTGCAGATTCTAAAGTGAAACCACTGACATGGCCCTATCACACCTTAGGTAGGCTGCATTTAATGGAGATCTTATCTGCCACTCTTCTTGACACAAAGCCAAAACTCTAAGACCAGAAAAGTGGTTCCTGTAGCATTCAAATGTGAATACAGCAGAGAAAATCAGCTGGGACATGAGCTACTTGTTCCAATATTCTATTAATAAAACACAATTTTCAGTACAACTGCCACACAGCACACTCTCTTTCCTGTTTTTAAATTGTAATTCTAAGCCAAAAATGAGTCTAAATTTTGGTGTTTCAACATGGAGTAACCATTAACATACCAACATAGCTAAGGAGGCAGTTAACATTCTGCCTAAGATCTAGTTTACTATGTTCTTATGAAGAAAAAGCATAAAATCTGAAAATTAATCAGGTGAGAGTTGTCTGGATGAGGAAATGCTTTTTGTATCAGACACACCAGCGCACAGTGCCCTGAGCCGAGCACATAACTGAGCTGGTCTGCCCAGCAGCTCCCACGATTTGTGGGGTGCTCTGCTTCAAGGGCTCCCTCAAGCACCCTCAAGGAGAAAATGCTCTACCTTTGGTCAAGCCTCACCTCTCCCGTTTGCCCTTGGTCTATAGAAATGTGTGGTGCAAACTTTTTTGGTGTCAGGAGCTGAACTCGGGTCTTGTCAAACTTCAAACTGTCATTTCTTAGCTCTTCACCCTTAAAATTTTAAGGTGTAAGATGCCTGACTCACCTACAGATAGAAACTCCCTGCACTGACCTGACAATCTATTTCAAGGGAAGTCACAGAATAGGACTGATATACATCATCACATGGTGAAATTCGGAATTTGATTAACCAGATGCTGTTATTTTCTTTAATATTTCATGAATAGAAACTACGGTATAAAAACAATTCAAAACAATCGTTCACTGGGAAATCTGACATATGGCCTGCTAAGCTGCTCTCCTACAGGAACAGCTAAAGATCATTACTCTTGGCATCATTCCCTACAACAGGCACTGGGCTCATTGAAACAGACAGTATGTGGCTGAGTCCATAAGGAAGATCATTCCTACAGACGGGTAGAAACAATGAGCAAGACTACAAAGACTTAGTTGAAAGAAGTAGTCAAGGAGACTTCCCCACCTCCATAACTTCTGTGCACTAAAACAAATCAAAGCAGCACCATTTTGCTGGATATAAAAGGATGCATCTTCTCCTCTTTCTTCATGGTGTACATTTCCATTCTGCTAATGTAGGGTACTTCATTTAACTCGTTCTGCGGGAGGGTTTCTCCCGAGTAGGAATATCCTGATGTGAACAGAGAGTTTGTATCCAGCAGGGGCCACTTGTTGCCTGTGTTTAGTCCCCATTCATTAGGTGGAAACGAGCTGTTAATGCTGTCCCGGGCTGAGCCCACGTCCTGCGATAGTGGATTGGGATAACCACAACCACGCCGTGACGCAATCCTGCTGCAATCCACACTTCCCTGGTGATGTTACACTAGGAAACGTAAACCAGACCTCTGGGATGTGGCATCACAGGACAGGAAATGTTAAAACAATTGGGATGTGGCAATGATAATCTGATGCAGCAATCACGTTTAGCAAATGTTTGCATTTGAAAGCAGCTACGCTGTGATTATGTTCTTGCAACACATCCCCTTTACACTGCTGCGTGGATTGTCTAAATTTAGACTTGAACATGGTGCAGTAGATGGCTTTAGCACATTCCACCGCCGGCCTTTTGCACATGTTGAACAGAACCGATGCTGTGAGCAGCTCCGGCGTTGTGAGACCGCGCTGGGAGGCGATGGCGCATCAGGGACAGAAACACTAGGCCAGCATCACACTCGTCCCTCCAACACAAGCTGGACGCTGCGGGCTCAGAGATGCGGTGTGAGACACAACACAGCCTCCGTGACAGGGCACCGTGACCCCCGCACGCACGTGGCGGGGTGACGTGGGGCTGCCACGGGGCTGCACGGCACCGGGAACCTGCGGATGGATTCAGCCCAGGTGCCGGCGGGCTGAAGGGCACGATGGTGACCCTCTGGCAGGGCGGGTCGAGGGCGAAGCGCCCATGTGCTGAGGCCCAGAGAAGCTGACCCTAAACGTGGGTGGGTCGTCACACCACGGCACTGGTTCCCCGAGGCACAAGGGCGGTCTCCAGGGCCAGCCCGGGGCCTCGCCGCCGAGGGAGGGAAGGAGACGAGGCCCGGGAACGGCGGCCACGCTGGGGCAGCGCCGCCGTGACCCTCACACCTCGGCGCGCGACGTCACGGCCGCGGCTGACGTCACACGGCAGTGACGCAGCGGCACGGGCGAGCCCGAGCGGCGGGGCGGGGAGCGGGCGGGGGCCGCGGGCGGCACCGCCGGGGAAGAAGCGCGGGCGAGGCAAAGCCCTCCCCGCCGCCGCGGGCACACCCGCCCGGACCCTCGCCGACCCCGCCGCCACCGCCACATCCGGGTCCCGGCGGCGCC
>VZTE01002832.1:47543-116139 GCA_013397775.1 Eulacestoma nigropectus | reverse complement strand
TTTTTTTTTTTTTTTTTTTACATGCTCGTATTAGAAGTACCTGTCCTGCCTGTTTATCTTATCTTTTATCAAAAGGACTTTTAAACGTGAGTGACGGATAATACACAGGCTCCAGCTAAGTCTGTAAGGGAGAAAAGAAAGGATGTTTGTTCCAATTAAGTATTAATTCTGGCTAACTGTCTCTGTAAATGGTCTTGCAGAAGGCTGAGGTTAAACTCTGCCCTCTTCAGAAGGTATGTTTTGTATCCTCCAGGAATATGCAAATGTAAATAGCTCTTTGAAGCATCAGGAACTACAGACCTCTCTCTGGTTACTCTAAACCACAGCTGCTTATTAAGGGGAGAGGCTTTACTCCTCCTGACTTCTGTGGGTTTGTGCTTCTCATGACCATTCTTGGGTTTTTATGCCTGCTTGTAGAAATTGAGTGTGTAAAATAATCTACAGCCACAGCATTTCACTGGGGTTTTATGCTGTTTTATCCCGTATTCTCTTCCGTGCTGTGCATTTGCATTGTCTGCTTGGATGCCAGCTGTGGTGTGTGGGGTTGTATAGGCTCAAGCTCTGTAAAAGAAGTTCCTTGGGAGAGTGGACAGAGAAGCACCACAGAGAATGTGAGGAAAGCTGTCTGGTTTGGGTGTCAGGAAGCTCGGGTGGCTGGAGGTGGGATTCCACAAAGCCAGAGCTGGAATTAGGGCCTGCTGCCATGTCCCTGTCACCCCGTGCTCCCAAGAGACCTGCTGTGTTTGGGGACCCTTGCTAGGGATGTATTAGGAAGGTGATGTTTGTAGGGGGACTTATAGGAGATTTGGTTTTTTCCTTTAAATACCTGCCCTCAAGGATTCTTTTGGGACAGCAGGAATAGCAATAAGGAGCATTCATTGGATTTATTTGGTGGAGCCTAAAGTTGCACACAGTTCTTTGATACAGTGCAAGACTGATGGCAAAGCTGAGACCTGTGAGAGCTGCAGCCTGTGAGCTGCAGGTGAGGAAGGCAGGTTTTTCCAAGGGAATTGATATCAAGCACGCTGGAAATACCAGGAGAGGTGCAGGTTAATTCATTTACAGGAGTACAGAAGTGCTGTTTTCGTGGTGAAATGTAATATTTTTAACTGTTTTCAGCATGGGGCCCATTGCCTGTGTTGTTACACTTTGACAGGAGCTACAGGAAAACCTGAAGGAATCCATTATTGTTAAGTAAAACAAAGTAAATTTGGTGCATCCTGTAGTGACTTTCTGTTTCAGTTCTGTAACCTGCATGCTTTTCATTTTTAACCTTTATCATCGATTTTTTCCATAGTTCTGTTTCTAAGAAAGGGCAGAAAAGTAGTAAAAAGCAGCTGCCTGTATCCCCAAGTGTTAGGAAGTTCTCTGAAGTTAGTTGTCTTCAACAAAAGCTGTATAAATGCATATCATATGCAAATGACTGCAAAGAGAAACCCAAAATAAATACATATTTTTAATCTTTTTTGTTCTCACTAAGTTTACAGAATGCAATATTTGAGCTTTTTCTGTTTACTTTGATACACTAAACATGTTTTGAGACTTTAATTTTTGGCTGTCATCATATTTTGAGAGCTTCAGCATGAAATAATTGATTTTGATAAATGCAGTAGCTGACTGGATGATGCTGACTGGAACTCAGTTACCAACTTTTGCAATTTGGTTATTGAAAGTTCTGCTTGATCAACCCACAGAAATTACAGTAAGTGTTTTGGAGGTGCTTAAAGATGCAAATAAGGTGGTTTATGGCATTTTCAAACTTGGTGAAAGAGCTTTCAGTCTGGGTCTTTCAGTCTCTCTCTGAGTTGCTGTAGATGGATTTTAGGTAGTAAATTGATAATGGATGAAGCAAAGCAAAGGTGTGCTCTGCCTGTGGGGTGTGTGTATGTATCTATACGTATGTGGTGGTCTTGCATAGCAGTAGGAAATAGGTTTAGTCAGATCAAATCCCAACTGATGCTCAGGTGTTACATAGTTGAAACGCAAGTTGAAGCAGAAAAATTTTGCACTTAAAAAAACAGAAGGCTTTTCTTTCTATGAGTTGGTTTATTGAGTTATTTAGAAAGCCTGCTTAAGTTTTGAGGGTTTTTTCGTGTCAGGAGGAAATCTCAGCTGTGATTATCCAGTTGGTTTTATCTGTGTTTAATCACTTTGAACATTTTGAGCACAGATAACCTGTGATGTCTGTTTAATTGAGCTGCGCATTGCATGGGGTGGATATAGAGGAAACTCACTGCCACTGACTGCATATTGCACCTGCCTTTTTTACCTCAGTTTGCTGGAAAAATGCAGTAAGGCTACTTATCCAAGGCCCAGACTTCATCTCCTTGGAAACCTGATCTTTCACCAGATGTTGAGAAATGTAATTTCTTTTTTAATCCATTCTGCAGAAGAACACAGATCAAAACAGCATCTTCAGGCTTTGTTAGTCTGGAATATTCATTAACTAAAAAAATGGTCTGACATTTCAGTCTTTGCCCCAAAGAAGATTGATAGTTTCTGTTGTGTTTGGTATTATTTCAAATTTATTTTAGCTGATGCTCAAGTTCCTGGTTTATAGTTTAATTCAGTTCAAGAACTGGCTGATAACAGGTTCTTCAAGTGTAAAGTACAGGACTCTTTGAGGACCCAGCTCCTTCCATGCCTGCAAGGATTCATCTTTCTTCTCTCTGTTCAGGTCACGCTTTCTCCTTTGCAGCTGCAAAAAGATATTTCTTAGGCAGCACATTGAGAATTTGTAACCTTTTCAGTCCGCTGCCATTTGAGAAGCTGTTATTCAATGTCTGCTATGTCAGATGCACTTCTGGGTCAGCTGCTGATGTCAGAACAGCTTGTGACCCCGTGCTGAAGCCATGCTGGAGTTTAGTAGGTTGGCCTTGAGTAGGAATGGTGCCAGTAGGCTACTTAGAGAGCAGGAGATCTCCTTGGCAGGAGTTTAGAGGGGAGAACTAACAAGCCACGTTTCTTGGGGCCCAAGGTGTTGACGTTCTCTGCTGACTTTCTAGAGGTCCATTCATGAGTCCAAGAAGCTGAGGCAGACGGTTGTAGTTTTTGGGGTGGTTTTGGCAGGGTTGTCCTTGCAGGTATTGGTGGGCTCTGTTTTCCAGAGGTACAAGGCAGTTTAGGGGCACCTGGGAAAGGCAGCAAACACATTGCTAAATCCTTAACAGTTCTTCCCTGTGTGGCTGGGATGGAAATCCATCTTCCCATGGGCAGTTGCTGTAGCAGTGGGAAGGATGTTTGGTGGTTCCTAGGCAGCATCTTTTGGCACCATGTCTCTGAAATCACTTTCCTAGGAAGGCACACTTTATAGTAATTCTTGGGTGCTCATTCAATTGCAGCCTTTTGCCTTAATTCCTTTCTGTGTCAGCTAAAAATAAGTGAATGGAATCCATGTCTTTTGAAGATTGGATGTATTCTTGATACAGGACTACTCAGAAAACTCTGAAGTTTTTATAATCCATTTGGGATTGATGGAGGTTTTGAAGGGTGAATGAAATAAGACTACCAGAGAACTCAGAAATTACTGTTATTCTTGATCTCAAGTTCTTTTTATCATGGAAACTTCCTTAAAGTGCCTTTGCCTTTTGTAATTTGCCTAAGCAAAAAGGACAAAATCAGAAAGACTGGTAGAAATTGCTAAATAATGCTGTACTGCAGAATATTTATCAGGTGAAGTGAGAAGGAAAAGTTACTTCCTAGAACAAACAGGAGAAAATAAAGCTAATAAATTTTTATTTTAACTTTTCTCCTTTTTTTTTTTTTTTTTTTTTTTTTTTTTTTTTTTTTTTTTTGTAAGAATGTTTTTTCTGTCTTTAAAGCAGTTAGTTTTATAGTTTCCTTGAACTGGTTTGGTTGGGTTTTCTTTTCCTTAACTTGTTATGAATGGATTTCTTTGTTGTCTGTGGATTTGTCTTGGAGCGTTACAAAATTTAGGACTTCTGTTCCAATTTGAAGCAAAATGATCTATTAAAATATCAAAACTTTTATCCTTTAAGTTGTGTGTATGCATTATAGTCGTTAAGAGTGGCAGCAAGTTGGCTTTGGTTTGAGTTCTACTGATATTTTTATCTTTCACTCAAGGACCTCTGATAATTTTATTTTAAATCTCCTTGAGTTTTGGGCCTTCTGCTGCACTTTGGCTACTGGCTTATTAGTTTTCATATAACCTTGTAAAATAATATTTATTTTGCGTGTGGACTTGAATGGCCTGGTCATTTTTCAGGGATAGAATCTGTGGTCCAGAATAGGTTGCAAAAAAATCAGATATTTGTTTTGGAGGTTTAAGGTTTTTTAATCTTGTCTTGACCATGTTGGGGTTTCCAGTTTGAGGTTCTAGAATTGTTGACTAAGAAACAGGAGACCTATTTATCCTCTGTTATCCTCTGCTGCCTTTCCCAAGGTGCTTTGTTGCCAAGGCATTTAATGTAATCTTGGCATTTGCATTTGCAAATTGGTTTGTTATTGAGGAAATTAATTCAGTGGGTTAATGGAAAAAAGTCGGTATCAATACTGTGCCCTCAACATACTTAAGAATATTTTTGTGTTATACTCCGGATATGGCCCAAATTCTTAAATCCAGAAATTATATGATCTTAGAAGGCTCTGATACCTGTAATTGCTTTTTTTCCCTTATCAATCTGATAAAGCTCCAGAATATTAGGCAAATTTGCTGTCCTAGAATAACATTTTACTGTGGTTTTAACCTATGCCAAATTTACTATGGCTTGGAAGTTTCTGTTACAAGTAGTGTTGTTTTCTTCCTATTTGTATAGAGTTTCTTTTTTTTTTTCTTATTTTAAGATATATTTTCACTGCATTGACCAAACCAGCCTCTGAATATTGTAGTTTATTTTAGAAACCTGTCGAGTCAGGTTCAGTGACTTCTTAGAGGGGCTTGTCACAGAACAACATTAGAATTGCTGTAAGTGTCTTGTAATTAAAGAACAGTCTGTTCAAAATGTTGTCAAATGCTTTCTATGCAGTTTGGGTCCAAATTCTGGAAGTACTAGAAGCAATTAATATTTTAGAAATACAAGGCCAGCGATTGGATATTCCTGTTTTAAATAGAAAGACAGATATAAGAATTTAGGCTAGTTTGGATTTGTGTTGGGATTTTCTGTTTCACTTCTGTTAGAAATTTTAAGACTTTTATATAAATACATTTTTCTCTATCTGAGAAACTTGGTCAGCTTGTCTGGCCAGGAAATAGTCTGAAGAAAGATGGGTATTTCCCTATTAGAGCATTTTAAAATCGAGTTCAGTCTGTTTAAGATATCCCAGCTGGCAATAACGAGATCTCAATTACTGTACTTGGCATTATTTGTTGAATGAGGTAATTCCTGTCCTAATTTATCTGACTTGACCATGAGACTCTTCCATAGAAAATGCCAGCTTTATTTTCTTAGCTGGAATGGCTCTTTATTTGTCTTACTCTAATGCTTTTGTCATTATCAAGAATAAGATGATGAGGGGAAAAAAACCAACAGAGGAGAAGGTGGCTGCAGTCAGCTGTTGGAGAAACTGTTTGTACATTCCTGTTCCTGGTGGAGATTATCAGCTCACCATCGTAGAGCAAATTTTAACAATTGCATACAGCTGATGCCATTGTGCAAGTTTTCTGACTGTGTCCTTCTGTGTGTTCCTCCCGAGGATTCTGGTCTGACTGATGGATTTTTGCAGATTTTCAAGGAACATGTGGGAAATGCCACTGTTCAGGGCAGGATCATCAGGGCTCTGCTTGGGTACTTTGACAGGACAAAATCCTGTGGCCAAAAAGATTTACCTGGTTTCGGTGCCCAGCAGTTGGGTTTATGACACATGAATCCTTTGCATCATCCATGGGCAGCTGGATGAGTTTGGACAGCAGTTGTGGTGATCATTTGAACTGGGTTGCCATGGACAATGTGGCCTCCATCAACGCTCCAACTCCTTCCTGGCTAAGAATTTCCATCTGTGTATCCTGTCCCTCTGCTCTATGGTGGCATTTGTGTTTGGGCAAAGATCCAGGCATGGGGAATCTGCTGGGTCTCAAAGCTAAATATTTGCTCCAGAAGAGTGATTTAAGATTACTGATCCCATACAACTTGTGGCTTCATAAACGTTTCTGCTTTTGTAGGTTAGGAAATGCACCGCTCACGAACTGAGTAGTGCTGAAGGAGAGGTGGGAGAGGCAGGAAGTGTGAAGAGTGCTGTTTTAAATGTGTTACACTGCAACCTTCATGTGGAAGAGGAGGCTTTGTGACAGAGTATTTTTGGATTAAGCTGTGTTGGGTCATTTCTTTCATAAATCTACATAAAATTTTGATGAAAAAAATCTGGCTTTGACACTGAAACCAAGAAGCCAGAAAAATAAGCAACTTTTTACTTTCATCTCTGGAGCTATACAATGGAGCTGTTCAGTATTTATTGTGCCATTTTTAAAAACTTCTCTTTTATAACAAGGAAGAGTAACTCAGGCAAACCCTTGGCTCTTTTCCCTTTCCCCTCACTGGCCCATGTGCCTCTGGGTTTCCAGATGAACAAATATAGAAGTGTTTCAGATACGCAAATCTCTCAGGAGCTCGTTCACCACCATCACCTGACTTTGCCAGAGCTGAACACTTATGTGTCCAAGTTGTTGTTAAACTGATAATTTATGTAAAATTGGCAGAGACCCAGCAATGTCTCCAGTTAAACTTGCCAGGAAGTCTGGAGGAAATGGAATATAGGAAAGAGACTGAGTGGAAGGAGATTTTTTTTTCCAAGACAATACATGGTTTGAGCTTCCCTAATTGTTCACACCTCTGCTGCCTTTGAGGAGGAGACCTGTCTGTTAAAAAAAAAAAAAGTCTTGAATTGCTGCTTAAGAATGATTCTCAGACTTAGCATAGATCTCATCTTGCTGCCAATTCATTTAAATATTCTGTTTTCTAGAAGCCAAGCTCTCTAAAATCTATTCAGGCTTCCATTTAGAGGAATATTGGCAGCTTAGTCTGTTCTTGATGTTCTTATCAAATAGCTGGTCAGGCGAATTTTTCTTGTGTTCAGTGGCATGAAAAACTTTCTAAGAGTGTAATGCACCCTTATTAAAAAGATTCACTAAAAATTTTGAACTTTATTTGGAATATAAATGGAACATAAGACAAAGTTTAACTCAGCAGATAACAGGAGAATCCATCCATGCCTTTTACTTAAAGTGAATTGGCTTATTTTTTTCCTGGAGCATATGAACACTAATAAGGACCAAATAGTTGCTCATCTTGGATAGAAGCAGAACCAAAGAAAAAAACTCTTCCATGTAACAAAACAGTGAGCAAAAAGTACCTATTGGTATCTCATTAGAGACTCAGGTAGTGTTGTAGCATATTGGTGATCATTATTCAACATTTTAAGATTTTTAAAGTTCCTTTAAGTGCTTAAATTAGTGTTGGAGAGTTCTGGGCGCTTTTTAGACAAAATGAATATTCCTTTTAGAACAGGATTTGCTCAGGCAAGTGCCTAAGCTTCCGTGGATTCATTTATGGTGTGCTGTAACACTTGTGTAATCTACTTCCTTTGGCACACATTTCAGATGCGTACTTCTTATTTTTTAAAGCAAATATTTGGTCACTCATCCGACTTGTCCTCTAGTTTTAGGATATTTCTGTGGTTTGCTAGTTTCCTGTAGCCCCAAACATACTGGAATGATGGTGTCCCTTGACAAACCTGGAAAAATACTGATTTCTGTCAGTTGTCAATGAAACCTGTTTTTCCATTTTTCTGTTGGATTTTGTTTGGTGACTTTGGAAAACCTGGTAGCTGGTGTCTTAGCTGGCCTCTGACTTTATTCAGGCACACAGACTCAAGAATTCACCCTTAGAGTTGCCTGTGTGTGGCTTTCTGTCCTTTTGTCTCAGTTCTGTGAGTGCTTTGTTTGCTCTTTTGTGCCTGTGTGTTGTGTGGCGGTGACGATGTTTTGGAGCGATGCTGTGTTGGCAACCAGGTCACAGAATAATATTGGTGCAAGTTCTCAGGTTTGCCTGGAGGAGTGGCTGGCAAGTGGATTTCAAAGACTTTCAGGAAGCAGAAAAAGAAACTTCCCTGCCCTTCCAACGCCTGGAAGAATCTTGATGCACTAGCTTAGAGGAAAAATGTTAGGGATAAGTACAGCTAACTTTGATTGCCCTTTCTAGCAAACCTCATTGCATGTTGTAGTGAAGGATTACAGTTTTTCACCTCCAAATACAACCCAGCACATCCCCTTTAACTCCTCCCTATGACGGAATTTGGCTGACTCTTTGTTTGGCAGCAGCGAGTGAGTTTCTCTTCAATCATGTAGTTCTGTATTTTCCACACATCCTTCCAGAAGCGTACTCATCACAATCATTTCCACATGCAAGCTTTTCCTTGTTTTCCACCCTTCAAAGGGCTGGTCACTCAATTCTTGGTGGCTCCTTGTGTTGTTGTGTTCTGCTTTTATCTTCATAGTTTTTACGTTCCCCCTGCTCAGCTGAAGGCATCAGTCATCTCAGTGCAGTAAGATTTGATGGTTTCGTGTGCCATCCCCACACAGAGCAATGTTTCTTAAACCTAACCTGAGTAACATTCGTGCAGGTTCTTTCTTGACTGTGCTCCTGTGGATTGGAGATGGATTTCACTTGGGTGTTGGTAAAACAGCCTTCTAGAAAAGGAGCTAGTTTATCCAAAGCAGCAGCTCACAAACAAAATAAATACATTTCAGAGTGTTTCTTGAATGTTTCTATTACTCTGGAGGCTTGGTAGGGTTACTTTTGTTGTAATCTCCCTGTATGAGTTTACCTGTGTGCTCCCACGCTCAGGTGTGTGTTTGCAAGGGAAGTTATATGGACCCTCACTGGTGAGCTCATCATCTCTCCCCTCCATTGTACGGTGCTGGTACCTGTTTGACTTCCTGAACCACCTTACCGTCATCTTCTCAGACCTGTAGCTTTTTAAAAAATTACTTCTTTACAGGATTAGTTTTAATCTATTTTGGATCTGTGAACAGTTCACTGTGGGGTTAGGTAAGCACCAGTGCTGTATGGGAGTACCCAGCTGAATGCTGAAGCCAGAAGGTTAAAAACTCTTGCAGTTACAAAGGGTTAAAAGGTTAGATTTTCAGCTTCTCAACTAATGAAATAGTGTGAATTCTGTTGCCTGAAAATCCCAAAGAGGAGTCTGTGCTGCACTGTAAAATCCACCTAGCCCTGTATTAAATAAACTATCGAACTGATTCATTGTTACTGTGTGTGAGCTGAGCAAGGATTAGTCAGTAGCATTGGTTCTGGCAATTTCCACTTGGCTTGCTTGAGAAATACATGTGCCCTTTCTAGCTCGCAGCCAACACTCCTGTTTCTGTATGTCACACTTCCAAAAGGAAGTGACTTGGGAGTGGAAGGACTTTATTGACTGGCAGTTCCCAGGGCAGTATTAGAGAGGTGCACGAAAGAATCTGTGCCTTGGTAAACAAGGATATCAAGCTGGACTCAAAGGTAGGTTGATCTGTGTAGGATGTTAATTATGTCATAACTTTAGTACTTTCCCGGACTTGATAAAGCGTGAATAGAAAACTAAAAAGAGTTTGAGGAATGAACTGGTTTGCAAACGTAAATTTACTGTGTCAGATGAAAGGAACACAACTAAACTTAAAGGAGGAAAAAGCAATTCACTGGGTTAATCCTTCAGTCAATGAGCTGATAACATTATCTGGTAGGAGAAAATGAAATGAGGTTTAATAGCAGATAGGTGACTTAGTGAAATTCAGGCTAGAAAAACTGGAAGTTAGGAACAAGAAGAACTAAGCTTTGGAACAGAAAAGGTGGGAGGCGGGTACTGGATTCTTACAACACATCGGTTCTTGCAGGATATCTTTGTAGAGTAAACTTTGGCCTGAATTACAGCATATCAGTGTGTCCTATAAAATAGTAGATGAAGTTGCCTCCTGTTGCAGCAGAGGAGAGTAGAACACATGATTGTACAAGGGAACAGATATGAATGAATCTGCTATCAGTGTTAAGATAAAACTTGCCTGCTTATCTGTATGATACTCTGTTTGAGCAGAAGGAAGTGGAAGGACATACAGCTTTTACCAGGCTGAGAAGGAGAGGGAGAGCCAGAGAGACTTGGAGCAGAGAGGAGGGGACTACAGAGACTCTTGCAGCAAAACAGGTTAAAAGGTTAAAAATGCCACAGGGGGTTCTCATGTTGTTATTCTCTAAGGCATAGATAAAATGTAATACCCACGTGTTTTGTTCAGCAAAACTAAAGAGCAAAGCAAGCCTCACATTTGGGCTGTAATCTTAATAATTAAAGGAAGCAAAATGTAGCACTTCTTTATTTTGAAATAAGAGTATCAAGTTTTAATACCTGTGATAAAGTGAAAATTTTGAGCACTGATGCTTGAGGGAGACAAAAGTGGGAGAGAAACCTGAGGAGCTGATACTCATATTTAGGAAAACAAATATGGAGTGATTTAACATGAAGATAATGAAAGTGCCTTTTTGTCAGTTAAGTTACTCAGGGTAAATATTTTGTGTTTAGTCAGTTACTTCAGAATTTATAGAATATAAATTTAAGCTTGTACCTTTAGGGACAACAAATAAATTCAGTGCCTGTGGAAGAGGAGACAGAGCCTTTGAAGACAGCTGACAGCACTCTAGCAGATATCTTTAAAAAACATTTCAGTTGAGCACCAGATGAGGGACTGAAGAAAACACACATACAAAAAGGGTATGTATTTCTCTGTTAAAGTCAGGGCCTGATAGTGCATGAGACTGAAGGGAACATTGCAGAAAAATAGGACTCTGAAAAAAGCCAGAACTCTTTATATCTAATGTTTAGTACATGATCCTCTGAAATATGATTCTTTTCTCTTCTAAGTGTGTTTGTCTGGTTGGGTTTTTCCCTGTGTGTAATCAAAGGTCGAAGGTTGGACTTGATGATCCTGGAGGTCTTTTCCAACCTTAATGATTCTATGGTCAGTAACAGTTTGCCTGCTTTAGAAGCTCCTTTGGCCTCTTTTAAAAAGAGAATTGAGAGCTCTACTTAATGATAGGAAAGATCTGATACTGTAGGAAAGACTTGAGGTGAGTGGGGAAGTGTATATGGACTGAAGTGCTTGGCAAGGTGATGCTCGGGACTGCCATTCTGAGTGTTTGTTTTGGGTGGTTTCTGCCTGCTGACTTTCATGTGGTTCCTTGCTCAGTGCTGTTGTTTCTGGGTGCTGCAGAGGAGTTCAGCTGTTCAAAGTGGGTTTGAAATTCCACTTACGAAAGCAGACACTGAGCATATAAACCTGGCTTCCTGTATTAGAGTGTTTTATTTCTGATAAGGTAAGCTTTTGCAAACTGCTTTGCGAAACTCGTAATGTGTGCTGCTTCAGTTCAAATGTTCCATCTGGGGCTGAGTGGTGGTAGGATGGTAATTGCAGGTGAGTTAACTTAAAGTTGACCTGGAAAGGTTTTTTGAGGATGTTGTATATTTCACACTTTCCCTATGAGTATTCCATGTATATCATACTTGTATATAGAAGTTTCTCTGAATACTTAGTGTCCTTTTGCTGATACTGAAAGAAGGCAAGAGAGACCATTTTGTGCCATAATGAAGACCCAGTTCCTGTAGAGTCCTGTCTCCAGCAAGGCTGTGAGTTGCTCTTGATGAAGAATAAGATTAGGGCCCACAGTTATTTTCAGCTCAGGGACTTCACAGGCCACATGTAGTGGTAACCCTCAGCAGAATTCCTTTCCAGGAACTGGTCCTACCTCTCTGTGCAAACCACATGAGCTTCTAGCCCTCCTGTTACCTGGCAAAGAGTTTCCACAGCCTTCCACCTCATGTGAAGAGCTCTGTTGTTTTCAGCCAAGCTTTGTTTAATGTCCCCATGATATTTGATGATTTTGTAGACCTTGGCCCTGCCAGTTTTCTAAGCTGAAGAAGACCAGTCTATTTCATTGTTCCTTGAGCAGAACTCATTGCCTCTCTTGTTCTACTGAGTGAAAGTAGAAAGTTTTCCATTTTCTAATAAATTTAATTGCTGTGGATTTGTTGGATGATATCCAAGCCATCCTCTGTTCAGGAGCTGTAAATAATTATGAGCATTTGTAAGTGGTAACTAAGGGACTGCATTATTAATATTTGGCACAAGTCTGCTACTTGCAGAAATAAAATCATCTAAACCTACTTAAGCTTTTTTGAGGAGGAATGTGAACTGTCTAGTGATCCTTCCTAGGTCCACTGGGATCAGACTGCGTAGGTTGTGGAATGTTCTCTTTTGGAGTAAAACAATGGGTTGGAAAAACTTCTGGTTGCAACTGTTAGTCAGATGTCCCTTTGCTCTGTGTTGCATCCGTTCTTGATTAGGAGAGTAAAGGAGGGTGTTGCGTGGATGGATCTTTGAGTCAAGGACAAGAAATCATTAAAAAAAAATCAAGCACGCAGCCTTCAGTTTTATGAAGAGTCCTTTTTTGGAGTGGGTGGCTGTGATTTGTTGTGTTGGGATTTTTCTGAACAGGCTTTCTTCCTCAGTTGCCCATGTTTGGTCTTGGCAGGATTTTTTATCTTATTTTTTTTTGTATATGTGTATATTACACACTGTTCTTCTCCACTTGCATTTCCATTATTTTTAATTTTTGTAATGGTTGAGATGTCTGCATAGCATAAGGATCCCATTAAGTGAACTGCTGGTGTTCCCTGATCATTCCTCTGCCTTTATAAAGGCTGTCATGATTTGGGAACATGAGTCTTTGTTCCAAATACAGCAGCAATTTTAAAACTTCTTCCGTTTCAGTTGTAATGTAAAAGTATGCATTCAAACCTGACTGATGATTTAAATTAGAAATCGTAGATTTAAAAGCCTGTCTGGAAAACGCAGATCTGAGGCTTGTATCCAGCTGTATCTCTGGCTGCTGAATGTCACAGGTTTGGCAATTTGGTGGTTCTCAACATCAGCATGAATGTACAGAGGCACAAAAAAGGATTGTGTTGTATCAGCCATTTCTCTAAAGGGCTGTCCTATTGCTGTAGGCCTTTCTCAAGAAAATAAAGCTCATACTCCCACTGCAGCAGTGACTGCAGAGTGGATAGAAATACTCCTCTATGGTGTCTGTATATTCATAACTTGTCATTCACAAAAGAGCAAAGGAAAATGTCACAGTGCAGATGTGGATCAGTAGAAAGGTTTCAGCACACCTTGTCTTGCTCAAACCAGGGAGTGATTTATGTGTTGAAAACAAATCCTGTGGGAGTGCTGTAAATATCTTGAAAGTGCAGAAAGGCTGTAACAGGGATATTTTGACCGCTTACTGTAGTTGAATGGGACATTTCTTCCTTTCCCCTTTTCTGACACCTCTCCTCCCCTTGCTTTGAGCTGCTTCCGGGTATCATCTGACCTTTCAGCAAGACAGCTGAGATTTCTAACCCCCTGGAAGACTGTGCTTTCTCTCGAGTTATTATTCAGCCTGATGAATTCAGCATGCTCCACAGACAGGCTCTGGGGACTTTATAAAGTCTCTGCTGGAGTACTGGAAGGGAAATCTGGGGGAAGAGTGACAAGAGAATAAAAAAGGAAGTAAAGCCATCTCTTTGGCACTAAGATGTTCTATCAGCTATTCTGTGAAACTTTGCTGTGAGGTTTTCAGCCGTATCTCATGCTTATCATGAACTAGACAAATACGGCTTTGTCCAAGCCATATTCTGATGGTTTTTCCCTAAACTATCACGATCTGCTCCATCAAGTCTTGCTTTGAATGCTGTAATTACAAAGCCTCAAAACCAAAACTGTTCAAAGTGCTGGCATTAGTGATGTGCACATTGTAGGGTGTTTGGGGCTCACCTTGAACACGTGTCACATTGCACAGAAATTCCAGTTTATCCAAGGAAGAGAGAAGGAAGCCTAAAAAGTAGCTAGTGCTGTAGTAGAAACCAAGAGCATTCACTTAAGTGTTCAGTATATGGTACAATGAGACATCTAATTTTACTTCTAATGTCCTGCTAAAGGACTTATTTGGGTTGTCACTGTGGTTTCACTGTCCCTCGGAACTGGAGGCCGCTGTCCTGCCGTCCTGCCTTGTTCCGTAGCAGTCCGAAGCACTGCTTTGGCTGGACAGGGAGTTGTCAGCTACAGCAATTCTGCTCCTAATGTGCTGTGTCAATATTAGTGCTGGCCCGGGGGGCCTTGGGAGCTTGCCCTACTTCTCAGTGTTCTCTGTGGCTGCGCTTCCAACTTCTTTATGTGGCTCTCTCCGAAGGGCAGAGTGTGGGATAATGCCCCAGTGTGAGCTGTCATAGCCCGGAGAGGCTGCCTTTCTTAGCCTTGGCAGCAAGGATTCCTGGATTTCAGGAATGGTTGGTGGTGTTACCTTTGAAGCATTGACCGAGACTGAAAGTGACATGTGTGTCTTTTTTTGGTGTTTGTTTCTTTACGTGTTTTCCATACAACAATTTAGCAAGCGCTAAACTGTTGCAGTGTCAATTGTTAAAGTGTTGCAGTGTTTCATTAGTTTGATTTGGATTTAACAGGCAAATAGTGTCACTTCAGGAAAGGAACCTGCTGAGCTTATTTATGTCAGTGTTTATTGTTGCTCCACCAACAGAGGGACTCCAGATGCACAGGGAGGTAGCTGCAGCTATTTATCAGGTGTGTGTGTGGGGATAGGTTTTCTTAAAACTGGAAATTTGTCAATAATCTTAAGCTGTAAATTTCTGTTTCCACACAAACTTTGTTAACATATACAGTAGCTATGCTACCATTGTATGTTCTCTGGAATTATTATTTTTTTAGCAGATTCCTGCTTGTACACTTAACAAAAAGCTGTGATGCTGTCCTATGCAAAAACCACTGCTATTGCAGAAGAACAAAAAATAAGTTGAGCCTCTAAGATAGTCTGAAGGAAGAAATACAGATGTTCATATGGATGTGATAGATTTGTGTTTGACAGCTGATTTTGTGTGAAGTCAAAAAGAGCTTTTAAGAAACCAGTGGGGAAAAATGAACCTGTTGAGGATATGTGAGCTAGAGGAAATGGTAGAGAGGCAGCCAGAGTGAGAAATACCCCAGCTTGATTCCAGGCAGAGTGAGAGTTTCTTCTTTTTCCCAGCGCTTACTTTAGGATGGAAGAGAAGGTGACAGCCTGTGGGCTTTGTTTTCTCAGGCTGGCAGAGTGCTGAGAGCAGGGATGGCTTCTTCCAGCCAGAGATGAAATCCAGCAGGACCAGAGGGAATATGCAAAAACTGGAAATGAAAATACCAGCTATAAATAGAACCACCTGTCTTTGCTCCTTCTTGTGATATTTTTGCTCTCTTGTTCCAATGCTTTGTTCCCTGAAGATATAAAGTATTTAGCTGTAGTTTGGCAATAGATCTCTGAATGGAAGGTCTCACACACGCCAAATGTGTTTGGGTTTGTTGTAGTAATAATGTGACTGGAAAACATAATCAGCTCTGTGCAATCTTTACAAGTATTTGGACCAGGTGATTCAACTCAAAAGAAAATACAGGAAACTAGGATTTTCACCTTAATAGATGCACTTCAGAGGTTGAAAGAAGTGTGTAGTGGTTCAGACGATTCAGCTGAAAAATGGTTAACTTGCCATAATGCAATAACTTTAAAAGTCAAATGAGACAATATTACTTGGGTAGTATTATTCATGCCATGGCTTGAATGTATTGTCTGGTTTAGATGCCTACAATGCTGCAGTAGGAGGAGAGAAGAAAATGAGAACCTGACAAAAGCCCAGAAGGACTTGGTGGCTGGAAGCTGGAGTAACTAATGGAGAACTAAGATAGTGCTGTGCCAGTGAGAAGAGTGAATTGAGTTAAAGCTTGTGCTCACTTGAAATGTTAAAGTCAGGAGATCCTATTACAAGAGGTTTTAAAGTACAAGCAGTAGTTCTGAGCTTGAGGAAGAAGCCCTGGAAGGGGTTCCATGGTGTGCCAAGTCACTGATCAGACAGGGTGAGTATTAGAGTGGGAGCTGACACAGCTTCTGCTTTTGACATAAATGAGGAAGTGTTTTGCTAGGCTGCTGTTTCATTTAAAAGACACATTTGGTAGAAGTTCCGAGAGGATTTTGCCTTCCTGCCACTGAAAGACAACTTCTGAGATTATGGACTACAGGAATAATATTTGCTGCGTTGTGAGGATCCAGGAGCTTCACTGAGCTGCAGTAGGAAATTAAATTTGCCCAGATCATATCACAGTCATAATAATACTTTACAGTGTACAGTTGGGCTATATTCATCATCTCTAGATTAGAAGATGTGCATTTAACAGTATGAAACTTACTTGTTCTGTTTGGCTAATTGAGGTCTTTAAGACCTGTATCTGAAACATCTGTCTGCTGTAAACTGGTGCTCCTATTTAGGAGCTGGATGAAATCTTGGAACAAAAAGCTGCATCTTTTGGACTGCAAGTGCAAAAAGGAGGCATTCTTAGCTGTGAGTTACAGAGACACTGATTGTAAATTCCCCGTTTGTATAACATGAGGAGTGAGTTAAGGAGCTTACCTACTTGTTATCTTGTGTGCTTCTCCTGCTCCAGAAATGTCAGTCCAGGTTGTCTTACAGACAAATTTCTAATCTTCTAAAAATTTTGGCTTTGAAGCTGACTCTACATCTTATGTTGTTGACAGATCAGAAGTAATGTGTACAACTTGGAAGACTTCACAGAACCACTGCCTCCTCAGTTGAGGTTTTTTTGTTTTGTGGGTTTCTGATCAAAGCATGCTGGAAGTACCTCATCTGTTAAAGAAATCAACTTTGATTAGGTTTTTCCTTGAAACCCATAAATGTTGGATAATTGATTTACCCCCATGGTAGGATGGATTTTCCTGTCTTTCACACACCCTGCTCTGCCCCCCACCCCCTCCAAATCCCTTGGCTGGCTTAGGGTTGGTGGGCAAGGATTGCACTCAGTGGTTATGAAACAGTATGTCCCTCACACATTAGAGGCCGGACCTGGCTTGGAAACTCAGGACTTCAGCTAAGTTTATATTGCAGTAATTGAGGGAGTAGATTTCTTTTGTTGTGTCTGGGTTTGTTTCTTTTAACTCTGTCATTACTAAAAGAACAATTGATTTTGATGTCAAATGAGTAGATTGAAATAACTGGCCCAAAGGACTTAAAGTTTCTGTTGTCTATTAATTTTAAGTCTTCTTATCCTCCCCAGTCTCGAAAATACAATACCTTGATTCTTCTCACACATTTGCAAAATCTTCTGAAGGATTGGAATAAATTAATATTAAATATCACATCCTAACATAGATTTTGTGAACTTACTTTACCAACATTTAACGTTAATGGACCTTATTTTTAGTGTTATTTTGTTCTGTAACTTATATTACAGAAATTCTGGGCTGCTGTGCTGAACAACATTTCTGAAGCATTGTTTTAAAGTATATTGGCTTGGGTTTCTTGGGTTTAAATAATTAAAACACTTCTGACATTGAGCTCAGTCCTTTTTCTACAAGCAGCTGGATGTCTCAGGATGACTGATTTTTATTCCATTTTATGGAATAATGGCTGTATCCATTTCCAGTGAAATCAATCTGGATGTCTTTGATCAGCAGGACCTGTTGAAATCCAAAGACATCCAAAGGCATGAAGGAGTGTGCTGATTGAGAGTGGATGTTTCATTTACAGTTAGACCTAGGTGTAATTCTTAGTGTAACTGTACTTCCTCTTTGTAGGAGATCAGCTGTTACCTTACAGATGTTGTGTGGCAGCTATGCTTTTTTGGTAAAACCCTCCTTAATGTATCCATGTTGACATTTGAGATTAAATATGAACATGTGTTTCTAGAATATCTGTGGTGATCTCAATGTGTCTATAAAATGTTGTAAGGCACCCAGTAAAACACAGAGTTTGCAGAGCTCTGAGGCAGAATTCAGTGGTTGCTGCTCTAAGGGGAGACAGCTGAAGTGCTGGTTCAGTCTCATTCTGTGTGCTGGGGCTGAGTTTAGGAATTACTGCAGCACTGAGAGCTGTACCCAGTATCTCGTGTTGTGAGGGCTTGTTGGTTCCAGTAGCGTGTAGAGAGGCTATGGTTTGTTTCACGTGTAGAGGTTTCATAAATCCCTTCAAACCTGGCCTTCCAAGAAAGGCAGGTCCCTTTCTGTTTTCCCTGTGGAAGCAGTTTCTTGAAACCTGAGGAGTGCATGTGCCGGCAGATTGATTATTGAAGCTGGCCAAATTCCTTTGGTAACAGCAGCGTGTTAGTACTGATTTCCAAGAGTGTGCATCACCACCTTTTCACAAGGGCTTGATTAGTTCCCTTGTGATGTTTCCTTTTGATGGCTGCCCAGAATGAAATATGCAAACAGGCCATAAGCTCACTTCAAAGAATAAGAGCTCAAAGAGTCTAATCTTGGCTGACGAGAAGCTTATGCTGCATCAAGCTTTCAGTAATGGTTGCAAACCAGCAAGCTTTGTTGAAACACTCTTGCAGCTGGGATCCAGTGGGTAGGTAGGGAGGCAGACACTCTTGAGATGTGGGGGGAAATGGAATCTCCTGTGGCTGAGGGTCAGCTGGATGATCAGGATGCTGGTTCTGATGATGTCTCCAGTGGCTGTTCTGTAGAATTGTAAGCTAGACCTGGAGCTGTATCACTACAGGTGTATCCCAGTCCCCTGCTAAGGAGGGAAATACTTCATCCACAGCACAGCTGGTCTGAAAAGGTTTGATTCCTGGAAGTGCCATGGGTTGGCTTAGGTTTTGATCCATTTTTCCTTTTCTGCTGTGAAGGTGATCCGTACTTCTATCCATAAGGCCTTCCCCTGTGACTACACACCCTTGAAACACGTATTTATCTGCTTCACTGAGAGAAGAGCACGAGCTAGGGTTTTTGGAGGTTGTTTAATTCTGGGCTATCTTTCCAGAACCAGCCTGTTTTCCTTTCCTTCCATGCTGTCTGAATCTTTATACTTAGAGCTACAGACAAATCCAAACCTGGAAGGAGTGTCTGAGACACCACGTGAGTGTGCTGCCAAGCAGGGGGATCTCTACAGACCAGAGAAGAGGGTCACCCAGAACCTCATGAAGAACCTTAGGAAGTTAGCAAAGGGAAATGCCAAGTCCTACACACCTAGAGAGGAAAAGCCCCATGTCTGAGTACAGATTAGAGACTGAGCAGCTGGAAAACAGCTTGGCAGAAAAGATATTGATGGTTCATGAGCCAGCAGTGGTGCCCTTGCAGCAAAGAAAGCCAAGAGCCTCCTGGATTGCGTTAGGAGTTGTGCTGCCAGCGTGCTGAGGGGAGTGATCCTTCCTATTCATTGAGCGCTGCTGGGACACTTCTGTGTTCTGGGTCTAGTTTTGAGCTCCCCCGTGCAAGAGAAAGTTATTTTAGTTACCACTGACTCTTGGTTTTGAGGCAACAGAAAAGTCCTTTGTTAAAGTAGCTGGAATTAAAGACTGCAGGTACTTTTCCCCATAAACAAGGAGAGATAGGAACCAAGACTTCTCTTGATCTGGAAGTCTCAGTGTTCTGTGAACAAGATAAAATGCATTGTTCTGTGACTCCATCACCACTATGAGAGTCTAGAAAGCTGTGAGGTGATGCCATGATCTGAGCTGTTCTGCTTTCTCAGAGACTGTACTGATGAACAAATGGTATTGGTGTGGGAGTGTACCTGGACAGATTGATCTATTGAGAAACTGCACATGGAGTTTTTCTTCTGTTTATTGGAGACTTTTTCCCCTCCATGTCAAAATTGTTTATCTTGTAGCTTTGTGGCTGGTTGAAATTCAGGAGCTGCTTCCCTCCAGCCTGCTACTTTTTCTTTAGGAAAGATGAGGAGCAGCTGTTGGAAGAGGGGGTCTCTTGGGCAGCTGAGGGCTGTGCCTTTGCCTTCCACAGAGCAAGTCATCCCTGTGCCCTGTTGTGGGGGGCTGGAGGAGCTGCAGGAGGCTGGAGCAGCTCTGGGTGTGTGGTCAAGGTCAAAATATGAGCTGCTGATGTCAGGAGGAGTTCCAAAACTCAGATGTGGATCACAGGCTGCCAGGGGCTGGTGGACTTGCTGAGGACCCGGTGGTAAAAGGGTGACCTCAAGAAACAAACCAGAATAAAAAAAATCCCTTCCTTGCACCAGAGAGTGTGGTGAGATGCATCTGCATGTGAGAGGAAGCCACAGGGCTTTTTGTCTTCTGGGAGTGCAGAGTACTTGCAAATAGTGTTAGGGAGCCATTAAGACCAAACAGTACCAATGTATTGGGACAGCGTGAAGTATCCTGACAGCTGCTCCTTAAGTACTGAGGGCAAAGGAAGCTACTCTGCTTCAGTTCAAAGATCTTCCTGTGATTCCTATGGAGTGTTCCGTAATAAAGGTTCTGATGTTGGACCTGCTTGTTACTTTCAGCATTGTGCCCATGGATGCTGGCTTGCATCTTGAAATCATCCCGGGGACACTTGGAGCCCTCGTGCTGCTGAGCTGAAATCTCCCCATTACTGAGTGCATGTGTGTCAGGAGCCTCCAGCAGCAGCAAACTGCTGCTAGGGAAGATAAATAACCTCTTTTTGTGCTTTGTACCAGTTTGTGCTGTGGCACTTAACTCCAGCAAATGGAATACTGCTGCGAAGGGAAGTAGATGATTTCCTTTTTGGAGCTGTTTTTGGTTGTCGTTACCCATAGGGACAATGAGTATCTTTTCAATGGCTTCTTCAGGAAACCACACCACAGTTTTCCTCTGTCATTGCGAAATTGTGCTTTTGAGATACGAGACACTCGTGATTCATAAAGTTATGAACTGCATTTCTTTCAGAATAAATCCATGCGTGCATTGGACATAGCTGCCTCTCGCCTGGGGGTACGCAGAACTGGTGGGGCTTGTGTAAAGAGGTGCTGACTCCCCGGTGGGTGCTTGGCTCATGGAGTTGACCTACTTTAGCTGTGACCTTGATTTGCTCAGAGGTGTTTGTGTACTCGTGATCAGCTTTGCTGCATGGTTAAGCTGGTCACGTGTCATCTCACTTTTTTTTAAGGGGCAAACAGTAAGACTTCTTTTTAATGTCTCATTAGCATTGTTAGGGGGGATCAGAGAAAGATGGAATGCAAGGAAGGGGAATCCTGAAGGAAGTAGTCCCAAAAAGGCTGTAGAGACAAACTGTCATGGATACAGTGACAAAGTATCATTTGATTCTCCTCTACAGAATTCAATCAGGAAGTAGACTCCGTGGCATTTCTTTCAAGTAGGTTCTTAGAGTACTTTGGCAACAGGTTTGGCATCATAAATGGAAGATTTGAACTTTGCCTATATATATGGGTAACTTTTGTGTTCCATCTCAGAGAGAATTTTTTTTAAGCATTGAACATCCAGCAGATGGAGGCTGAAAAGACTGTAAAATATTCAATTTCCCAGAACTTTAAGAAAGCCTTGTGAAAAAACATTTCTCTGAACTGTTCACTATTTAGTGGGGCATGCTGATCTTTGCTCTGATCATTGAGTTGACATTTTCTTAACTTTAAAACTCATTTCAAGAGACATGCATGGCTCTTAACTCCTGTGATGCTAAAATGCAGGACTGTGTTAGGACCGGATGAGCATTTGGGACGTGGTAGAGAAAGGGCTGACTGAAAAAGAAATTGGGTATTCTGCTCCTGGTGTATTTTCTTCTGCTTAAATGGTCGAGATGCTTAAAATAGCTGCTTTGAAACTATCAAATATAGGCAGGTATAAAACAGCACAGCTGAATGGATATTTGATTTCAAGATTTTTTTCTATGAAACTGATATGAAATTTTTGTTTGAGATAAACAACAGTTTGTTTTTTGCATTACTGCACAGTGACTTGTGCAGTGTTCTGATTCTGAAGTTAAAATGCTGACTGTTGCTGGCATTCTTAAAGTGAAAGGACTCTGGTAAACTTACAAACTCTTTTTCCTCCACCCCCTTTTTTCTTTGTTCATTTCAGCTCAACCCAGCTTTCTCTCTGAGGTCATCATTGAAATTATCTAAAGCAGTAGAGTGTGAGTTCAGCAAGCACCCTGACATAGAGAGGTGTTCAGAAACACACTAAGTTTAGCTATAACTGATTTCTGTACATCAGCTGAGACTGAAGATAATGGGTCTGGGTCTGAACCAAGCACAGAGAAATGGCCAGTGACTGGTTTGGCTGATACATTGAGGTGCAGTAATCTCATACGCCGCAGTAACACAATCGAGCCTGTAGCTGTTGGGCTGCTTGGGGTAAGAGAGACAAAGCAGACAACTGGGAAAAGGCTGGCATAGGGAGACAGTAGGACCTGACCTACAAATAGCTATAGGTGTGAATGAAAGCCTTGCAAAACAAATGTGGTTATGGATTCAATGGCATTTCATAATTTGACTTAAATTTGTACTGATGTAGCTTTGGTCAGTTTTGGTGTCAGCTGGCCTCTTAACATGCCTGTACCAGTACGTCCACACATCCTCAGGAATGGAAAAGGGGTCGGGTTATTTGGGAAAGAACCACAGAGGAGTTGTTGGGTGAGATGGCCAATGAGCCCTCAGCAGCAGTTTGGGAGCTCTGCTTTCTGGAACAACAGTGATACTAAGGCAATGACTTGCCTGACCTTACACTGCAGAGCTGCCATCCGGACTGTTATTACCATGATGGGACCAGAAAATTAGATAATTTAAGCTTGTGAAATTCTGAATTTGCTGTTCTGGCAGAGCTGAAGAAATTGATAAGAAATAACTTTGGATTTTTTTTTGGCTAATAACTCAAAACATGTCTACACGCGTGCTTCAGCAGAATTGGTTACAATGTGATCATGTTGACAGGACATTGGTTGTTTGAGTTGTAAACTTCTGACAGTGTCACGAGAGCTGCTTCTTCTGTGTACTTGGGAGGTTCTGCTGTCCCAGGTTGGAAAGGCAGTCAGGACACTCCCAGGTGCATCAACCAGAAAACTGTGCGTTCAATAGACTTTGGAAGTTTTCTTGCAGGAGGAAAATGTAGAACAGTTTCTGAAACTTCTGTAGTAAGTTTTGCTGAAAAACTTGTTTTGTGACAGCGATGTGGAAGGGAAGGACATCCACATGTTTGTAGTATGGCTGGGAGACACATTTGAGGGTGTGAGTTGTAGTATGGGATGTGGATTTTATATCAAACTTGAAGCCTGCAGAATAAAACCATGTTTAACCCCTGTCCTTCGAAGATGCCAACTGCTTTTACAGTGGAAAACAAAACAGTAATCCAAGCCCAAACTTACGACCATCCTTAGAGGAAGGCAGTCAGGAGTGAAGGATGAGTCTGTCCTTTGCAGTGTGACAGCAATTTAACTCACTCTGGCAGCATCTGACAGCAAATGGCTCATGATTGTCATCGTGTGATCATTATGAGCAGAGGGGCTTTATGCAAAGACCAGAGAATGGTTAAAAGGGCTCAAAAGGAAATGGTGCCAAAGAGATTCCTTCTGCCCAAAGCTTGGTCCATTGGACATGCACATCCCAACATCTGACTCTTTTGATGGATGCATAACTTCTACACTTCGTAAGAAATGAATATTTGATCCTTAAGTTGGAAACATCTACTGCTTTTGTAAACTGTGTCTAAAACAATTGGTTTTAAGGTGTTTTTTAAGCTTGCTGGTTTTCCTCTCATTCAGGTTTTTGAAGGTATTTGACCAACAGAACATGAGGCATGGAAGAGTTCTAAGGTTATCAGCTGCTTTGGGCTGAGCATCATCATCCTTGCCCAAGTGGATTTAGGTTTCCAAGACAGGCCTTCAGGTAAAACCTCTTCTCTTTCACAGTTGATGCTATTTAGCAGTGAACTTTTCACAGGGTTTCTTCCAACATTGTAATTATTTGCAGTCTAGAGGATTAAAAAGTGTATGTTTTGGCTGAAAAAACCAATTAGATTCATTTGTACCTTTAACCTTCTTAGACCATCATTGGGTTATTAGTTTTTTACTTGTAGGGTCTGCTGTGGTGGAGGTATTTATTTCTATGGAAATCATCTTAATTCTATTCCATGAAATTCAGTGGAATCAGAATTTTTAAAGTTTGTGAACTGTTCTGATATGATCTTCAAATGCAGAGACACACTAAAATGAGTGTTCCCTGTCAGAAATATTTCTCTTAGGTAGAAGCAATGGCTGGCCAGCTAACATAAGAATAAACCTGGTTCAGTTCAAGATCACACTGACAAATCTTTAAAAACAATTGTGTTACATAGAATGGTCATGGGTTTGTGTGCAATACTCGATAGAGCAGTAACTGGAAAAGGAGAAATTACCTGTTATTTTTACAGCAAGAGGAAATAATAGAAACTGATTGTTGCAGTTTTTTAAGAATGCTAAGTTTGAGATACCTTTTTTGGTTAAAAATATGTAAGTGTCTGCTTATATTAATACAGTGTTTTTTTGGTTGGTGGGTTGTTTTTTATTTCTTCCCTAATGTTAGACAGTCCAATGGCAGACCAAAGGATGGACATATCTTCTACAATTAGTGACTTTATGTCACCAGACCCTGCTGACTTGATCTCCAGTTCCCTTAGCACTTCAGGAATGGACTGTAACAGGAAAAGAAAGGGAAGCTCAACCGATTATCAGTAAGTTGGATTTCTCTTGATTTAGCGCTGCTAAAAGGAGGTGGTAACACAACAATACAGTGCGGAAGACTATAGAAATATTTATAGCAATTTTTAAATAACCTCTTCTTTACAACCTGCTTTAAAGGTTTTAATAAAGAAGAAAGCTACTATGCACTAAGAGGCAAGTTCATTATTTAATAATAAAATTAAAGCTGTCATCTCAGTGCAGCTGGAATTGAGGGCTATCACATGGGGGTAAGGCTGAGGAGAAAAACTTCTGGCTGGTGGGGGAGTGGAATTAGGACTGATGAAATGTACAGTGTGAAGGTTGATTATATTGACCATTTACATAGGAAATACAGTGTCTGACTAACAGGGGGAAGATAATAAATTTATTGAAAGGCGGAAGCAAAACTAGGAATAGTTCCTTTTCTTCACCTATTTTTTGCCTATTTAGTCACTTCCTATCAATGTGCTGCCAACCTTTGCCTGATGAAGCTATTTTGGGCTCTCATTTGGATATGACTCTGAATAGTCTCTGGTTTGAGGTATTAGAGCTGCCTTTCTTTTAATCAACTAGTTTGATCTTGTATTGGTTCTCAGCTGTAGAAAGAAATCCCACCAACTCTGCTTTAGAACAGGGAAGGGCACAGCAGAGTTTGCCGAACTCCCAGACCTGTAATGTCTCCTTCACTGGGCACACCAAGAGCAACACCAAGAGCAACCTACTTACTGCAAGTCCCTGTGCAAGCCTCCTCTGCATTGTAATTTTACAAAGTGTGGCTTCAGGGGAACTTGTGAGTGGCCACAACCATTATTCATCCAGCCACAGAGTCCATTTTTATGTAACTTAGCACAGATTTTATTGCTGGGGGCCTTTGCATTGTTGGCAGCTCTTTTTACGAGGAGGGGCAGAATTTTTAATCCATGATGAGCATGGTAATTAAGAATTAGATTCTTTTTAGGAAAACTTATGCACAAAACTTTAAATACTTCTTTGAACTGCCTTTAGTCTCCCTGAAAAGCACGTGTGTCCCTCTAGTTGAATTGACTACTACAAAATTGAGTGAACAGCCTCAATCTTACCAACTTCCTCTTCTCTAGAAAGGATTTCTCCATCTTTATTCCTCTGGGTAGGAAGCATTACTCAAGTCCTCTTTTCCAAAAGACAGCTTGTTCTTGTAAGTTATAATTCTGCCCTTTAGGTTCTGTGTGCATTTTTAAAAAATGTGTGAAAACACTGTTTCCTTGAATCCTTAGTGAAATAAGTTTACAACAGCTGTAGTCATACCACAGTTCATGTTGTGTTGCAAAGTCAATGGTGGCTAGTAAATGTTCCTCTTTGAAAGTAGAACTTAAGGTAGACTACCCTGATCCCTCCTTATATATGTATGTATGCGAAAATGGTCAGAAATGCTACTGTTCCAACTTCTGCTGCCTGTTAATGATTTTATTGCATAAATTATCCAAGTGTCCAGTTTGGTGCTTCACTTACCAGTGAAACCAGGGAATAAGCGAGGCAGGACCAATGTTTTAGGGAGGTTCTTTGTTCACCTCTTGAATACAAGCAAGAGGAGTCATTAGCTGCACTTTCAGCTCTCCACAACAGCTTTTTAGTTCTTTCTCCTGCAACTCCTCCAGGAAAATTCCTGCCCAGCCTATTGCTGTCACTTCAGCAAGGGCTGGTCAAATGCTGTAATCTAAGACTTCATGCACAGGACTATGAACAGTAAATTCTTTTCTTGCTACTAATGTTTTCAATTGAAATATTACATGCTGAGAAAACAAGCTACCCTGATGCATTAGTGACTTACCTTGTACCTCTTTTAGGTTGTGCTTTCTGGGGGTGTTTAACAACAAACATCCCAGAGCTAAAGGTGCTGTCACAAGTGCTGTTTAATTGTGAGCATCAGGAGTCAGTGGCTAAGACAATAACTCAGGTGTGCAGATTGGGAGATGAAGAAAACATTTAGCTTTATTATTATTATTTTAAAACTGATCACAAAGATAATTGATCTAAGAGTGCAGTGAATAATACCTGAAAGACTACCATGGTTATTTTTAAGATGGCTTGTGTCCAGTGCTGAACAGGAAGAACTAGTTTGTTAGTGGCTGAGGTGAAAAGACTTTTTCATAAGGCTTTTATAAAACATAGCCTCTTATCATGGTAAAGCTCAGTGGTATCTCAGGTCACTTTACAGTCTTGAAGTGATGCCAGCAGTTACTTTGCATGTAGAAATTCTGTTTAATTTCCTTATGGTATGATAAAGTCTGTATAAAGTTCAGCCTGGGACTTTAGACTAAAGCAAAATGTGCATCTGTCCTGCTGGGCAAGAACCGAAAACTGAGAAACTTGGGCTACTTTATTTTTATTTTTATTTTTTATTTCTGGCCTTAGAATCCTCTGAAATCCCATTTATCTAACCACAAGGACAACACGCATAAAGCACAGATCTTTCCTTTCTGAAGATGAAACAATATCTCAATGATTTGCATAAGATAATTTAGGTTAGTTATTTTATTAGTTTTTCATGTTAAGTGTAATGAACTATGCTCTCTTTTCTTAAAAAGCAGAATTATTCTTTCAGAAAGTAGATTAAGTTGAACGAGTTTGTTTCTTTAGAAAACGCTCACTGCTATTGTCCTGTTTTCATTGTGCTTTTCGTTTCAAATAGAATATGAATTAGCTTGAGAATTTCAGCAGAAAATGTAAGACATTATTCTTATTTCCTATATCTGGTGTACTTTATTTTTCTTTCTTTTCAGACTCGATGGCTTTCCTTTTGAGTAAGTATAAATATTGTAGTAATTGGTTTCACTTGAAAAAGATGCCCAGTGTTCTTTCCCTGACTTTTGCTTCCATATACTTAAAATGTATGGGTAGAAATTAAACCAGAATGAGCAGGCCTAGGAATGTCCATTTAAGCACAGTTGTACAGATTTACATAAATCAAAACATTGTCTTCCTAATTATTTTGTCTAAAAAAAGATGTGTAGTCGTAGGCATTTAGCTCTTTTTAGCAAGTACAGCTATGAAAACTTTTGTTCTCCCCTCCTGCTTAGTTGTGCACATATGGCTACAATATTGAATGTAACAAGGGGGATTATTTCTATTCTTCATGCCTCCCTTCTTACTTTTTTTCTTCATGCTGAAACAAAAGCTAACCATGTATCTACACTGGAAGTTGTACTGATTTCCAATGTACCTGGTTAGTTTCATAGAGACTTTTATTCTCTCTGTGCATTTGGCCATCTCCAGTGGTGTGTTAGTTTAGGTTATTACCATCTTCTACCCCAAAACCAACTACCATAAGGCAAACTGAGCTATAGAACATACAGGCATCTGCACAGAGTTGGGTTTTACCCCCCCTTCCTCTAGTTTAACTGAAAAACATTTTTGTAACAGATGATATCTTTGAACTGCAGCATGTTTTACTGTCAAACACATCAAACTGTGCCATTTAGTGAGTCCTGAAGGAGACACAACTAATTTAAGAAAATGTTTTAATGTTACAAAAACCACACAGCTTCCTTAGTCCTTCCAGGTTGTTGTTTTTATATCCCTTTTTTTGTATTTATGATTTAGAGATGGCAGGAATACTTCATTCTGACTTGGTGGTAGTTGGATAACAGTTCTGCCAGTCCTGCTGAATTTGTGATGTGTTGCTTTGTTCTGTTTCTGCAGGGAAGGTATGGATACAGATAAAGATGACCAACATGGAAGGTACTGTTGATACAGTCACTGAAATCTCAGTTCCACAGTTCTGACACAGGATCCTGACTGTGGATGCCTGTTCTCAGTGCCACTGTGGTCCCAAATGATTGCTTTGCTGGGATGAAGGCATAAGGTTGTTTAAACAACGTGAAACAGACAAGCTAAAAAAACCCACAGTCTGAGGCACAATATTATAAATATTGATCTTTTCTATAGAAAGGTTAAAAAAACATTCAAATTCTAAAAAAAACTGATCTTAATGAGGATCACTAGGATGTGAGATGCAGTAAAAGAACTGGGTTGAGTGCTTTCAACACTAACTTTGTGATGTCATTTCTCAACAGATTGGAGTATGCAGACCAACAAGGCAGGATAAAAAATGCGAGGTAATGCTCTAAACAAATATATTTAAAAGAACTATCTCTTGCTTTTTACCATGTATGAATTGTGTTTGTTTCTTCTGAAAATATCTTTTTCTAGCTTTCATCGTCCCTTATTTTTCCGTACCTTTGCACTGTTCACATTTTTCATTAAGTTTGTGTAGAGTTTTGTGAAAACACTAATTTGGTGGGTAACTTGGTTTTAGTCACTTCATTGATGTTGAAATTGAAGCCAGATATGTTTCTGGTAATGTTACATTCTTCATCTTTCTTCTTTCAGACTCGATAGTGGGTTGTGAAAGTGTTAACAGTGAATCTCAATATGGGAAGATATAAACCTGTGCCGTATGGCCAACACTGGGTGTGGTTTTCTGCTAAACCAGAACCTTGTGCTGCAACCTTTCCTGTTGCTCAGAACTGTTCTTTACTCAGATAATTAACATCAAATGTCTGAAGAACGTCTGCTGTCCTTTTCACAAGGACAAGAGGGTAGCTTAATAAGAGGGTAGCTTAATTATCCTGAGCAGGTTGCTTCTGGGCATTGTTTCATGTGCTCCATGTTCTCCTGCTTTGTGTTTGTCCATGTGTGTGCAGGGAGGCTCACAGTCAGATCGAGAAGAGGCGGAGGGATAAGATGAACAGTTTCATAGACGAGCTGGCCTCGCTGGTGCCGACGTGCAACGCCATGTCCCGCAAGCTGGACAAGCTCACCGTGCTCAGGATGGCTGTCCAGCACATGAAAACACTTCGTGGTGAGTTGCCTGGGGCTGCAGGGCCATTCCAAATGGCATTTCCCCCAAGCCACACTTTTTCTCTCCCTTTTTTGCCAAAAAGGAGTAAGTTAATTCATTTTGGGAGGACTCCTCCCCTTTTCTTAGCATCTGATGCTCAGTGTTCATTCACAGCTTACTAGTTCATGGTCCAGTAAATACCCTGATCTCACTGGGGGAACTTGGGGATGAGAAGATAATTTTCCATCATCTGACCTGTTGATCACTAGTGCCAGATTCCACAGCACCAAGGCAGCTGGAGCAGGTGGGGAGAGGGAGCAAAGGGCTTAAGGGCAGTGCACAGTTGATTCTGGTGCAGTGCTGAGCAGTGCTCTAAGCAGGCACTGTCCTGAGTTGTTGGATAGAAAGGCTGGATTTTAAGTATAATATTCCTACAGGACTTCTAAGGTTTTGTGTTTGTACGTTTAGCTCTGTGTGAAAGAATGGAGACTACTTTGAAAACTCAGGTTTGGTCTTTTTGACCAGCTTCTGTTGCAAGCACTTGAAGGGAAACACACAGGTTTGGAAGAGTTGAGGTTGTTAAAAATTGCTGTGTGTTCCTGAAGCTTCATGTAGGAGTGAACCAGTGCTTGGGTACAAGTGGTGCTGATGCTAAAAGCTTAAGCCTTCAAGAAATGCCCTACTGAGAAAAAAAAGGGATGCAGCTAATTGTAAAGAAAGATCTTGGTGGTTGTTCTCATTTCTAGGAGAGCTGGTGGCCTTCAGTCGTGTTTAACCTCATGGCTTTGAAAGGCTTGACTTTCCTGCCACTGTCATTTGATGAGATTAATACTTCATAACACTTCAGTGGTTACTAATTTGACTCTCTTCTGCCTTTTGAAGGGAATAGAATGAGAAGAATTACTCCTTAATAAATAGCTGCCTCGTTTGTTGCCAGTTTTGGGGTTTTGGCATTGTAAGATGATGGCATTGTGATGCTGGGTTTTATCTTTGGCTTGGAATGAGAGAACTGATTTGTAAATTCCTAACTGATGATTTGTTTGCATGAGCTTGTCATGATTTACTGAGTTATAAGGAGAAGAAATAGTTTGAATGTTTTTATTTTTTAATCTCTTATTTTTATAATGTCTGAGACTAGACCATGAATCAAGGACAGCCTTTGGGTTCAAAAATATGGCAAGGAGTACTTTTATATCTCAGAGGAATTTAATCTGAATTTCTATCTAATGCAGTACTTGTGTCTTAGCAAAAAAGCTTCATCCTTTTTTAAGTTAGTACCAACAGAGCTCATGTTGATAGTAAAACAAAACCAAAAAAGTAGCTTTCATTTTAAAGAACACCAGCAATGAACAACAGTCTAAGGAGCCAAAGGAAAATTGCTCATTTAAGTGTCTAATGTTGATCGTATAGGATTTGTTTGTTTGTTTTCTTTAGGTGCTACAAACCCATATACGGAAGCAAACTACAAGCCTGCTTTTCTATCAGATGATGAATTAAAACATCTTATTCTCAGGGTATGTTCCAACTTTTAATTAAGAGATATTAATATCTATGACTATAACTCTCCCAAAGCACACCGGTATTTTTCTGCCTTGTATCTCAGCTTAAAAATGTTTTGATTATGGAGGATAATTAAGAAATCTGCAGACTGCTTCAGAGAGTCAGTGAGTTTAATAATGACTAGCATTTCTTAATTCAAGCAGAAAGATTGAAGAGAGGGATCTGAGGAAACCCATATTTAGGTGGTAACCGTCAGAATCTTCAGTTATTACATGAACGAACCAAAATTACATTAATTGTTTTCTTGCAGACTTGCTGCCCTGGGTTACCTTGCCATGGTTTTCAGTGTGCAGTGATACAATGACCACCTTTTTTGTTTGAGGTCACTGATGTAACATGACTTAGTATGTTTGGCTGCCTGCTGTTAAACTGCTTTTATAATGTGGAGAGCTTATCTCATTAGCCAGTAGTTAGGTTCTTCAGTGGCTTTTGTAATTGTTGAAGCACTGCAGTGTCCAGATGCAGCATATGCAGAATTTAATTTCTGCAGCATTGTGACTCTGAAGATACATTATTGGGGCCTGTTCCTGCATGCTTGTGTGGACTGAAAGACTACTTTGGAAATAGGAATTAGTTGCCTTCAGGCACAGAAATAAATATCCAGGTTATGTTTGGTTTCTAAAAGAGGAGCTTTTTAAAATACAGTTAAAATAACATTTTAATTTGAAGGCACTATTAAACATAATCATAATATTATTGGACAAGACATGGGTTCTTTCTTCTCATAAAAGTTATTTTACATTCTGGGCACAATGCCCAGAGTGATGCCAAAAATGTTTGCAGATGCAAAAAAACCCATTCATTGTAATTTCACATTTTGCCTGTTGACTCAGTTATCTCTAAATGTTAAGACAGCTCTCCTAGTGTAGAAACTCTACTGTACATGAAGTGTTTTTAAAGGTTATAGCGATGCAATGAGGATGTATAACTTAGGATTTGACTTTTTCCCCCCCACCCTAATTAGGCAGCAGATGGATTTCTTTTTGTTGTGGGCTGTGACAGAGGAAAGATACTGTTTGTTTCAGAATCTGTCTTCAAGATCCTCAACTACAGTCAGGTATTCTTTTCCATTTTAAGTATGTTAGATCTTTGAAGATTTGGGAGCTTTTTGATGGCTATGCCTTTATCTGGGGGGTGGGTATGAGAACAGCCTGTCTTGAAAGCTGAGAGGTGTTGCAAAGAGGGAGCTCTTCTCTGCCATCTCATTAGAGAAGATTGTTTCTGGTTTCCATTCAAAGCAAGGAGGTGAAAAGGAACTAAATTTAATTCACTGATTGATACATTCTGCTCAGGGATTTATCCTCAGGCTTGCAAAAGCATTACCTAATTGGGAATGTAAGCAAATATTGAAACATCAGTCTGGGTTCTTCCAGTAGCTTCACATGGATTTTTCAACTTAGTTTTTTTTCTGTATGTTCTGGTTTTGCTTGCATGCTTACTGATGGAAACTGGAAAGCAGTTATACCAAAGCCAGGTTTTTAATGTGTGCTCAACATAAGCCTTAACTTGGACCATACATTGTGTAAATAATCTTCATTCTTTCTGTCATCTGCACTCCTCATCAAATTTAAAACCTCTATTAGCTTCAAAAGTTTTCCTCAGCCAGGCTTTAGTTAGTTATATACCAAATACCTATTCTTATGTAAATAATGAAATAGAACATTTGAAATAGTGATTTTTTTCATGTAAATGTGTGGTAGAAGAAGTGAGACTGAGGAGAAACCAGAGTATTTGGTGGTGGGGAATTGAGCATGCAAGTTCTGCAAAACTCTTACTGAAAATGATGACAGAAATTATTGTGTAATGTAGTCATAACTTCAATACACAGAGAAAGCCTTCCATCAAATCATAGAATCAGAATAGTTTGTTTGGAAGGGACCCTTTAAAGGTCCTGCAGTCCAGTGAGGCTGGATCTGGATGTTTGATGTTCCTTGGTTACACCTGTATGTAAAAGGATTGTTCATACTGGATGCTAAAATGAAGAAAATATACTGAGCCATTATTTTACTTTTTGACTGAATGTTCAATCTCTACAGAATGATTTGATTGGTCAAAGTTTATTTGATTATCTCCATCCTAAAGACATTGCCAAAGTGAAGGAGCAGCTCTCTTCTTCTGACACTGCACCACGAGAAAGACTCATAGATGCAAAAAGTGAGTGTTACCACCTTTGGGAAAAGTGTCACCTAGCCAGAGTCACTGCTGCTGGGGCTTTGCCTCATGTCAGAAGTGGGTGTGAGGGAGGATGCTGTCTGGATTGTCCCATGCCAAGGAAGTTTTAGCTTAAAGACAGAAGGAAACAAAGAGAAAAAAAAGTATGAAACAGGTACCTGGAAGCTGTTGGGTTTGGCATGCTCTGTGGCACAGATGCATTACTGGAACTGGCTTTACCTGTGAGGTATCCTCTCTTTTCCAGGCATCAAAGCTTTAACTTTTTCCATTAGAGCATGTGAAGCATTTGTTCCAATCCATCATTCTAAATGGTCAGAATACACTCGGTATTATCTTGGTACTCCTTAGCTGTCAGCCGAGATAAAGGATTCATTTTTTTCATCTGTTTATTTATTGCTTTCTGCCACTTCCATCAATGACCCAGCCTTTCTCTTAGAAAGTTTTTAACCTTGGAATCATCTGCTGCTATGTCTCTTAGCTCTGTTCCACTCTGGTATTTTAAAGTAGTTCTGTATCTCTGCTGTTCTTAAGGTGAGTGGGTGTTTAATTCCCTCTCATAACAGGAGTCTGCATTGCTTAAGTGGAAGGGGGTATCTTACAACTGCAGATTTCCAGGTCATTAAGTCCCATGCTTGTCAGGAGCAGAAATCTCCTAGATCTCAGCTCACAGAAGCCACCAGCTCAACTTCAGAAACTGAAGTTGAGAGAGATCATTCGAGGGCAGGGAGCCTGGAGGCTTCAGCAGAATCAGCTGAAGTTTTTTCTGGCTCCTGGTTTCATCGGTTGTCAAGCATGAATATCCAGTGCTGCCTCCTGTTTTTTTTTTGTATGCCTCTGACAAAGTTAGGGCAAAAATAAATACTATGAATTACAGTCTTCCCATCTGCTATGATAGACGGATTGGTAGAATTTCAAGAACTCATACTGGTGAAGAGTACGAGGATGTATGCACGTATTTATTTCTGTGTTGGCATGAGTAGCTCAGCACAGCTTGTACTCTCACCATGGTGCAGCAGTTTGGAGGGCATGTGGTGCAGGGCAGCCTGACCTCCTGGAGATCACCTTGCTCCAGTGGAATTGTAAGGGAGGCACACTTTCCACTAAAATACTGGAATTGCTGTCTCCTTCCTTATGTTAAAAGCCCACAGGGCCCGAGAAGGTTTTGTTTGTGTTGACAGCTGTTTGATTTTACGTATCCCCGTGCAGAAATGGTTGGAGTGGATGGCAGGCTGGGGAAAAGTTGCTGTGTGATTTAAATCCTCCATCAGTCCTTGAAGCACTGGCCTGCCTTACTGATACCTGTGCTCCTGATGCATGCCATGGAAGCATTCCATGTCTTCCCAGAGCCCTGGTGGTACCAGCACTCTGCTGTTGGCTCAGAGTGATGTGTTTTGGTTGTTTTTCCCACAGAAAAGAATTTCCTGTGAGAATATGATAAAGGTCAGGATTTGTTGTTAGAGCATGTCCATGTGCACTTATTTCTGCAAGGCAAGGGAGACTTCTTAGACATAACTTGAGGTCTTGGGGATTTGCAGTCTTTGTGTAGCTCCCTGCTACCTTTTTTCCTCCTTCTATCCCTGTAGTGTCATTGAGGCTCTTCTGCTCTATATGCACACGTGTTTTCTGAGTGGGTGCTGTGATAGAAAAGTACCACTCTGAAGGGTCAGGAGCTTGCTGAGCGACTGTGTATGAAATTCTGCTCTGGCTATGGAGAAGTAATCTCTCTATTTTTAATCAGTTCAGAGAAATTACAGTGTTTATTACAGGACTTGTGTGGATTTGTCCAATCTCTTGCTAACGTTTGCATTCAGAGCCCTGTGTTCTCGAGCTCGCCTCAGTGTTTTCACAGCAGAAAGTGGAGTCAGAAGTTGCAGTGTTGGTATGGTCAGCTGGGTGCTGAAACCTCAAAGCCAGGACTTCTGTGCAAGGCCCAGTGAGGCTGAAGCATTGTAGGGTGGTGTTTATGGGGTAGCCACGTGTGTGCTTCACTCTGCACCTGACAGACTCTCCCCCACTCCCCGTGTTTGCGCAGCCGGACTCCCGGTCAAGACGGACATAACGCCCGGGCCCTCGCGGCTCTGCTCCGGAGCGCGGCGCTCCTTCTTCTGCAGGATGAAGTGCAACAGACCCTCCGTCAAAGTAGAAGACAAAGATTTCCCTTCTACCTGCTCAAA
The DNA here is from genome assembly GCA_013397775.1 of Eulacestoma nigropectus. NCBI lineage: Eukaryota > Metazoa > Chordata > Aves > Passeriformes > Eulacestoma > Eulacestoma nigropectus. The sequence goes on along the minus strand of VZTE01002832.1, from coordinate 80,920 downwards.
GAAGAAAGGTAACCACCATTATGCTTTTGTTACCGAGGCTGTCAGGATTTGTTTCATACGATCGCTCATTTGCAGTGGTTAAATTTTTTACATTTATCGATGTTTCTTACTAAGGTTCTGAACTATGTCTAGGTCTGTTACTTCTTCAAACTCCCCCTCACCCCCCTCAAGTATCTCTTACACATTTGTATTAGTATTTAAAGCCAAATTCTCCACTCTGCTTTCTTGAAACTTTTTCAGGCAGTTTGTGCCAACAGTTCTGGGATGGTTATTGTATCATCTTCAGACATTGGCCAGATCACATTCAGTCTTGACCGCCTGGCCAGTGTCTCCAGTAAAGGAGAGCTGTTCCTTATTCTCTGCTCCTATTTGACCAGTGATATTTGGATGGGTATCCACCTCAAAAAATGAATGTATTCTAAGTTCATCTGTGGGTTTGGTACATTCTGAGTACTGGAAACATGGCATTTCTACACCTGGAATATTTGGTCATAGCATTAGCAGTGTTGATAATATTTTTTCCTCTGCACGGTATTAGTCTAGGCATGTTGGAATATATATTTAGCCCAAATGTGAAGGTTTCTTCTTTGAGTACTGTGGATAATACATTTGGTGTTAGTTAAAGTGAAAAGACAAACAGCAAGAGAACACAGGCCATTTTGGTGTATTCTCTGGCTGTGGCAGCTGCCCCAACTCCCTGTGAGGTTCAGACACAGCTTCAGCCTTGAATCCTGTTTTGTGCTCATTGCTGAGGAAGCCAGTTTGTGTAGTTTGGCATAAGCCTTTTACTCTACCTCCTTATGAAAGTCACCTTCCTTGGAGTTTTCAGGCCTGCTCAGTGCTGAGGAATAGGAATTCTCCTTTTGGATACTGACTTTTACTGGCTGTCGCAAATCTTCATCACCCCTGTGTACAGCTGTCCTCTGTACACCCCAAATAGTGTATGTTCTGCCAAACATGTTCCTGGGTTTTGTAGGAGCCTCAGGTTAAGTTGAAAGAGGCATCTTATTTATTAATCTAATTTCTTCATACATTCCTTTGGATTATTTACCTTCTTTGCTGAAATAATAAAATGTGATGCAATTTCTGCTCAAAATTACCAAAAACAACCTTGATCTGAGCTATGTGATGTTTCAGCATAAACAGTGGTTTTGCCAAGGTAAATTGCTTATTGGATTATCTCAGATTAGCTGCATTACAGCACCAGTGCTGAAAAATCCCTTAGAATCACAGTCATTAAGGCTGGAAAAGATTTCCGAGGTCATTGAGTCCCAGCCTTTGACCAAACATCACCTTGTCAGCCAGGCTACGGCACTGAGTGCTGTGTCACTTCTTGAACACCTCCAGGGATGGGGACTCTTCCAATGCTTGACAATCTTTTCAGTGAGGAAATTCCTCGATGTCCAACCTGAACCTCTCATGGCACAGCTCCAGGCTGTGTCCTCTTGTCCTGTCACTCGTTGCCTGGGAGGAATGACCGACCCCCACCTGCATACACCCTCCTTTCAGGCAGTTCTAGAGAGTGGTAAGGTCACCCCTGAGCCTCCTTTTCTCCAAGTTAAAACCCTTCAGCCCCTCCTTAGTGAAGAGTATCCCAAATTTCCTGCGTAAGAGAGGAGGTGCATTATTAGCAGAACTGAGTTGAAGTTCTCCAAAGCTGCATCCAAGACCTAACTGCTTTCTTGGGTTTTGTTGGTTTTGTTTTTTGGGTTTTTTTTTGTTTTCTTTTTCCAGCAGACCGCAAAAGCTTTTGCACTATTCATAGCACAGGCTATTTAAAAAGCTGGCCTCCAACAAAGATGGGTCTGGATGAAGATAACGAGCCAGATAACGAGGGTTGTAATTTAAGCTGCCTTGTTGCCATTGGAAGGCTCCATCCCCACGTGGTCCCGCAGCCGGTGAACGGCGAGATCCGGGTGAAGCCCACGGAATACGTGTCCCGGCACGCCATAGATGGGAAATTCGTCTTTGTAGACCAGAGGTGAGAATTCCTCCAACAACTTCCAGCACAAGTCACTGTCCTGCACTGCCTCGCTGACAGCTTTCCAAGTTGGGTTGGGTTTTGAGGTGGAGCTCAAAGCTATTACTCTGCATTTATTCAGTATGACTGATTAAATTAAAAACAAAATCCCCCAAACTTCCAAAAATACGGCAGAATAACACCAGGATCATTTCTGCCAGTTGATTAAGGGGGTTATGTATGTGTGTAATCTTCAGAAGAAAATGTTTTGAAACTGGACCCTAATTGCTACCTGTGTTATTGGAACCCTTTTGCAAACGCCACACAGTGAAGGGGCTGCAGAGGCTGGGTTAGGCTTTGCTAGCAGGTACGGTTACATAACTGTTTACTGGGACACCTTCTGCTGGATTAATGCTTCTCTATGTGATCTTTTGTGTTTGTAAGAAGGAAAGCTTTTCGTAAGGTTATCTCTTGGAAGTGGTTTGAGAACTTGTGCCAGCATGGTATCTGCTTTCAAACATCAATTTATTATCTAAAAGGCTGGTTCTTTCCTTTTCCAAAAGAAATGGCTTGAATTTGCTTAAGTAGCAGGCACATATGACCTGAATCTTTCATGAAAATTACTGGAATCATCAGGGCGTAGTAGGAGGTTGAAGGATGTTAATGGAGAGGTTACACTGGGTTGATTGGAGAGGAGTTGCTTGGTTCCCTTCCTTGTCAAGAGGGATTGAGACTGCCCAGGTGAGGCTGCTCCAGTTTCCCTGTGGCTTTGGCTCAGCTGCTTGAAACATAGAAAAGGCCAGACTCCAAGCTCTGATGGAATCTGCCTGCTGGAATTGCTTTCGGGGGAGACTCAGCTGATTTTTAGTGCCTTTTGAGAGGACGTAGAGGATAGTCATGGGAGGAAGTGCAGTAAGGAGAATTTTTTTTTTTTTTATGTTACCTATCTGGTTTGGGGTGGTTCGGTTTTGGTTTGGTTAGGTTGTCTGGGTGGTTTTGATTTTAATTTGATAGGTAAAGCTTTTGAAAATACCAACACTCGAGTGCTTGGAGCTGGTGCTCGCTCTGGGAGCTGTGGAGGCATTCGTAGCTTTCTGTTGCTCAGAAAATGCCATTCTGTCTTGTTTATAGACAAGTTTTATCTTCAAAAGATCAGACATATTTCCCTGATGTGTAGTTTTGAGGCATTTCTAAAATAACGAGACTCAGAAAATGTTGACCCATTGGATTTAAACACATATGCTTTTATTTAATTGTTTTCCAGCTGTTGTTTACAGTCCTTGGGATGTGTATGCTACTTCAAAGGGCTCTTTGAAGGGGAATTTATTTAGAAGAAAGCCTCATCTGTAGGCCTGAAGTTGACATCCAGTGATCCTTGCTTCTACTGGAGAATATTTAGTCACCTGTAAAAGTTGGAAACAATTTCTTTCCAAGTCAGTTCATATAGATTTGCACTGTTCCTTTAGCATTTGTCCAAGGAACTCAGGAAAGAAACACTTGAACTCCCTATGCCCTTTTTGTCCTTGTGGATTGCATGGTCCCTGGAGAAGCACTGCTATGGATTAGGTACCAATTAGCTGGGCTGCCACAGCCAGGGAACTGCTTAACAATTCACTGTTGACACGGCAGCTACACTGAACAGAGTTTTAGAGAATCATCTCTGCTCTTATTTATTCAGTACTTCTAATTGGTCTGCATGGTGAATTTGAGAGTAAAATTAGGTTTATTATCTATGCAGATGACATCAGATACAGCTTCAGAATTCAGAGCTGCCTCGTTAAGTCGGAGAAGCAAGCTGAGGAGCAAAGTAAATACAGGATGAAATTCCAGAAGGACACAAACAATTTCCTTCCTTGCATAATAGAACAGGGTCAGATATTGAATTCACTGAGTCTATTGACGTCTGTAATTTGGTGCAGATTCTCCTTTCCACAGCACCTGCCCATCCTGCTGTGAAAAGAAAAGGGTTCACAAATCACCTGTTGATGCTCATGCTGGTTGTTCCCCATCTATGCCAAGTGTCCCACCACAGCAGTACTGCTAAAAGGCTTGGTTGCTAAACTTCTTGGAAAAATACTGGAATAAGGTTGACTTGGTTCCCAGCTCTTCCATTTTAAAGATAGACTTGGTTTTGCTGCTTTGTGGTTCTCTTAGAGATTGCTTTGATGAGTTTCCTTGGAGCTTAACTGTCCTGGGATAAGGCTCACCACACAAAAGTCAGTTTAAATTCTTGTTTCCTTCACCAGGACTGAGGTCTTCAATCTCCCTGTCAAGGAGGACCTGAGGTGTAAAGCACCTGATTGGTGCTGAATTCTCTTGGTGTGTTTGGGAACATACAAAAATGTCCCACATTTAAATACTATGGATTTTGTGCTTCAGCTTTTTTCTTTCTGTTCTTATTCATAACTATGAATATGTACTAATTTCTATATTTTATAATATTTAATTTGGGCTTTTCTGAGATCATAGAAGAGGTGTTGATCTACCTGAGTTTCTTTATTGTTGCCCTTCATTTTTAATTTGCATTGGGATAGTTTGGAATTGTGACACTTATTGCAGTTTCTTCAAGAAACTGTTACTTCTCCCTCAGTAATTTTCTTCTAAGAAACGTACAAAATCCAAGTTGAGTTTGCTGTGGTGTTGTTTTGTCCCACTCTTGAGTTCTCCAAACCTTTGTTGTCTGTTTTGCAGCGGCATTTTATGCAGAAAGCTTCGTGTTATCTTGTGGCTGCTGCAGGGCAGCTTTTTTCAGGCCTAAATTCCCAAAATTACAACGTATCTTCAAAGCTGTTTAGAAAGTCTTACCTCCCCTCTGCTGGTGGTAGGTCAAATGTAGTACCTGAGGGCTCAGGGTGTTAGGTACTTTTTTAATTACCTGAAAATTAAAAGTAGTATTCTTAAAGGAATTTTTTTTTACCTTCTAAGCTGAAAATTCCTTTCTGCATTACTTGAGCCTTACCCAGTCTCGATGTGAGCTTTAGGAATCTCTGACTAATACTTCAACTTGAAAAGACTTTTTTTTTTTTCTTTATTTTCTTCCTCTCTGTCCCTTCCCCAGGGCAACAGCCATCCTGGCATACTTACCCCAGGAACTTCTAGGTACTTCGTGTTATGAATATTTTCATCAAGATGATATAGCACATCTTGCAGAATGTCACAGGCAAGGTACGATTATTAATAATTCAGGAAAGAAATTTTGTTCAAAATATGGGGAACAGTTGTTGTGTATTAAGGAAACCAAACAGACTTGAAAAGATTTGGGTATTGCTGTTTGCGAATGCTTTAGTCGAGAACATTGTGCTGTATGTGCCTAACACTGTGATTATCTTAGACTTGCATGGATTTGTAGGGAATATTTGAGGTTCAGGATGGGTGAGGGGGATGAGGGAGGAACAGCATTTCTCTTGAGGGGTGAGGGGAAGAATTAACTGGGTTTTCCCTGACAAGGGCTCTATTTATTTTGTTGTGCTGCCTGTTTGACACGAACCACTTGCTTTGTGCCTGTCTTCAGTTTTGCAGACAAGAGAAAAAATTACAACTAACTGCTACAAGTTTAAAATAAAAGATGGATCTTTTATTACGTTGCGGAGTCGCTGGTTCAGTTTCATGAACCCTTGGACCAAAGAAGTAGAATACATTGTCTCCACAAACACAGTCGTTTCGTAAGTGCTTTTCCCTCAGCAGGTGCCTGGAAATGCCCATTGTTTTGCCTTTTTCCCACGTGAGATTTGACCTAAATACGTGCACACCTTCTGTATGACAATAGTTGTCTTCTCCAGATAACACCCTGGGGAGAGGGGGTTTAGTTTAACAATTGCAGTAATTTCATTTCTGGTTGTTAAAGCCTGCAGAAAATAGAGATATTTTCTTTCTTTGGGAAAACCTGGGATTCGGTCTTTGTAGGGTCTTACAGGACAGGACAGTACCTGCTTTGGCAGGTACTTCTTTCCCCGTTTTCATTTTTCTTGAGGTTACTTCTCTCAGCTGAATAATTGCTGTAGAGGAATTCTCTGATGAGAGAAGCTGTTGCACACTGAGGTGGAACAGGGTGGTTCATTTCTGTTGTTTATCCAGCCCTGGTGTCAGTCACAGAGGTGATGCTGACTCACAGACTACTGAAGCCCTGAAGCATTCCATGCTGAAACTCTGGCTGCATGACTTGGGTTTTAATCACTGGTAGGGTTTTCTCTCACTGATTCTTTTAATCCTTGAACTCCACAGCACCACAGTCCTGGACAGCGGGGATGCAGCCTTTCCCCAGCTGGCGGCATCCCCACACAGCATGGACAGTGTGCTCCAGGCTGGAGAAGGTAATTTCTGGGCTCTGGGAATTGTTGGCTGTCATGCCTTGGGAGCAGCTCATCCTGCCTGCACAAATGTTAATATCCTAAGGAAAAGAAGGTTTAGTTTTGGGTCTGAGCCACAGCTGCTGAGGGTTGCTGTTGTTAAATATGCATTTCCAAAAGCAGGCAATTATCCATTCTGGATAAGCAATGCTGAGGCCTTTCCTGCCCTCTCAGTGTGGTCTTTTCTCTGCCTTGGAGTGTATCAGGCTCCTCCCTGACAACCTCCCAAGTGCTGTGCAAGTGTGAAATCATGTTACAGTAACAGCTCCTAACTGTTCAGCCCTCACTTTTCCCTCCACTTTTTGATTCCTGCAGTTACCTACCAGGGGCTTTATTTGCAATCATCAGGTACCTTGGGCTTATCCCATGTTGAATGGAATATGCACAGGCAAGTTCTTCACACAAAGCAGAGAACAAACATGTTTGGAGAAGAGCCTCTTTGGGCACAGAGAAGAGCAGGTCTTACAAGGCCATTCTGTACCAGCTCTGGACAAGAGGTAGCACCAGATGCTCGATTCTGAAAGAGAACAGCAGCCAGATTCTGAAGGAGTTGGGATCTGTTCTGTCCCTGCTGGCACTGAGGGACATCTGAGACCCAGCACAGCTCAGGGCAAGCCAGACCTTTTCACACGTTTGAAGGCACTCACCAGTTGGTGGAACTGTAAATAAATCCAGTTCAGAAGGTCCTGCAGCTGCTCAAAGCCTAAACACAAATGCTCTGTGGAGAAGGTTTGCAAGCTTTTATCTGACCTTAAGATATCTGCTCATTTCAGGTGGCCCCAAAAGGACCCATCCTACTGTGCCTGGAATTCCAGGTGGAACAAGAGCTGGGGCAGGTAAAATAGGGAGGATGATTGCTGAAGAAATCATGGAGATTCACAGGTGAGAGAAAATGGTGTGAAGTTGTTTTATTATTGTTCTTTAAGAGGCATTAGACTTCCTTAATTTCCTCTTAAAGAACAATTTATTCAGGCTGAATAAGGAATGATCCAACTGTATTTCACAGACAGCTACAGATTCCTGTTCAGCATCCCTGAGGCAGTCAACCCCCACAATGAAAGCATGAAGTTACAGCCTTCCAGCTTTCTGTTGCAAAAGACTGATACTGGAACTTTTTTGCAGTGGTGATGATGATGACCTGTTTGCCAGACACAGGAGTTAATAAGAGCAGCTAACTGGAAACAAATCCATTCCAGACTGTTCTTTTCCCAGTGACTTGAGGCTGTGAGTGGCACAACCTCCGAACGCCAATGCTATTGACTGTGAGCCAAAACAGTGATGTTTGTTTTCGTGCAATCCATTCACTCAGATGCTTTTGGAGTTGTTAGATTTGCACGATGAGCTTGTGCAGGTCCCCTGCAGCTCTTGGAGCAAGGACACAATGCTGGGGCCTTCCCATGGCACTCAGGATGTGGGGCTGGGTCAAACACAGGGTCACTAAGAGGATCCACAGCTGCTTTCAGTGGGTACCAGTTAATTTCTGTTGGCTAAAAAATCCCTGTTCTTCACAGATTTCCCCTTGGGAAATGTGTTCCCTGTCCTGTAAAAGTGGTCTCAGCCAGCAGATGTTTAGTGGTAGCAATTTAACCAGACTGAGCTGCAAATCCAGGAACACACTCAGTCTGTTTCCCAAAGTTCTGTTCCTGCTGCCGGCAGGAGACTCCCTCCATCCTCACTTAAGGCAACAGCAGACCTATCCCTCAGGCTTCATTCCTTGCTGTAGGAATAGGAAAAAGGGGAAAGAGGAAAAGGAAAAAAAAACAAAGTTGAGCCGATACTTTGAAGCTTAACCATCCCTTTCAGTATCTGTAAAACACTTAATTAGCCAAGTGAGTGTGGTACGGCAGTTACCACCCGTGTTTGCATTTCAGTTCAGACCCTGGGTTAGTTCCAGTCCTTTTTCAGCAGCTGTTACTATTTTCCAAAGCTGCCTTCTGTTCAGCTTTCCCAGGGGAGCTCTGCCAAAGAGAAGATTCCCATTTCCATTGCTTTTCTCTGTGACTACCCCTCCTCCCTTTGGGCTAGAGATTTGTTGGTTCTACAGTCAATACATTATTCATTATTAAAGATGTTTGATCAAGCTGTGGAAAATGGAAGTGAACAATGTGGCTTTGAGCAGTGAAAAACAATCCAGTGTCCAGAGTACTTCTGTAGCAGTAGCTCACTGAAGGAGTCTGGGTTATGTGACTGAGGCAGTTGGAATTCTTAGCTGGTGGAAATGGAAGTAAAATACACAAAAATGAGGCTTTCCTTAGCAACCAGGACCTTTTCCTTCTGACTCTGTGAAGGCTGTCCAGGAGCAAAAACAGGGAGGAGGTAAAGCTTGCAGACCAGGCAGGCTGGATTTACACAGGCTGCAAATAAAAGCATTGCTGCTGCTCCTGCTGGTTTGAGGAACACTGAAAAAGGGAGGAGATGACAAAAATGAAGCTCATGCTTTCAGCCCCTTACGGCATCTGATACTGAAGTCAGCGTTTGAAACTCCGAGTGTCTGAGTTGCTTGTAAATCCATGCTCTGTTTTATGCATGTTTTAGGATAAGAGGATCATCACCTTCCAGCTGTGGCTCAAGTCCCCTGAACATCACCAGCACCCCCCCGCCTGACACATCCTCGCCGGGAGGGAAGAAGGTGAGAACAAGCTCCCCCCACAGTCTGGGGCCAGTCATGGCCAGGGATGTGGGATTTGCTTGTGGGAACAACTCCTGGCTGCTGGGCTGGAGAGGTCTTACCGAGCCAAAGTGCTGCAGTGGTCACAACCCCTGTACAGCACTGCCTGAAGGGCAGAGAGCAGCAGTTCCCAAACACCAGCAGCGTTTGAAATCCACCTGCCCTTTAGGTTGTATTTTTTCAGCAGAGCTGCAAGGAACAGCTCTCTCTCTCTCCACCCGTCAAAAACTCTCTAACACCCCGTGCTGGTGAACGCTGGAAGTGCTGGCACGGGAGCACTGGCTGTGCCTGAGTGAATCCCACCAGTTGTGCTCCAGGGCTGCCGTAGCACAAACCAGGACAGTTCGGTGCTTTCCTGGGCACTGGGAGGGTATTTTTAAGTCAACACCGTGCACCTGCCTCACTCTAAGATTGCTTGAGTAGCACTCAGGTGCCATTACCAGCACTGAGCCACCTGAACACTTGTCCTGGCTGCTTCCAGCAATCTCTAAATGCTCATGGAAGCTTTATCCAAAGCAAGAAGAACACTTACCCAGATCCTTATGCACTGCTTCAGGCTTACTTAACCTTTTTTTCTCAAAAATTTTGATGACTGCACATAAGAATTGCTTGTACTGGAGCAGACAGTAAATATTTCTGTCTATTTCCAGCTCTCTTTGTTCTTGAAATAAAACTCCAAATTGGAACAGAGTTCCAATTCTAGTAATAGTTATTCTTGCTGCTTCTGCCCTACAGTGTTCAACATGTACACATAGAATAGGGGCTGCTGGAATGGCATAAAGGAAAAAACAGGTGCAGGATTGGGTGTTTTCAGCACCCCCTTGATATTTCTCTTTGTTTAGCAGTGTTATAAACCACAGGCGTTTTTTGGGAAGTCCATCTATCCTATATTAAAAATCCCAGTATAGGACAGTTTAAGACTTAATGCACCATTTTATGCTGCTTTATAGCTTCTGTTTTGTCTTTCAAGATCTTGAATGGTGGCACTCCGGACATTTCTTCAGCTGGGCTGCTGTCTGGGCAAATCCAGGATAATTCTGGGTACCCGTATTCGGACAACTCCTCTATCCTGGGTAAGTGAAGTCACACATGAACATCCTCAATACTGCTAAACACACATGGACACTGTAACAAGATGGTTGGTTTTAGCAGTAACTTGCTTTTACCATCAGCAGGCTCCAGCTGGGGCACAAAGCCCACACCCAACCACTCTGTGTGCGCAGAGAGGCACCTGGCAGCCTGTTTTGTGAACGTACTTTATACGGGCAGTTTTCTTAGGTAGTGCTTGGAAGCTTCTTTTCTCCTGCTGAGTCAGTGTGAGCTCAGCTCCTGGCCTGCTGCCTCCCAGATGTTGCTGTGGTGTTGTGTTTGAACTCTGGCTCTCGGGTTGTCCCTGAGGCGTAGTGGTCATTGCTGAGGTGACCCAGCGTCCCTCCTCTGCCACCCAGCTACCAGGGGTGTCCCCGGCCCTGCAGCCTGGGCCTCCAACCCCTCGCTGTTCCCCGAATGAGCCGGCCCACGCGCTGGCAGGGAAGGGAGCAGCCACCCTGACCTGCTGGCTCGTGCTGTGTTCCCTTGCAGGGGAGAACTCCCACATAGGCATCGACATGATCGACACGGAGCAGGGCTCGAGCAGCCCCAGCAACGACGAGGCGGCCATGGCGGTCATCATGAGCCTGCTGGAGGCCGACGCGGGGCTCGGCGGCCCCGTGGACTTCAGCGACCTGCCCTGGCCCTTGTAAATGATGCACCCAACACCCAATATCAAAGTGCATTTACTGGTGGAGCTCTGCAGTCTGTGAACCTTGTGGGACTGAGAGGCTTTTATGTAGGAATTTCATAAAAGCTGTGTCAGAATGCAACTCATCCTACCATGTGTAACTTCAGACAAAGTGGAATAACCTGCTACAGTGTTCTGTGTTGATTTGGTTAGCTGTGTATAGCTTGCAATACTTGTATATTTTGGATTCTGTTGTTTGAAATTTTTTTTAAATCACTGTGCAACTCACTGGCATCAGTGGTAGCTTTTATATGCAAATGACCATTTCAGATGTATGGTGTGTTTTTACACTGCAAAACAGTCCCCATGTGGATATTTCTTATACTAATTGTACCATAAAGCTGTTTATTCTTTCTTGTAAGAATCCTTTACTATAAATATTGTTAAAGTGTAATGTATTAGACAGTTAAATATTTTTAAAATAAATGTTTCCCTTGTTCTAAGATGGAGCATTTACTTTGATAAATAAATTTGATAAAACCCTGCTGAAGGTGCATGCTAGAAGCACTTGGTATTTATCATTTCTTTAGCCTTGGGGGAAAAGGGAGGAAAACCAGTGCCTTACATACACTTACACCACTTTGTCATGACAATAAATTCCCAGGAAAGCTATTGTTACTTACTCCTAGATCCAGGTTTATCCTGAGAAAAGCACAACAGTCAGGTGGGTTGAAATAGGCTGATTAGCTTTAAGAAATACTTGTTTTTCACTTAATATTAACCATCCTTCCCCTGAGAAAAGAAAAGCAACTACTTGCAAAATTCATAATTCACAGATAATTCAAGCCCATTAAAATAATGGAAACTTTATTTGCATGAAAAACTTGTTTACAATCATTAATAAATGAAGAATGAACCATTTGCATTTTCCTATTTCATGACACTTATGAAAAATGTATTAAATAAATATTTGTGAACAGCTTAAGGTAAGGCAAAATTTAAGATAAAGCCCCTATCCGTTGTTCACAATTTTTGAACATGGCTCACGCTGCAAACAAGTGAAAAAATTCACTAAAGAACTCGAACAAGATGTTACGTGGGTCATTGAATCACGTCCTCAATCCAAAAACCCAAGAGTAAGTAGTTTTGTGCTCAACCATATACAATAACTTTAAAAGGGTCAATCTATTCAGAGCAAAACTATGTACAGTTAATACCTTTGATAGAAGCACTTTGTTAGTATTGTGCAATACATTTATAAAAAATGGCTTCAAATTCCATTTCTCAACCATTTGTAAAGTGCTACTATCAATTCCCACTCTGCTTCCTAACCCCGCGTCACGACAGCGTTCCCAGCCCGCCCCGGCACGCCAGGGCCGCGGAGCGGGGCCAGGCCAGCTCACAAGTCACCAACGTCACAAACCTACTGGTAAACACAGACACGTACGTCACTGAACCCAGTGCTGGATCTGTTCCCTTCCCAGAGCAACCAGGCATCCCTTGGGGCCGTGCCAAGGTCCCTACTGCAGTATCCTAAACACCGGTACACAATGGAAAAACTGGCATTGCAGTGTGGTATGAGCTGAGTACAGTCACTGTAAGGAGCATGCTTGTGGTGGGGGCAGCGGGATCAGAGCGGGGGGTTCTGGCCCTCGGCCTCCAGCTCGCTGTTGCTGGGGGCGGGGTGCATGGGCAGGATGTCCAGCTCGTCCACCTGCGGCGTGGGGTGCATCACCACCAGCTGGTCCTGGGGGATGTCTGCTGCTGCCGCCGCCAAGTTGGTGATGGACTTGCTCTTCACACACTGGAAGTCAACGTGCCGGCTCTTCCCTTCCTCCTTCTCCCATGACATGCGGATGAACGGCCTCTGCACGTAGTTGTAAATCACCTCCGGCCGCCCACCCGGCCGCTTCTTCACCTTCTCCTTGTACGTGGGGTAACCTGGCAAAGGCGGGAGGCACAGCACCATCAGCACTGCTGGGACACAGCACCATCTGCACTGCCTGTACACAGCACAGCACCATCAGCACTGCTGGGACACACAGCACAGCACCATCAGCACTGCCGGGACACAGAGCACAGCACCATCAGCACTGCCGGGACACACAGCACAGCACCATCAGCACTGCTGGGACACAGCACCATCAGCACTGCCGGGACACACAGCACAGCACCATCAGCACTGCCGGGACACTCAGGAAGCACAGCACCCATTGGAACTCCCAGTGCAGATGGTTATGCTGTGTTCAAGTCAGCTCTCCCCTGTGCCCCAACAATCATGTCCATTTTACACATGACTAGAGGGCACCAGCATTGCAGTTTGATGCCACAGTTGTTCCTTGTCCAACCCAAGAAATGCCAGCAGAAATAATCTGGTATTAGCCAGCATTACAGGCAGGGCCAGTTCTTGTTTAGCTGAAAGGCTCCCACCTTGTTCAGCTGAGATTAGTTATTTTAGAGTTCACAACCAGTTAAAAAGCATTTGCCTTTTCTTGGCAAATTACAAACGTAACTATGACAACTTGCTGAGTGAACGATAGAAATCCTGCTAATTATAAAGGCTGGATTCTAAAATATCTGGGTCAACAATCAGAAGAAAAATGTAATGCAAAGAAACCCAGTTCTTACATTCACGATAAAAATCAGACTACTCAGTGAGATTTTACAGACCAGCCTCCTAACTGGAGGATAACAAGATGCTTATTTCACAGATCAGGATTTCTTTGCACTTCACTGATTCACTGGAGAGTTTTGTATTTCCTGAAAGAAAATGTTTGCCTGCCACTTAACACGACATTTTTCATTTCACACACTGCAAAGGACACCAACCCAAGAACACAATATCCAAAGCTGTACAAATGCATTGTTACTTTAAACAAAGCACAGAGAAGATTTTGTGCGGAAACTAAAGAGCAAAGGGCATGAGATGTAAGTCACAAAGTCAGTAGAAACCACCTAAGTTGTCTGCACAGAGCCCAGCAGCCAGACACAGCTTGGACACCAGTCTGGAGCCTGTTGCTTGTTGGGTACCATTCCCCCTCTGGCCATTCTGTCACCCAGCCTCAGTAGGAAAGACAACACCAACCCCTTGCTTTTCCAGCTACAGAGAAAACCATAAAGCAGAGAAGTGCAGCAGACCCTGAAGCCCCAAGAGTGAGAGTACAAGCAATGCTTTCCTTACCTTCGATGCCCAGGCGGATCTTCTTGAGCCCCCTTTCCTTCAGAACCGATTTGGCCACATCTCTATTTTCAATGTATTTGAAGAATCTATACAACTTTGTGCTGTAAATAACTAAAAATACATTTTAATGAGAAAAAAGCCCCCTATATTCAAATACTAACCTTCTAGCCTTAAAACACTAAGGTTTATCTTTTCCACTGTTTTGCTTTACTCCAGTATTTCTATTTCAGAAGAGGGGGAGAGACTCAAGAAATCTTAAGAAAATCAGCTGAAGACACTGGGGTATGGGTTGGTTGCACATCTTGCCGGGAAGTACAGTCCATTTACAGGTGCTTAAACTCATCATACACACAACTATAATACTCCAAAATTAACACTTGTTTTTTTCCCAAAAAAACCCCTTCTAGTTGTTCTCCCACAGTACACGACTCCTACCCATTTCACTCCTCAAGCTCTTTCTAAAGAAGTATTTTCTTCCCCCTCACTAGCTGACAATACCTTAATAATGAAAATTAGCTTCTCTTTTTAATTAGATTTGAACATAACAAGCAACATATGCTTCTGTGAAACAAAATATTAAGCAGAACTACCCAAACAAAGAGGTTTTTATTTTGTGAGGCATTAGGGATGTTGTAAACACTTTGCTAATGGTACTTCTGTACAACAACTTTAAATCAGCACTTTCACTGCTACCTCTGCCATGGCGTGGCTCAGTGGGAACAATGAGGATAAACTTACTTTGTGAATACTCCTCTCCCATTTGTGGGGGATACTCTTCATCCCAGTCAACAACATCATCATCTGTCAGCACAACAATGTGGCACTCCCTCTCTCCACTTTGGGCACTGGCTACCATTAGTGGGAGAATCATTTCTTCCAGGTAAAACTCAAATTGCTTGCGAGCACCATCATTTGACAATTCATGCATGAGAGCACCTACAAGAAAATATTAAGCATAAGCACATTTGAGAGCTTGGTAAAGAGATGAAGGCAGGAATAAGAAACAGTAGAGCTGTTTACCTTATAGTATTACTGCAGACAGGTGTAAAGACACTTAGTCTATGAGCTTATGTAAGTTCAGACCTTATTTGAATATTTACCAGAAGCTGAAACCAACAGGCCTATCCTGCAGGTATCAACACAGTGTTGGGCAGACAGAGGAGTGACTTTGAGACCTCCTTTATGTTTTACTACTGCTAAATATTTGGTAATTGTGCAAGACTGCTCTCGGTTTTCCTAAAAGAAACATTATTTAATCCAGTTGCTGGAAGAACAGAGCACACAGCCCACATTTCATAAGCAGTAGCTTAAAACCAAAGCTGCTCAAAGCCCTCACAGCAGGAGCTGCTAAATCCCTCTAAGGACAGAGAGCTCTGGGCATATGGCAGGGTGGGTGGCACATCATTCCCAGCAGGAATTCCACGGGCTGGCCCTGCACTGCACACACAGGGAGAGCACAGGGACCAGAGGCACAGGCAAGACTTGGGCTGTGCTCAGGGATGAAGGAGCTGGAGAGAACGGCACATGCTGGGGAACCCTGGAGCACCCCACTCCACCAGCAAAGCTGTGTGATTTCCACCAGGGAGACTGCCTCATTCTCCTAAGCAAGGAGCTGAAAAAATTATCCTCCCTGTCCTCTGCAAAAAAAGGCACCACTGAATGTTACTGTATCTGTACTGCTCATGCAATCATAGAGTTAAGTATTCCACAGGGTGACCACAGCAGAGAATCAGATACTGAAATATCAGACATTATTTTTCAAAGAACATAAATCCATTGGTTTTAGGGCTTTATTACATAAGAGATAAAAAGGGATGAATTTTATTCATGTAGTGGCAGCCACCTTTATCTCAATAAAGGATATGATTTAGAATTAACACACACACACACTTAAATCAATTTGTATAATTCAAATAATTTTAATAAACTCTGTACTTACTCAGATCTCTGCATTTGATAGTACTATACTCAAAGGAGATACAGAGATAGTCACATGCTTCTCTCAATTCAGGAATAGATATCCCATCAGGACAGCGTATCACCCCAGTCTTGTAGTAATCCTGCAGGAATGCACCAAGAGAAAACACAATGCACAACACTCACCAACAGAAACATTTCATCATTTCATTTATGATGCCTTCTCCACAAAGAAAGCCCCCAAAATGTAAGACAGCAACAAATGTTAAACTTTGTGAATCTCCCTGTCCTCAAATTTATCAGTTTTCAGAGCTGCATTCAGAGCAGTGAGTTCTGGTTAAAATTGTTATTTAAGTGACAACTATTAATACTGATAATTTTGCTGTCTTTTATCTATACTTCACTGAGCTCTTCCCGTTCCAAGTCTGCTGACAAAGCAGTACAGCAGCTCTGCTTCCTTGTGTGGATATGAAATACATAAGGGGCCATTTCCATCTCAGACTGAAGTTTGCTTTACTCCTGTTAGCAGCAGGAAGTTAACTTCCAGTACTCTGTTTCACCTAATTTCAGCTCTAGAAGGGCAGAATATACCTGAATTTGGTGAACTAAATGCACAGGAAAAGGTCAGCTAATTTCTGTCAAGAAGTAATCTTTAGTTTCTTTCATGTGTACTTTCTCTCTCCCCATCTGTCACATGCTCATGTCTAGGAAAAGGGGGTTCATATCAAGCGTTTTCCCCCCTCTACTAAACAAAAGAGCAGTATCTATGCCATCCACAAAATCTAGATATGCAAGTTGGGTTAAACCAGGAAGTTTTATTTCTTAATAGTGCTTGTCCTAACACTAATTGCCCCTAAAAACTCACCAGAATAGCACGAAACACAGTGGAACCAATTCCTTCAGCAACTTCATACTCTCCTTTTTCATTGGGACGTGTAAAGTTGTGTTCTCTGCCTGATCCAAACATCCTGCTCAAGAATCAAAGTAATTTGGGTTAGAATTCCTAACTATGGCTTTCTTGTTTGTAAATAAGAAAAATAAAATGCAAAAAACTGTACAGAAACTGCAGGGAAAAAGCAGTGCATTCTCTTCAGTTAGGTTTATGCTTTTCACTTAATGGTCTGACATGTCTTTTCTGACCACTCTTCAGGACAAGAAATAATACTTAGGAAAAGGCAGTCTAACAGGATACAGGCTTAAGGCAAATAATACATTCTTATTATAGTTACTTTTACCTCCCAAGCTGTTCCTGCTTAGTGTCCTGCAGACTGACATTGAGGGAAAGTGGGTTTATAAATAACCTGCGTGTTAGAGCAGTATTTCCTTATCTTTATTAACCTACTTTTCAATTAGCAGAAGATAAAATAAGCTTGTTCCTTGACCAATCCCAAAGGGAGAATAACTCAGCATCATACATGCACAAAAAATCCAGTATTAGGCAGCACCACTTACTCTGATGCTGGGCATGGAAAAGGAAACTATTTCATTGCTTTATTTCAGCTGATACACTTCCAGTCTGTCTGGATATTTACATGTGCGCATGTATTGTATAATATACAAGCACTTTAAATCAATTATTTAATTCTATTGATTCTTCCTTCCATTTATTTCCTTTGACAGTTTAGACAGAGAAGCATTTTTTGCCTTCTCTGTGACTCACCCAACTTTTCTCAAAACAGGGATCCAAGGTACTATTTATCCCACACTGCAGTGATTTAAACAGAGCAGAAATTGTTAAATCACACTTATTACCTGTACCATGGCACAGAGATTTATATATATGTAATTTAAATATGATTATATCCTTGTGTGCTGAGAAACAGCCATATTAATGAAAAAACCAAATCCAAAGTGACACAGACAAACCTTCTTTTCTTTTCTTTCCTGTTATAAGATTTTAAGTGGTGTCCTCTGCGTTTGGACAAGGCAAAAACAACCAGAATTTGAGCAAGTCAAGTATTGAATCTTTTCTCACCAAGCAAACATGTTAAATACGTTGCTCATTACAGTTTCTACAGAAAACATTATACACATATTGTGGACTGGCATTCAAGTGATCATCTTGAGCATTCAGTCTCTCTGCTGAATGGCTCAGGGCTGTTACACTGATTATTTGACATTTCAGAAGATAAATGGGCTGAGCTTGAACATTGTCAGGGTAAGCCCACTAAGCAAAATAAATTCCTTCAAGGTTTTCCACCTTGCTGTTTTGAAGGAGACTGTCTACACTCACTGTGCCACTTTGTTTTATGAAGCACCTAGCTTTAAAAACAAGAGGAAGAATGAGGCAGACTGAACACAGAAGCAATTCCCAGGAAGACAGAAAGAAATGGGAACATCATGAAATGTTAATTTATCAGCTGTCATCTCTAGATAATAGACATCTCTTGGCCTCCCTGCCAAAACCAGAGGAGAACTTGCATGTGATTTTTACTTAAAGACATTTGCCAATTGGTAATATTAAACTAGCAAGATCAGCTACAGCAATACGAGTTCAACAGCTATTTAAACAGTTTAAATATCCACAAAGTATTTATGCCTCTCTATAACAGCTGGGGACTAAGGAAAAAAACCAAACCCCAAAAAGACACAAACCTGCCCAACATTGTATTAGGTTGTGCAGTGAAGATGGAAGGATCTACAACAAATCTGGTGTTGTCCACAATGAGCGTTACTCGTTCAGAAGTTCTGACATTGCGAGCTCCCTCTTTGCCATTTTCATACACAAACACCATTTCCCCACCAGCCTTGCAGCTGCCATCTGAGCTTGACTGGCTGCTGTTCCTGCTGCTGGTGCCCATGCTGACAACAGAACCATTTGGGGATGTCTTCTGGGGCCGGGGGCTGCTGGGCCGAGATGAACTGTGATCCTTCTCGCGATCTTTAGTGGCCACGAGGTGGAAGGAGAAAAAACAGGGAATTAGAGATTTACATGAGTCCTATGCAGTTGGTGCCTTTCCAGGCACAAAACACATCAAATTGAGAAGTTAAGTAGAAATTATTTTGGTTAAATCTATTCTGGTTAAAGAAACCTTCAAAAATAACTGCCCATTTATGAGATTCCGAAGTTTGTATCAAGTAGACATCAAAGCCACCTCACCTTCCCCACAAGTCCTTACAAAGAAAATTTACTATTCTAGTACTGAAAAAGGAGCTCAACACAATATAGAAGCTATTGCATCACAGCTGGTGCTATAGCTCAAAGAAACAAACCATGTTTTGTCACTTAAAAAAATCCCTTTTTCCTCTATTTCCAAATACCTAGACCCTACACAGTAAAGGAGAAGTGTTTACTCCATTATCTTAGCAAAATTAGATTGTTCTTGTGCTTTGAACTAAGTAAGAGCATCACGTACGAACACACACTGCAGACTGAAGAAAAAGTTACAGCCTATCAAAGAAGGGTATTCCCAGCCCAGGGCACACGTAAGAAATATGTACGTTGTGTCATCAACAAATAATGCTTTTTATTGCATTTAACAAAACAGTACTCAAGTTTAGAGAATTTTAATCCTGAAATGGCAGAGATCTGCACACACCAGAATGATACTGTCTTGTTGGTGAAGTGACATTCCTGATGCATGGAGTGAGCTGAGATTCTGCTCTTTCATGGGATGAGTCACGAGATCTGTCACTTGATCTGCGCCTGTCCCTGGATCTCTCGTGTCCACCACTTGCACCATGGAGGCTCATTTTGGTGTACTCTATTCCTTTAGCAACACGGGATGAGGTGCTGAAAACAAATAAGCGAAATGTTCAGCATTTCAGAATCTCAAGGACATTACACATCTAAATTTTCAAGGCATTCACACTCCATGGACATGTTTCCAAGATTAGGATTATCCAGCTCCATTTTCTTTGTTGTACTCATGTTTATATTTACAAACAGGAACAATTACTTGGAACATGAAGCAGACAGCAGGAATTACCTGTTTGCTGCTCTGTGATCTACAGAGACAGCACCTGATCAGCTGAGTCTGCATGTGAACCTGCATTCATACAAATCTCTTCCAGAACAGCTGAGTCAAACACAAATGAGCATTTTATTTTGATTCGTACTGTTAAATTAAATGTTCTAATCAAACAATGAAATTAGAAGTTGTGCGTCATTTTTTTTAATGAAACCTATTTTGGCAAACCCTTCTCAGACCACAGACTGACTTCACACTTTTCCTGCAACCTGCCCTTTGCAAAGGTAGTCAGCCTTAAACTAGGGGATCAAGACACACCAGCCAAGAGTTTATTTCTGCACATTCTGTTTTAAATTTTCACTTATTCTTAAAAAGAACAATAATAAGCCACCACAACCCAGGCAGCAAACATGAACTATATTATCAAAGCCACGACCTACCAGACTGTCAGTAACAAGTAGGATATTTGTGCCAAACTAGCAAATTTTAATATAATAGTTTAAGATGTTTTAGACTATGATTAAGCTAATTACTCAATTTAAGATATCAATTACATTTTGCAATTATTAAACCAACCAACAAAACTAGTCAGTTTTGAGATCCACAACTCTCAGAAACTATCTAAAATTTAAATATCAACTTGCAACAGCTATTGTTGAATTTACCAAAAATCCTTATCTCTTCTATCTATACTCTTCAAAAGAGAAAAACTTATGTCTGGACAGCACAGACATGTCTGTGTCCTTGCACCCCACCAGAATTCCTAAAGCAGTTCCTTTGCTATTTACCTTTCAAGTGG
This sequence comes from Eulacestoma nigropectus, assembly GCA_013397775.1. Taxonomy (NCBI): domain Eukaryota; kingdom Metazoa; phylum Chordata; class Aves; order Passeriformes; genus Eulacestoma; species Eulacestoma nigropectus. Next base: position 60,418 of record VZTE01002832.1, on the reverse strand, counting down.
GGGCATGACAACATTCCTTATTTATGGGTTTTACTGAAGAAATTCCCAAAGCCTCAGGTAGTGGATAACCCAGACAGACACCTGCACAGCTACAGGGTCTGACAGACAAAGTAGAGTCAGAATTTCCCAGAGGAACCTCAATGCCCCACTTGCTTACAGCCTGCAAATCCCATAACTCCTACCAAGAGACCTGAAATAATGACTGCAGGAATGCTGTAGGAGAGCACAGAGAGGTAAGAATGATGACCTAGCTAAGACAAGCAGAACAAATACAAAAGCATTCACTGGACAAGCAGATTGAGCAGTGTCCTCTTTTTAGGTTGCTTAGAAGTAATGACAAAAAAAAAAACCAATCAAGGCTATTCCATTAGCATGAGATGTTGCAGTTTCAGGTTTCAGTGATTGATAAGAAGAGGAGCTTAGAGAACAAAAAGGCTGTGATAAATGAGTGCTTAGCGCAATGCAAGGAATCAGAAATGTACCTCTCCCTAAGGCACACAAGCTTCTCCCCACCCCGCCTGAATGAGGGCAGGATCTCCTGCCGACAAAGCACGAGTTTGGTGCAGAGGGAATCTACTGCAATCCTGTTCCCTGCCAAGCTTAAAATATGCTGCAGTAAGAAATGCATCTTTGGGATGTGGAGTCAGCCAAAGGTCTATTGAATAAGGGAAAAGAACTGCAAGCCTTGCTTCTGGCTGAAAACGCTCAGATTTACAGTCCAAGAATAACGATCCAAGCACTTCCACTAAAAGGAAACTTCCTGAGGACTTCCAAAGCAGTTCTGAAGGTATTAAGATTTATAACATTTCAGCATGACTAACATGTATCCTTACTTGTTTTACCTCTCTATTAGAGAAAGGTAAATTCTTTATTTTTAAAGTGAAATGTGCAAAAGTTTGTAAGAGTGAGATCTGCAAACTTCCCTTTCAAAAACATCAATATTATAGGAAAACCTTTGCACCTTCTCTTTGAGACAGATATATACATACATAATTTAACCATTTTAATAGATATAAAATATGCCCATAAATTATCAGAAATATGGATTACAGCCTCAAACTCAAGACCAAAGTCTAACCTCAGTTTAAACATGACAATATTCATAACTACTACAGCTAAACTTCAAAAAAAAAAAATGTCAATTGTTGTTTTTTTTTAAAGAACCTCTGTATCTCATCTGTGCATTTATATTTGCATGCTATGGTATAATCAAGGATGCCACAAAAGGGGGTGTGTATGTGTGGAGTACTCAAACACCTACATAGCAGTCTGGTGACAAAACATCTCTGCAAATCCCAATAAAGCCTCATGTGATCAGGCCTCTGTTGAAGCACAGCTTTGATCCTAGACCTGATAACATTTCCAACCATGCTGTGAGAAAATAGAGTTTTGCAGGTGTCACATTTTATAGTATCAAAATGCATGACTCACTGTTTCTCAGTAACTAAAGAGCTCTATTTGCTTTAAATAAGGGAAACACGCTAGAAAATGAAACTGAACCACTGTAATGGGATGCAGGCTTATCACACATTTTGGCAGAGCAAACACGAATTCCCCTTTAACAGAGAAGGCAATTAAAATGTGATTCTTAATCCAGAAAACCATCTAAAGCCACATAACCCTCCAAGCAGTGATTCAGAGTTCCCAGTGAAGCAGGGCAAACCCTAGTTAATAATCTCTTCCCAGGAGCTGATAAAAACAGGTGCTACAGGAAGCAACACTGACTCAGCTGGCACCACACTTCCTCCTGAGCCGTGCCCCAAGGAAGGACCGTGTCAGGCATGGCCGGACCACCCAGAATGGGAACTGGGGCTCCTTCTGCTTTGGTGCCAGCGGCCAGCAAGCCTGGAGGAGAGGGGCAGTGCTCAGGGATTATCTATTCTGCTCCTGCTGCCAGCCACGGCCATCCCTGCGGAGCCTGGGCCATCAATTCAGCTCAGCACACCACACTAGGAGAGGCAGAGGCTGCCAGCTGGAGGAGGACACGATCCTTGAATAGTAAATCAACTGGTTCTGAAACAGATTAGTAAATAATTTCAAAGGGCTGTTCAAATTGCAGCTGGCCACAGCACTCATTTTGCTTGCTTCTATGTTGTACTTTCCTCCTTCAATGCACAGATTAATGCTAACTGTGAGACTGACACATCATCTATTAGCCAGAAGATGCAAGCCAAAATTGCAAGATTTTTGTGAATTCAAGTAGTTTGGCTTGAGAAAGCACTGGCTGAATCATGAATGTTCATTCATCTTAGTAACAGCCACCTAAAATGTCAATCTTAAATCTCATCTGTTGAGTCACAGTACACAAAAAATATTTCTTTGATCTGTTGGATATATACCTGACAAACTTAAAGTTTATGCGTTCAACAGCATGAGCACTCAGATCAATGCTACTCCTTAAATATGACTTTGCTCGACAATGAACAAGAAAACTAACACGAGTTTAAATCTGAACGAAAAGAAAATACGGAGTTGGAGCTTAGCATGTCAGAAGAGACAGGCACTGGCTTTACCCTGCAATACCTGAATAGGAAAGTTGTGTCACTCAGCTACTCTCGTTACTCTGAAAAAGGAGATACATCTGTGGCCAGTACATACGAAAGAAGACCTGTGACTTCTGTTTTCCTGTAAAGAGGCTTTAGAAGAAGTTGCAAGTGTTCAAAGAAAAAGGAAGACATCAGAACTACCAAGTAATTTTGATTTATTTCACAGAATGACTTATTGGTCACATCCTCTTTTTCCCCTCTAACAAAGCCAGTAGGGCCAGGAGGTTGTTTCTGCAGGGAATGCACAAACCCTTCACTGCACACCAGCAGTGTGAGGAACTAAGTACAAACCTGGCCCTAGTGATGAAGGCAAGACAAACTGGGATTCACTGGGGAGTTCCACAGCTGTGTGGTTGCAGCTTCCTAGCAATCTACACCAGTGGACATGGGAATGACCAAAGCAGAGCTGCCCCATTTGAAGAACAGGCAAACAGGAACTTTTCTGGTCCACAGAAGCACCACACAGACCAGACACCACCAGGACTTCTTAATAGCAGTGACATGCTGAGAGTTCCAAGTGCCAGGAAGCCATGGCTGCCACACTGCATTCACCTGTAATGTCAGCCAGTAACAGCACCCAGTGGAGCCAGCACAGAGCCTTAGTTCAAGCCTCCAAGAAAGAGATCTGAAGCTACAATGACCATCTCACCCTGAAAAGAAGTGTTTGCAAAGTCAGCTTTCAATTGATTCCCCAGCTGATGACCACCAGCTGCCCTCTGGGCTGTGGAAGCCATAAGGCACAGCACCAACCCATAAGCAGAATTTTCTCCTGCATGCCTAATGACACATTGCATTTAATTTAAAAGCATAAGAGAGGAAAGAATAAAGAAAACACCATTTTAAACCCTCATTCCTTCATTCACTAAAGCTGGAAAAAGCCCCATATATTTAAGACCACCCTAGTAACCAAAAGCTTATAAAAGGGAAGAACATCTTGCTTTATCAATTACTTTCCTACAGGGAAAAAAAGAAACAAAAAAACCCCCAAATAAACAAACCTAAACCAAAACAACTAAAGAACTTCATGAATATTCATGTATTTTGGCAATATTCACAAATTCAATACACATTTTTCTCTGGCTCCAAAGGAACAGTGGAACATGTGCGCTATACCCATTCAAGAACTTTAAGTCAGTGACAGAAATTATTTTCCCCTTCAGACAGGGATCAAGGAAGCTCTGTCTTTGTAAGAGAACGAGGCATTTTCTTTAAAAGCAGCTGCCTCATGAAGAAAATCAAATAAGCTCAAGGTTTTATTTAAGCAAATCTATTTAATATGATGTGAAGGAGAAAAAAAAAGTACCATCAAAATGGCAACTTGTCATACTGGTAATGCTTCCTATTTTTGTAGTAAGGGAAGGGCTGTTTTTAAAAAATGTAAATGCTCTTCAATTTAATGATGCTTTGGAGTCATCTGTAGAAGGAGGGCTTCAGTTTGTCTTTATACATAACAACAGATTGCTTTGAATATATTACTAATTATTAAAAGAAGTAATTAGACCGAATTAATTCTACTGCCAAAACAATTAGCATGTATTCCAACATAAAAACTCCATGTGCATCCTACTGAATACTGCCAATAAACATACTTGTTTCATAAAACCAGCTCTTGTCTACACAGAATTATGGTGCTTAACCAATATACTTATTACTCCCAAACCCACCCTGAGACCTTAAATAAATGAAAAGGACACGGCAGTGGAATATTAACCACAATTTTTACTCCTTTTTTCCCCTATGTTCTGAAACTTACATTAACTCTCCTTACAATATAAACTTAAATCCATCCTTTGCTAGGATGATTGCCATAATCAACACTTGTAGAATCAGGCTATAGAGCTTTATCTACACACTAAGCTACAGCTGCCATGCTCCAAGGCTTTAGAAGAAATCCCTTCTGCTCATCCTGCCAGGACTTACACAACGAAAGCGCTTATGCCCCTCTTCCTCCCCCTCAAGCTTGTTCTTTGTCAGCAGACATTTCAGTTGACCTGTGCACACAAAGGACAGTACTTTTCCTTTTCCTCATCCTTCTCCTGAATATTGCCCACACATTATTCCTGTTAACAAATACGCACCTTCCTCTTGTGTCTATCAGGGAGGAAACACAGAAGCATGGGAACAATTTCGGAATCAGAGCACAAAGGAATTCTGTTCCTTCCAATAAGGCAGCTTTGAAAGCCAGATCAGCATCCTTTGGCATTACTTAAGTTCAGCATATTTGATATTTCCATCGTTTCTTCAGTAGTTCACCGCACCATCAGCGAGCCTTACTTTTTCCTCCATCATCTTCCCCTCCAGGATAAGCGACTGTAGCTCTCCAGTCCATTAAGCGTTGAGAGCCGCGAGCCCCTCTGGATATGCACTGGATGCTGTTTCTCGCCGTGCCTGACTCAGCCATGCGTGGCGCACCGCTGACGTGTGACCCCGCAGGCTGGGGGGCCGGCCCCACCGGCCGCAGCCATTGGGCCCCGCGGCTGACGGGCAGGGGAAGGCAGGGCCGGGCGGCGGAGCCGCGGACCAGCTGCGGAGCTATTTCGGTCCCGCCGGCTCCGGGGCTCCGGCACACGCGCACCGCCGAGAAAAGCTCACCGCAACTTTCCCTGGCACAGCTCTCGCGTGTGCAATGATCAGCCCAGACAGGCAAAGCCACGCGAGTTTCAGGGGACGGTGCATTTGTTCCTGTAAAGTCTGCCTGGATTAATATCTAAAATGAATTCACCTTTCACTGAGTTCATAAACAGGTACAGCAAGAGCCTTTTGAGAACGAGACAGCACAACCTCCATTTTTTAAACTACAAGCATCCCTTTTCCAGCAAGTCTAAGCTAGGAAAAATGTACTATTCTTTGTGACAATTTAAACATCATTAGCATATAATTATACTAATCAGTACATTTACCCATCAGAAATCATTGTGCATTTTCATATCAATAGATCATAAAATGCTTGACAAGTCGAGCCCACCAAGCACAAAAATCAACAAAGCAAATTAATATACAAGTCAGTAAAATTTTCTAAAGAATTTTTGGCGGGAGGATAACTAGGCACTGTGAGACAGCTTTATTTAAATTTTTTTTTTTAGAATGTCTGCAGGCTATTTTAAGGAGTCACAATACACTGGAGGAATAGTTTAAAAGTAAGTCCTACAATAAATACCATTCAAGATGTCGTAGGGTGGAAATTAAAACATGATGCAAGCTGAAGAAATTAGGAGGATTGTTCAGCAAATGACTGCTGTAATAAAGAGGGAAGTCAGGAGGAAAAACAAGAGACTTGTGATTAGAAAGGCAGGAGAACATCGGCATTCCAGGCTGAAGAGTCAGGTCTTTACACGTGGGAGGAAGATTTCTACTCATACAATTTCAATTACTCAAACCAGTGAACTTTCTCCTGGTTTTAGGGTATTGTGATGGTTCACATAAGCACCCTCCCCATGTCCCAGGGGAAGAATAACCATCAGCCTTGTAAGCCTTTTCTTCCCTTCAAAATAAGCCAAGGAAGACATGGCTATAATAAGCTGCATGAAAAGCATGCTGAAAAACCTCTCTCAGGCATTTTTTGCCTCTAATAGAACAGTCCCCCAGCAGCAAGAAAAAGTGCACTGGTTCCCTATATGAGGTCTCTTCTCCACAGCAGAATTAGGATGTGTTTTCTTCTTTACTCCTAAGTCAGGTAGAAAGAACATGCCACAGATAGATTATCTCCCAACTCCCACAAAACCACCCCTCAGGACAGCACACGCACCCATCAAAATCTTCCACAGTCCAGAAGTCATGCTTAACTTGGGGCTCCATGTAAGGAAGCCCTCAGAAAGAATTCTCACCACTTAATTTGGGGATTGCTACAGGATCTTCCTTCAGCTTGAAGCAGAAACTCTGTCAACACTTTCCACCCTCAAAATTCTTTAATATTCACATAATTCTGGTCTTCAGTGGGTTCTCTCAACCATGAGTAATGTACTTCTTAGTAATTCAGTTCCATTTCAGGAAAAGATCTCACGAGTGGAGTGTTCACTTGCCAAAGGGATTTCTTTAAGCAGCAAGGACTTAACCTTTAGGAGGGAACACATTCACACCTTATGATTTCTGCCAAGCTACCCAAACACAAGACCTTCATAAAAGAACGCTGGTTGCCTTTATTTATGCGCCAATTTCTGCTCCATTTTCAACACAGATGTTAAGTAAAAATCAAACTTCAAGAAACTCAGAAGCATATTATCCTACTTGGAACTGGAAAGTACCTCCATTTATTAAAAACCAGCTTCAGAAGTCCAAATTTGAAAGAATTGGGTCCAAACACTGAAACTATATGTAGACATTACAGTTTCTATCCTCAGAGATTAAAGGTACAAACAATGAAGAGAAGAGTCGTCCATAAAAAAGTCTAGTTCTGAACATGATCACCTCTAAAACGCTTTTTGTCCTAATTAAATGTGCCAAAGTCCACCACAAATAATAACTGATAATATTTGGGAAAGGCAATTTGGGTGCTGAAGAAGTTCAGGAGGATTTAGTGTGTGCTTTTGCCCTGGCAGTTACTAAGTTTCCCTTCTCAGCGGTGTCAATAAGCTGTCATTTCAGACATGAAGGTTGTCAAAAAGGAAATAAATACCACACTCCCCACAACTCTAAGACCACTCACTATACTTTGGGTACCTTACAAAAGATTAATAGAGAGGTGTTTTCGAAAGTTATCACTGAGTGCAGCCCATTTTTCTGGATTCCAAGACCAGCTCTTCCCAGCCCATCTCAGTTTCTCCTGAGGGCTTTCCATCCTGGTGCCTACAAAGCCTGGATGAGGAGATTTTGATCTGCCAGTCCCAGGCTGCAATTAAGAGCAGGCATGCTTAGCAGTGAACTTAAAGCAGGTGATGCACAGTATGACCCGAGCCCATGGCAAAAGCAGGCCTCATTATTTTCATGCCATACTTTGTGCAGGCCTGCCCATGCTGCAAAATGTTCAACTGCAGAAATCCAATTTATAGGAAGAAAAATAAAACCTGTCTCACAGTGGAAAACAGATTATACATTCTGATATTATTCCACAGATGAGAAAGGGACTCTTCTGGGGATGCTTCATGCACTTTACAAAGTGGCACTTCCATTCATAACCCATGAATGCATCCTCCCAGCATGCAAGAATAATACTGGGGGGGAAAATCCCAGCATTTAGCATCTGCACAATAACTTCTCATCTATGGACAAGATTTAAAAAGCAATTGAAGATTTTCCAAGATTCAAGAGTCATGGCAACAGAGTCAAAGCAGAGTCACATTTTGTTCATAAATGCAGTAGTGCAGGCAAGACTTTGAATCTAATAATATTTAAACAGAATGAACAAATAAGAAACTGTCAAAAGAGACTAAAACAGAAGCAGATTTAGAAAATTAAATCCAGGACAAATCTTAAGGAAGAGGCAAATTTAAGCCAAAGGTTTTTCAGCACAACTGTAGAAAAAGCACTCAGTGCAAGAGAGTTAGAATTAAAGTCTTCCAACGACAACAAAAACTCCAATACTATAGAGAAATTACATGTGGGAAGCTAATATCTGATGAAAAATGGAATAAAAAGTACAGAACAGCAAGACCTAATAATGAAAATACGAATTCAGACACCATTTACTTGAACCTTCACCACTGTTAAGTCAACATATGGTTCCTGAACATTTTCTTCCATCTTACTCAGGTACTTAAATAAAAAGCATCTTCAAGAATTTTCTGTAATAGCTTAGACAAACAAGACTGTTTGTATGATTATTCAGTCATCTTTAACACCATATAAATTCATCCTGACAGGCTCTGCAGATTTATACCAGGGATCATATGCATTATATTTTTAGTCCTTATTTTCTGCATCTCTCCCTTCTGAGTTTTCCATTCCATTGCCCATCTCAGAACAAGTAAGAAACGGGAGAAAACAACAGTACAACTTGGCAAGTTTCAAAAACTGGACTCTCACTAAACTAGACAGAATAGGATTTAATGCTGATCTGTGTAAGGATTCAATACATTCCCCTTTGTGTCCTGCCTCATGTCCTTGGCCCCAAACAGACCCATGCCTTTCTTGCTGCCACACAAGCCCTACACACAGGGCTGCTCACAGCCCTAGATTATGTTTTCTGTGAGTCAAGAAAATTATCTAAGCTATTTTAAGAATGTTAAGGCTGGAGGATTAAACACTCCAAAGCACCAAGAAGGGACAAGCTAAGCATCTATCTCTTATATTACTCCCTTGTCGAGATTATTCATTACAAAGCTCTTATTTCACCATTACGTTTTCCAAACCAGAAGTATTTTCTTCTTTATGATAACAAGATGTATTTTGAGTAAGACAAACAAGACTGGAGTACTCAAACCTTTTAACCTAACAGTTCTAGTTATATTATAACAACTTATGCTTCCAAATGCATTTTTCCCCTCACACTGTATTTTTCACGTAGACTTTCGCTTGTCTGGAGGAAAAAGTGTCAGTTAAGTCAGAAACTAGAGTAGTATGTCTATATTCAGCCACACAAAATCCAATCATTTTGTTCAGGCTTTTGAATAAAGTACACCACTTCCCAATAATTAGATTCGCTGACGTAATGAAGTATCTCAAAGGAATAAGGTAACAAAATATTTATCCTTAATTTATCCCTTACTCTATTACAACATCAAACTATTATTTAGATTCTCATTCTCAAAGATTTCTAGAAACACTTTATCTGGGGGAAAAAATTAAAATGATCAGACGTTAGCTTGAGTACTATATCCCTAGCATACAAGTTATGTTTCCATTAAAATGCTGTTCAGCATTGGAAACAAATCATGTTTTGCCAGAAATACGTCCCACGGATGCAATTATCTTTGAGGCATACATTTCCTACCTTTTGGTGTGTGACCCTTGAATTCAGATTGCGTGAAATGATCAACAGCAGCTTTTCTGAAAGGCACAGGCAATGGACGTCCTTGAGTTAACTCCTATCTGCATCAAATAATCTTCGCAGAAAGCTGCACAGCTTTTCATTGAAACATTTCCCCAAAATAGATAATCCACCCCAGACCACACATGGTCAGACATGTGTCCTGTTCCTCTGGGCTGGATTTACCCAGCTGCAGCTTCCAGCTACCACACTTTATCACAAATTTGCCCGCTGACTACAGCTCATCACCGTAATTTCTGTGATTGATTAAGAAGCCATTGTTCAACCCTTGGGTTTTCCCTGTCTCTGAAGATATTTAGTAACTCTCGTATCTTCAGGGAAGATGCTGATTAGAGGCAATTCCGAACAGCTGACAGCAGACTTCCCCTAACTCCACTGCCCACCCAAGAGCCCTTTTGACCACATGATGTTGCTGGAGACTCGCGTTCCCAGCTCTCCCCGCTGTGGCAGCGCCCCTTTCGGTGCCATGTCCTTGACAGGTGACAAACACGGCCGTGTCCTTGGCTCGCTGCTGTTAAACCCTGAATTCGGTCACACGGAGAGCAGCCGGGTATTTGCACGCGTCAGACCACTCAGACCGCAGCTGTTAACGAGCCCTTTTCAGTTCCTAACAGCCCCATCACGGGTCGTCTGTCCCAGTATCAGTTTTGGGTTTTATTCCAGACGCCCTGTCACGGGAGGCAGCACGAGATCAGAGATCAACCACCTGGACTGGGCTCAGCAGGGAATCGTCGGGGGGCACTGCCCAGCCCTCACTCCCACACAGTGCCCTGTGATATCAACACTGGTCACTGCCGAGGCTGTGCCACGCTGGGATCCTAAAAACGGAGGCGGATCAGCCGCCCTCCAGCCACTAACACCTTGATAAAAACATCAGCTGTACAAAGCTACACCCCACAAACCTACCCTGACCAGTAGCACCAGCCACCCTCTTCGGTTCTCTGTTAACCACTCCATTATTCACAGCGCAGGCCTCTAATTACGTGGTTCTCCCCGAGAGCCTTTTAATTATACTGGTGCATTCTTTCTTCCTGCCCTCTTGGATTTCTCACAATTATTCAAGAATTAATGGCAAGAAAATAACCCACAATATTAATTGCCTACAGAATACTTTGGACAACACTTGAGTCCAGTTTATCTGCATCTATACAACTAAAATGTGAAATAAGTTGCTGGTGTTGAATATGTTCCTTAGCTCTTTTCCTATCATCTTGCCAGTAGGAAAGCTTGAATAACTAACAATTTTAGCTCGTTAACAGAGATGTTTCAGTTATATTTAGCACTTCTAAAAGGGCAAAGTACTTGAAAGATACACACTTATTTGGATGCTTAAATATCTTTCCAGCAATATGCTTCTTCACATACATTTGCAAGGTGACTAACTGCTTTGCTTAGTTCATTTTTGAGCACTGTACGCTGGAAAAACACTAATTAATTTCATCATTTTGTCAAATCAAGAAGCATTTAAAAAAACATTCTTACTGTGAGGGATGCAGGCAAAAGCAAGATATGACACACAACTTTACAAGAAGTGCTACAGAGTGATATTTGCATGCAAGCAACTGTTAGTTCTCATCATGAACAAGCTGCACATATTTTAAGGATGTAACTTCTAGCAAGCACCCCCAAAAAATTCATACATTTAGTCACTCAACTGGTGTCTTGATATGCACACAAGGCATTTAGGTTTACTTTTTTTAAAAAAAGGACTAAAACGCAACCCATGGCAAAACGAATCTAAGCACAGACTAGGGAAGCTGACAAAACAGGTCAGAAAACACCTTTTAAAATAATTAAGAAGTGTTCCTTGTAAGAATTATTACAATGTTTATGACAGGACTTGCCACAACCAGATACAGTAGCCTTTAGGATGGACTTTCAGTGTAGTTTTTGAGATGCAATAGATGGGACATAGCACCTACCTTGAATGTTTACAAAGTTTACGAGGTCTATTATGCAATTTCCGATCCCAATTCTCTGGATCACTGGAGTTACTGTCATAAGGATGAGGCCGTCCTGCCATTCCACTGCCAGCTTCCTCACACTACTGCTCTGAAAAGCACACATGCAGCACTCACAACCTACATTAAGAGAGCAGTGTTTACCTTTAAGTAATGCCACACAGGAAAAAAAGTCAGACATGCAGAATTTAGTGTTGTTAGGTTTTGATTTTTTAAATGCAGATTACAGAAAAATAGGATACACTGAAGCAGAAATTGCATGACAATATTTTATACATTTTGCTGATACCTGCACTAGAAAGAGTATTTTGTTATAAGAAATATGGTTCTATAAATGCTGGCAGGCAACTTCAATTTTGCAACAATTAAGTTCACTGTGTCCAAACAGAAAAGTCACTGGTTATAAAACAAAAGACAAACACATCATGATTTTCTTTCCAATGTACAAAGTTAATTCAAATGAAGATCCCAAGTGTAGAACAGAGACCAACAGTTTTACAATTTGAATGGCTGACCAAGAGGAAAACAGAGTTAACAGTTATATCTGAGTCCTCACTCCAAAACAGAATCAACAGCAATCCTTAGAAACACTCAACGTGGTCCAGTTTCACTGACTTTTGCAGAAAAGTGACCAAAACTTAATAAAAATAGATATAACAACTACCCTTGCTTAAGTGGGGTCTGATATTATGCCTAACTCCCTTCAAAATTCTCTCATAGGTGAAACCACCCTGTGACTGTCAGCAAAGACAGCCAATCTCAACAGACTGGTGTTCAATCATACCTCTAAGTGACACTTGTGGCAATAGAGTTGGATAATTCAGAACGGCCTGGTTACAAAAACAATAAAGTAGCCACAAGTGAGCAGCTGATGACTGCACAGCATCTGGAAAAAAATTGAATTACAGATAGGTAAACCTTCCAAGTAATGAGAAGTCTATTATGTTTCTTTAAAATTTTAAGCTACATATTGTAGAAACATTGTATCTCTACCTCACCCCACCCTTAGTATACTTGTAGCACATTCAGCGAAACTTATCCTATGTGGAAGTGAGTCCCAAAGCAACTGAGACCTCTTTAAAACAAAGTTATTTCTCAAATAAACTGTCCTTTAGGTCATGGAAAATGGAACAGCTCCCCTGGCAAATTTAGATTCTCCTAGCTAAATTTAGACCCAAAAGTTTTTATTACAGGGGAAGAAGAGAACAAGCTTAAGAATGTCGGTTGCATCCCAGTTTTGCCTTCATGTTCAGTTCTACCCAAGAAAACAGGTTTAATACAAAGTATACAGTCTCCACCACAGGGTTGGGCCTTTTTCCTGTTACAGTTTCTATAATTAAATGCACTTTGATTGGAAGACTCCTATGGTCAGGTGTCCATATAGAGTCGGGAAAAGGAAAATGCATTTTATTTAAAATAACAGGAAATACTCAACTTTCTCATGCA
>VZTE01002832.1:0-41567 GCA_013397775.1 Eulacestoma nigropectus | reverse complement strand
GGGGCGGGCGCGGGACGCCGTTGCCAGGGAGCGTCCGGGGGGCTCCGTGAGGGGCCGCGGCCGCGCCGGGGAAGCGGGGTGAAAAACTGCGGCCGGTGAATAAAAACCCCACGGGAAAACAGCACAGCGAATGAAAGAAATTAACAAAATCGAAATTACAGCAAGTCACATAGAAACAAGATCAGTCCCCCGCACAACCCTCCGCCGAGGGTGGGGGCGGCCGGTCTGAGGGACCGGGGTGGTGCTGGAGAGCGAGCGCCGCCCGACGGCCATGGGGAACGGCGGGGCTGGGGAGCCGGGATAGCCCTGAGCAGTCGGGATCCCCCTTGTGGAGCCGAGATCTCCTCCGTGGAGCCGAGATCTCTCCCTCGTGGAGACTGGCTCTGCCCTGTGGAGCCGGGATCTCCCCTCAGGAGCCGGGCTCTCCCTGAAAAGCTCGGATCTCCTCTCAGGAGCCGGCATCTCCCCTGAAGAGCAGCATTGAGGGGATGATAGCGGGCCAGCTGCCGTGTAATACAGTTTATCTAGGTGAGCTGACGTCTCTGATATCTCAACATTCATCGTAAAACTGATTCTGATTTAAATTACAGCTCTGTTTTTGTACAGCCCTGTAGGTTATCTAGAGTCTGTTTAGGAACACAATTCGTGGACGTGCCTCTCATTCCATAATACCCCAGCAGAACTATCTTGTCCCGCAGTTTAGGTACCCACAGTGAACTGAAGTGTCACAAGTGGCACTGAACCCTTCCCACTCCTCTTGGGTCAGAGGAGGGAGAATAAACCAATACTGAGCCACAGATAAGTTCAGATCTAAAGAAAACATTTGTCTTTTTTCTAAAATATTCTCTGATGCATCATTATTAAATACAAGCAGGGCTTGACTTCCATATCGGGTGAAAGACCTCCTTATACACACTGGGAACAGGAGGGGAAGAGCGGGCAGGAGAGAGAGGACTTGTGCCTTTGCTACACCCAAATGCCCCATAAAGGACGGCAGCTTCGCTACAATAGGCAGCAAATCACGAATCTGTTAAATGAATTCTCTTTTCGATCACTTAACAATGGCCAGAGAGATAAACCACGCAGTTCTAGAAACACAGCAGCAGAACAATGAGGGGCAAGCAGCTCGCACAAAAGCTGTCAGAATGTGCTAACAAGGCGAGGAGTCAGACGCCACACGTTCAGTAGTGAACTGGGCAACAAGAAACAGGAGCATTTACAGCAGGCGAAGTCAGGAGCAGCTTAGAAAGCCGTTCAGTCAAATAGACAGCAGTAGGTTTTACCCACAGATATCACAATTTGTCTTGTTTCTGTTTGACTTCTTGTGATTTTGGCTTTGATAAATTTTCATAAGCTTGTTGGGGTTTTCTCTTATGCTACTGTTTGGCTTCCCCCGAGGATCGACATTGATATTGGTGTTTTTGTTTCAATGAGTCACCAGTGAGAGACACGATTAATTTTCTTTTCACTGAGAATTAAATAAAAAACAGGTGTGTGCAGTCAATATGCATCTGCACAGGATAGGTCTTCAAGGACACAGGTTCAGGTAAAAAAGCCTTTTTTCAGATTATAAAGCAAGGTGATCCTTCCCCTCTACTCGACCCTAGTGAGGCCACATCTGGAGTGATCATTTGACATACCTTTATCATGCCTCTTTTATTTCTTTCCTGACTCCTGTTGTTACAATTTATTATGATGATGATTTATTATATATGTGTGTTTCAGTAGCCCTATAATTTCTCACCATCCTCTTTCTGGTCCCCTCAATCTGTGAAAGAGAGATGACCAAAATTGCACATTTGTCCAGTTGAAGATGGATCTTCACATTTTTTTTTGTATTAAAATGTTTTTGATAACATCCTCTGCCCCATGCTGAGCCTTTTGTTGTTTTAACTGCTGCTACACTGATCAGAGGTTTAAGCTGACAAGCTGTAACAAATCTACCTTCTAGATAATTAGTAAGTAATTATAGTCAAAATACATCTCATTTTCAATGGGCATTACCTAGCACTAATTAATGTGCTGTCTTCAGTCCTGAAGAGTTATACTGTAAGTGTAAAAGAAGTTTAAATATTTGTGTAATCATCATTCATCTACTAAATAGCTGAAGATTAGGAGGAGTAAGTTGTTTGGAGAATAGAATTTTTTGTTTAGATCAAAATGAAACAGGTTATGATTTTGGCACTTGAAGATGATGAAGTTTTTGCATGTGTCATTATTGTAAGGGGACATAAATAGGTTTGTGCTAGGTAAACACCTTTTGTTTAACCACCAATATGATTTTGTGTGCAGGAAGAATGAAAGGAAGAATAAAAATTGCTCTCTTCATTATTTTTGTGCTTATTTTGCTGTTATAAAATTAAATGGCTTAATAGTCTTATCCCAAATGCTAAATTATATCCAAACAATCAGAGGTCAATCAGTTCTTATGCTTTAAAATAATGTCCAAGAGCTTTTGGTCCACTTTATTTGGCAATATATAAGTGAGACATAGGTACAAAAATGCAATTTTATTTATTGACGTTAGCACAGATGTCTGATTAAGGAATAAATAGAAAGTGCACCTTAAGGCCTTGATCTTACAACCAGACAAGTGGCACGGAACCCTTGTGCCATCTGCTCCCAGCATCAGGGCCTTTGCATTGCTAAAAGGATGGCCAAGAGGATGGGCTACAGTTCACTAGTTACAAACACATCTCTAGAATTCAGCAGATTGCATTTATATTTGTAGTGGGTTAGGAGGGGTTTATGAGGCTCCCCAAGGTGTGCCAGATATCAAATAAACAAATAAGAGCCAGCATGGGAACATCCACACAGCCACTTTGGCTTAGAGTAGCAATTCATCAGGGTTTGAGCTCTGGCAGTGGCAAATTTGGAGGCACCCACCAGTACTCCTGCTGGGAAAACCTTCTTATTCATCAGAAATGATTGAGGCTCCTGAGCACACATGTGCATGTACCACCCAAAATAATTTTGTACGTGGTGCTTTTTAAAATTATTGTCATAATTTATTTTTTCCTATACAATTCTTTCTGAGTCTTGCTTGGAGTTTGAATGTATTACAGCTAATGGTTCCTCTCCCAGGCTGATTTCTGCATGTTAATGATTCTCATTCTGGAGGTCTGGAAAACTGAGATCCCAATTCTACAATAAATTTCATATGGAAATGAGTAATTTTATTTATGAGAGCCACTGGTCTCACAAAAAAAATTACTTACACATGAGGCCCAACACAACATACAGAAATTCAGGGACAGATAGTTTACAGAGAAAATGAGGGACAAAAAATATATATCACAAGATTTGTGTTTTAATTTTTTGGTGTAGAATCATTTCCCAGTTCTATAGTTAGGGCCATGCTTACGTATGTGCTACCATCTCTGCCCCCACTGTTTCTGCAGTTAATTATAGGGTTTCATCTTTTGGAGGAGGGGAAGGTAATCAAACCTTCCCTTCATTTCTGTATTTTGCAAAATTCTTTAGAATTTTTTTAATTTTATCCCTTCGTACTTTAATCTTAAGCGTTTCCTTCCTATCTTAGTTCTTTTATGTTTACACTCTTTAATCTTAAATTATTATCATGCAGCTTTTGCTATGTAATTAATGCTCATCTGATTTTAGGCCTTCTTCTGCAAATAGAGGTGGATTTAAGTTTACATATTTCCATTAGTAAGTTAAAGTTAAACAAAGTTTATACCTAGGGCCTGTTCTGGAGACAGACTCTCCTGCATTTATTCCTTGCTGGTCAACAGTACAAGCAGGCCTAGCGATTACATACAAATGTTGCCCATGTAAGAGTTGTAGAACTGGTCTTAAACGGTTTTCTAGCTTTCTTACTGGTTTGAGTTTCTTTTTCCTTTTATGCTGGCAATTTATAAGATACATCAGCCAAAATATACCCAGCAATTGTCCTGGGTAGACTGTAAATACACTTCATTATTTGGTTGTGAAATGTCTCACTCGGAGGGGCTACGACCTTGAACAGAGCCTTTAATCCTTACTGCAGCTTGAATAAATATTAATGACATGCCCTACTTGATCAGTGCTACACAGACATGTGCTCACGTGGACAGACACCATGCTCTGGCTTTTCTCATTATGGCTTTGTTTTAAAGAGGACATCCATGTAAGCCTTGTCCAGATCCGTGGATTTCTTCTGCACTGCTGCCTGCAAATGCTCTGGGAGCAGCCTCCGGCCCAGAACAACGTCATCCTTGCTCCGAGGCCTCTGGGTCCGAGCGTCCTCCAGGGCGCTGTGCACGTCCTGCAGCTTCATCTGCAGCCAGTCCTGCCTCTCCACGGTGTGTCGATGCTCGCCAAGGTTATGCATTAACTGCATCTCGCTCACTGACCTTTTCCTGCAGCAAAGGAAAGCAAAGAAAAAGGCCCTTCCTGGATTCCAGAACTTGCTCAAAGGGCCAGGTTTGGGAACTTTTGTGAGGTATCACAATACAGAGCTGTAGAACCTGCCTGGCTGATTTGTAAGGGGTTGAATGACATCTGGAGAAGAGAGGGAGGGTGGGTGGTGATTTGTTATTGGTAATGGATATATCAGTGAGAAGACATCAGAAGCGGGAAGCAGTTCAGTTTTGTGACAATATTATTTGACCCTATAATTTAGTTCAGCTATTATAGAGGAGCTTAGGGCTTATACAATATTAAGTAAGTGATCAATAAAACCATGGCATTTATTAAGATGCCGTTTTCTGTGAACACTAGAGCTAAGGAAGCATGATTCCCTGTGGATTTGTGTCTCAGCTGGTTGATGTTAGTGTCTAAGTGTGGGTTCCAGCCAGATTCTGGCACAGTACAAAAGATGCTCACATGTATAGATCCCCAAGAAACATAGCTTGCCCAATTTTAATAATGAGAGAAGATTTATACAGTTTTTCTCCCACTACTCAGCTGCCTATTTTCAAAAAATATGTGAGAACTCACAGTCTGAGATCTCTATGGCTGTTTCTAGAGGACAGAGTTTGGCCAGCTTGGGCAAAGGGTTCAAAAGCAGGGACAGAACTCACACACACAGACAAACCACCACCTTCTCAAGAGCAGCAAAAGCCATCCACTGTGTAACAATGTACTTACATCATTGGTCTTCCATCAGAGGTTGTAAAAAAGCATATGGCAAATAAAATAATTGCAGCCCGGGCCAGGTTTCTTATGGAAGTCATTTTGTCTACAAAGGTAGAAATAAATGCATGTAAAGTCTGTAATTCAAGTTATTTCTGTTCATTCCAAAGAAATTTAAATTAGAGAAAAAGTTGAAAAATGTCCGAGAAGAGTTTTTTAAAAACGTTTTTTTCAAATGGGTTAAAGCAAGGAATGCAAATGGTGGATTTACTTCTAATACTAATTTTGTGAGCAACTTATTGCTATTTCCTGGCCAACTCCACAAATTTTGGTCAGCCTTAGCTGCCATGAATCATTGTCATCATCATCTCATCATCATCATCATCATCATCATCATCATCATCATCTAGGTACTTATCTCTTGCATAATTAGGTGAAAAGCACCATGTTCTTCCAATATTATTATTATTGTCATCATCATCATCATCATTATGACTTTGTAGCCTTCAAGTCCAGTGAAATACTTGTGTATAGCTATTGAAATGAAAAGTTTTACTCTTTTGTCTATTTCTTTTGCATATTCTTTAGAATAGAGAGGCTGACACTTTTTCTGACAATTTTGCATAGAAGCATAACACTACTGAGTTATGCCAGTCCCTGTTGAGTTACAGAAGAGAAATCAGAATTAAGCCCCTCATTTTTTCAGGGATAATCCTGAATTTCCTGTATGAATTCTCCTCTGACTTTTACATCATCATCAGAATTGCCATTTGGAATATATTTAGAAAATATTTACTGCTTGATGGTGATACAATGGGCAGAAACGACACAGTTCCAGTATCAGTTTCTAGTTTGGATTTTCAGTGTTGGCAGTCAGAAAATGCATCTTTTTTTACCACTTAAGAAATTTGATACAGAGTGACTGAAACCTAAGAGATATAAAACTCCACAATGCCATTTTTTGCAATAGTTTCTGCAGCTTTACTCTACTTCAGAAAAGCATTTATAACATGGTCTCTCACATGACAGTATCAATGAGGCCCTAGTAGTCCATCTAACCAAGTATTACAAATTCAGGACTTGAATTCACTTCAAGATATTTCTCGTTCACTGTCTCTGACTTTTTCATTTCACAAATTTAGTTCAGATAACATAGCAGGTTGATCTTACTAATATGCACTTATTTTTTAAGATAGTCTGAAAAGACACTAACACAAAAATGGATAAAGAATCAATGATAAAATATTCTAATAAGTCTTTCAGAGAGCTTGGAAAAAAGTAGAGTGTACTTACCAGATAGAATGTTAAAGAGATTTCTGGCTTGGGTATGTCAGCAGATGACTGTCTCTTGATGTCAAGTATATTTAAAGACCACTGAATTGGTTTAGTGGACCCCTTAAATGTAACTTTAAAATAGAGCTTCTAAGTAACTTGGAAGCCCTTTTATTGTCTCAGTTGATGTCACTGTCACACACACCCTCCTGACCCTCATGTACCCACCCTCAGATGCTTTCGTTGATTTGACATTTCATTTACAGGGCAAAGAGGCCTCAACAGAAAGAAAGTCCTGGGAAGCTGTGAGGAAGTTTGACTTCCAAATTCAGAATTGTGCCCAAGATAAGATGAGCTCTGAAGCTATTGGAAGGATTTGCAAAGAAAATTTGAGTTGTTAAATGCAGGCAGGTAAAACTTAAATGAGTCAGTAAGGTTAGTGATCTACAAGTGCAAGATTAAAACAAAATATTTTTGCAAAACATTGGGAAAATAACTTCTATGATACTTGTGGAAAAAAAGAATCATCAGTTCAGGTCAGATACAAGGTTTCTTTTTGAAAGAATATGCTGGAAAGGAGCAGAAACCCCAAGAATGGTAGAGGATCATGTTTTAAATGAGAAGCTGATGCCACTGAAAAGTTGTTGAAATGGTGTTAGACCCTCACTGGTCTGTTCTACCTGTACCTGTGAATAGCCATGAATATCCCAAATGTGCTAAATAGAATGAAGGCATTTGAAGCAGCTGAGATATAAATTAGTACTTTATAAATTTTGAGAAAGAAATATAGAAATCTGCCTGCTTTCTGAGAAGTGAAATGTGTGAATCAGCAGTACTTTCTCATAGGCATGAAGAAAGATTATTTTTGCTGCAAGACATTTTTCCTATGTTAGATGCTTCTTCTGACTTCCAGTGTATTTCTCCTGAAAAAAAAACCAAGTAAACAATCCACAAACAAAAACCAGTTTGCATCTGCACCTTTTAACCCAGAATTTGTAAGATATTATTGCTTTTACCATGAATGCTTTTTGCTGATGTTATATTCCTGTTGTATTTTATAAAGAGTTATAGAGTTACATGGGGAAAGGGAGGGAAGAGCCAGAAACTCTGAAGAGCTCTAGAGATCTCATGGTTCCCTCAGTCTATAGATAAAGGAGTAAACTGAGAAGTAATGAAGCAACTTATTGAACAAGTCCAGGAAAACAGAGTAAAGACAGCTTTCAGCATTATATTGTCAGCTGTCAGTATCCTTCCACCCAAATGCAGCGTACAGGGGTTTATGGGAATATGTTTTATTAGGAGATTTGTGTCTCCTGTAAACAGCAGGGTATTAACCTGAAGGCTAAAACATGGCTAAACTATTATGAAAGGATATTCCTAGGTATAATGTGACTAAAAATGTCCAGTGGAATGGTATAACGGACGAGGATTTTAAAGTCTCCACGCAGTTGGTAATGAAAAGCTCATTTTTTTTTAGATTTTACTGTAACAGATGCAAAACCTTTAATGAAAGTCTCAAGGTGATTTTTTTTTGCAGAGGCCTGGCATTCATATGGAACCTTTAGCATGTGACAGCAAAAGCTGAAGTAAAGCACAAGTGTCAGAAAATTTTGTGTCATTTTTATTCAAAGGTAGTGATGGCAAAATTTTAAGCAAAGATGGCTTAACTTGATACCTTGAAAAAGATGCAGTTTATTTCAGGAGAGTGAAGATACAAAAATAAAAATATTCCATATGTGCCCATTGTTAGTAAACAAATAAAGCCTGCGATGGTAATTTTGCATGGCAGCTCAAAATTGGCATTGCTTTATATACAGAAAACATAACTTGCTTGATTTGGATTATTCTCCCTGAAGTCCAAAAATTATGTTATTTGAAAATACAGCTGCTAATAACTTATCCAATGTCATCCATATTTGCTAAACTTGGCGTATTAAGTGTGGGAATGACAGATAATGGACCAAGTGAATGTAGTTTTTTACCACATACTGTAATTGTTTACACTTTTGTTTATCCGGTGTTTAATGAGGAGCTGAGAACAGCACTGAGCTCTTTTATTGTTTCAGTCAGACGATGATTCATGTTCAGATTCAAGTATTTCCCTGTCTTAAACATCCTTTTAAAAATTCAGATCTCTTTTGGGCACTGGTCAACCGATTCCAGGAAATCAGGGCTAACATCTGCTGAACTGCTGTTCAGTAACAGGCTTAAGACTACCCAAATTTATAGACACTACCATAAAAAAGAAACAACAGAAAGAAAAATTAAATATTATCACCTCAATTAAAAGGCATTTCATGATCCTTTGTATGTGTAAGATTGTGCACATAAATACAAAGGCAAAGTATGGGTGACAAAACCTGCGGTTTCATAGGAATTTTTTGTGCCTACAATTGAGACCTGACCTATAGAAGACAATTTTTGCTCCTCTTGGAAGAAGAAGAAGGAAAACACAGTGGATTCTGAGTTTTCATATTCTGAAAGCAGCAGGCTAAGAATGAGCCAGTGCAGGAATCAGTGGGTACAAGTGAACAGAGCAGCCAGGGGTGTATAAACCATTAAATGTTTCAGGTACCTGCCAGACAAAGGCAACTGATTCAGAAACTGATTACCAAGTCTTGGTGTAGATGTTGCAGCAGCAATACTGACATTTCTTTTCCTTTGGAAGGTGAAAAAGGGAGAGTGGCCAACTTTTTATGAGACTTAGGCCGAAATACAATGTTTAGAAGATTTTAGTTCAAATGTGTGGCTATTTCTTCATGTACATCAGCAAACTTTCTCAGGCTAGATCTAAGCTTGAGTCAAGTGTTCTCTTCTACCTTCATCTAAACCTACCGAATGGTCTATGGAAATGAGACAATGTAACAATATCGACTCGAGTTTATTACCATAAAGGCTTCTCTGTGCCAGGAGGCATTACAGATACCAGGCGAGGGAATGGCACTTCTGAAGATGAGGAAGAGGGCTGAAAAACTGAAGGTGCTGGAACCACGGTGTGCGAGGGAAGAGCTGACCACAGCCTTTTCCTCTGACAAGAGTTTTTCTTGATCAGCCAGAAACCTACCCTTCCCTGACCTTCCCTTATAGATTGTACAGATACCTGAGCCAACTGGGCATGAAGAATTCCGTGTTGCTTTGTTTGCAGGTGGTGTGCCACTGACGTTGAATTTGTGCCGCTGGATGTAATCAGATTCCAGAGTTGAAAACAGGGGGAAGCAATTAGATTTTACAGCCAGGTAAGTGAACAACAATCATACTGCAAAAATTCTGAATTATTTTTAAACTTTTTTTGCATATTCTATTAATTTTGCCAAAGGAAAATATTAACTGCATCTTGAAATTAAATGCATCCTGAGGTACATTCCTGGAATATGGTTAGAGCACACAAAACTTTCTAGAATTATACTGTTCAGTGACTAAAATGTATTTTTCACAAATAAATTATGTAATCTGGTGTATTATTATTCCTACAGAATTCTTCATCCTCTAGATTCAAGGCTTCAATGCTGCAGTCAGATTACTACACTGCTCCTTCCAACAGCAGGCTTTCCCCACATTGCTTGTTCCAGAGGGTAGTTCCAGATAAAATGCTTTCTAACTGCAACTATGGCTTAAAGAATACTGGTAGATCATTGAGCAAGGAACAAAGTAATTGATGGCACACTGGATGATTGGTGAGGCAACTTTCTAAATGTGTCCAAGGAATGTTTCTGTCTTGACACAGTGAAGAGCCAAAGAGACAGTCAGTAAACCCTTTAGAACCTCATTTGATTGACAAGATCTGTGGCTTTTCAAATACCACAGCAGCATGCTCAGTAATTTATGTAAGCGATGTTGGGTATTTTCAGGTGGGTTTTGGGTTCATGCAGCCAGATGAAGCTTCAACCCCATGACAGTTTCCAATTAGACAAAAAACAGCACAAGGATTTCTCAAAAGATCACCTATCACAGTTCGTGTCCAATCTGTTTCATACAATGGAGTCTTAACCAATTATTTTCGTTTGGAAATAATTGCTTACCAGTATATATTTTCTCCAGTTACATAAAATCTTTCATTTGAGAATCACAGTATTCCTGAAACTCCCTGTTTTTTTTCTGAGGAAAGTATATATATGATGCTTGTTTCTAGGCTATGGGCATTTAGACAAAGATGGGTTAAATACAAACTTCACTGAGAAAAATATCAGAGAACAGAAGCTGACAGGTTCTAGTCCCAGTCACCTGACTTTAAGTTCACTTGTTTACCTGGGGAAATGGGCTGAACGCTGTCGTGATAATTGTGATCCTGATTATTTCTAGAGTTAAATAATTAAATGGAACATATGCAATTGATGGACACCTTCTTTTGCTTTCAGTGTGACTCAGCCATGATATCTAACAGAGCTGTCCAGTTTACCATAGAATTTCTCTGTTGCCCTATCATGGGCATGCCAGGCTTTGATGCTGTGATCAGGAATGCATGAGTGCTTGCTCTCTGCATGCCACCCTATATGATGGCTGCCTAGAATTTCACATAGCATTACATGGCTGTTTTGAAGACCAGATGAAGGCTCCTGCTTACCTCATCTCTCTTTCATGAGAAGAATCTGAAGCTTGGTGAAACAGCCCAGAGCAGCCCAGAAGAATGTTAAAATGGCTGTCAAGGGAAGTCATGAAGCAGAGCTACCTCTGAGTCTCTACATATTTCACTGGTCGGTAATCAGAATGCTGTTGTGCATCCTGAACACTAAGAAAAGCCATGGTTAGTTTCAACAAGTACATACTGGCACATTTTAAAAGTTCTGTTTGTGAATTGCACACTAAATATGTAAGTATTTCTAGAATTGTGAGTGAAAGTCTAGGTTTTGATTTGGATTTTAAAGTTCTGGTAAGTTATTTTACAGTCAGTAATTAATAAATATTAGCTCTCATCACACTGAAACACTATGCTGCCAATGCTCTGCTGAATTCAATGCTATAATGAACAATACAGTACTTTATGACCTTTTCCAGTAGATAGGAAGCTGGTACAGTACTCAAAACTGCTATTGGATCGTCGGATTTTATGGATAATACCAAATTGGATTATGCATATGCATACTCACACACAAATAAAGTCATATATAGGCCAAAATATTTATAGGCCCTTGCTGGCTCTGAGTGCTTTGTGCAGGCCTGAGTTCCCTTTCAATGCCATACAGGGCACTTGGAGCTCTAATGAGGGCTCAAGTTCTTTTGTGTCATCCCTGAAAGCACCATGGTATTCCTGACAAGCCACACAAGGACACCAGGTTTTAGAGCACAAGTAATCCCAGAAGGGAAATGCGTCCAACATTGAAACAGGGATGGGTCTAAAATCCACTCCCATTCCTTGGCCGGTCTCAAGAACTTCACTCAAGGCTTCAGGATTCAGGAACCTTCTCTTCAGTAAATATCTACACACACAGGCACATACATGCACATTCTATAAAATCAACTAAAAGCATTTAGGACATCTACTAAAAAAGGTTTGAATAGTTAAAATACTAGGAGCAGCAGATACCTGCAAGTGTCAGGTTTGACCTAACAAAACTGTTGTAAGAATGAACGTGCCAGCTCTGCATAAAAGAATCATGAAGACTCAGGATGATACAGGATAAAACAAGGAAAGTCTGCAGGTTTCATGCAGGTAGCCACATATTTATCGTTTCTCCTGAAAAGACATTTCAAGTTCATATTCCCATGTATTTTGCAGCCACTGCAGATGAGCAGATAGCATCCAAGTAAGCAATCTGGAGCCTGATGAAATCTCATGGGAATGACGAGTACAATTCGCAAAAGAAGGATGACATTTCAGACCTTTCCTGCAATCCAGTGGCTATTCTGAAAAAATCTTAGTCCACAGTCAGCTGAAAAACTCATAAACACACAGAACTGGCATAAATGATTGGTTTTTTGGGTTTTGAAAGAAAATATTGTGCTATGTGCTGTGTAAACATGCAAGAAATTCAGACCCTCTAATAATGGTGATACTAAGAACAAAAAATATGTTGTATTTAATACAAAGCTTTTCATTATTTGAGCTATGAATTACAGCAAATAAAATGCTCTATGTTTAATATATAAGACCTTGTCCCAGAAATAAACCCCTTGAAATGAAAACTTCTAGGTAAATATTTACCAAAGATTAACTCCATATATCTATATTTTGGGCTGAAGTTTCTTCAAGATAATCTCTTAATGTATTTTTACATATATTTATACTATTTCCTAGAGAGACAACACTTTTCCTGTATTTTCCCTGCTTTATTAATACAGCCTTTTCACTAAACTATTAGCTGGGCTATTGATATTTGTCAAAATCAAGTTCTTAAACTAATAATTTTCTTCATTTCAAATCCATACATATTATTTGCATTATATATATTCATATATCTTTTTAAATCTTTCTATGTTGATCAGAAATTTTCTCAAAACTAATTTTTTCTCCTAGCATCTCCTGAAATATCAGTGCTAACATGAAAATTTAATAGTCATTCTTGCAATCTAGTTCACCAAGAAGTATAGCATTTTATATGAATGCTATACAGACTATCTCAATTCAAAATTTTTCATCTTTAACTGTTTTTTTCTTTGCTTAGCCTCCACTGAAATCTATTCATGGGTTGTGTCTCCTTCCATATGACATTCAGGCTCTTCATCTTAATTTTCTATGCTTTTTATAAAAGGCCCAGATCACCTCTTGCACATTGTTATTTTAATCTCTGCAGTTTGGACTAGGATATGAACAAATCAGAACTGCTTAGCTTGCACTGGGCCTGAACGACGATATAGAATGACAAGTAATTAAGGACCTAACCCTGTATTTCTGCCCTCATTTTCTGTTTTTCTTTTTTTTTTACATTGTGATCTCCCCGTCTCATGGGATAGACTAGTGAGGGTAAGAATTAACCAATTCTGCCCAAGCATTCACTTCATTTGCTATGGTTCCTAGTCCTTATTAAAATGGTCAACGCTATAGAATCCAGTCCTTAAATTAATTTTTTCTGGGTAACCCTGTCTTAGTAACAGGCTTTTCACCATTAGCCAGATAACTTTCCTTCTATTGTCTCCTCTGCCCTCTTCTTACTGTCCACTACCTAAACAAATGGCTGGTTTTCAACATTTAAGAAAAGATAGCAATTACTATCTATACACAAATATTTATACCTAAGAAGCAGAATCCATAAGAAGCAGTCCAAGCCTGTACAGTCCTTCTATAAACTGTTCCTTCTCTTCCTGTAATTTGTACAATTTTGTATGACTGCAAGATTGAGAACTCTGAGTACAGATTGCAGTTTTTCATTAATTCTGCACAATTATCATCCTGTAGCAGTAACAGTGGGCTTCATACTTTTGCAGTGATCCTACAAATGCATCTTGGAAACAGACAATCAAGTGAAAGAAGGATCCTAAGCAAGCTTCCCTAGCAGCCTTGTGAAATTACAGAGCAGAATAATTAAGGCAATTTCTGCATTAGTTTTCCCAAGATTAATGCCCCTTCCCCTCTCTCATCCATCAGGAAACCTAAAAGGAATCTGTGTCTGTCTGTAATACAAATGACCTGAAATCCAAAGGCATGGTCAGAAGCTGAGAGGAAAATGTTGCATACTAATGTGCCAACAGATGCTGAGGTGGGAGTGCATCCTAACCCCCTAAATCTCTTTGTATCTGAGACATCCATAGATATTTGTGATGTATAAATTCACCAAGGGGCACAGAGAAGGTGGCTTGAGCTGAATGTTGTTCTGTGCTGGCATCTGTGCTGTAACTGTAGGAACAGACCCTATAAATAGCCCAACCCACTTACCTTTTTCAGAACTTCGGGGATGGCTAATCCCCAAAATAGATGAATTACATAACTCTATTCTCTAAACATCCTCATTCACTCTGCAAATTGGGTTCTTCGCACACCACTTTAAAATTAAAACCCCCTGGTTTACACTCAGCGCTTGCTGGAGCAGCTGTTGGGTTGACACCAACTCAAAGGAGCAATGCTAATTTTCAGCATCTGAAGATTTGGAATTTGGTTGCAGATATTTATGAAAGAACATTTAAAAAGAGGAGCAGATGTGAAATATTGGACTATAACACTGATTCTAAAGTGAAACTGGGTAGGGTCAAAAGGCATATTTTTGATGCACTAGGCTGGATGCCCATGGCTGAGTTATATGAGGGGGAGCAAGTATTCAAACAGAATGGTGCACATTCACAAGGCTGGCCTTGAATTTAAGGTTGCACAAGAAGCCAGAGAAGTGTTTCTTCCTCTGGAAACCATTAGTATTTAAGGAGCATCCTATGCTTAAAAGGAAGATTTCATTCTGAAGCTTGGAAATCTGTCCTTAGAGAGCCACTATACACAAATCTGGACCTAGAGTATGCTGAGTGAAAAGGCTGTTCTTGGATCAAATTCTAGCAGTCTAAAACTCTTAGGCCCTTCTATGGTGAAGCTGTGCATTGGAAGTACTTGCAAAGAGAATACCCCAGGAGTCCTTAATGCTTGCAGATGCATGTCCAGCTTCTTCCTCCCTGAGTTGAGCAATCACTCATGTCACTGCTGCAGTGGCCCAGCAGCCTGATGATGTAAAGAGAGGACACTGCATTGGAATGGACAGATCTGTAGAATAGCTCAAATATGACCTCATCACATCAAAGATATACTTAGAGAAGAACATCCTTCTGGAAAGAGCACCCTACAGCTGTGTTATCACTAATACCACAACAGGACTCTTGCTCATGGTAATTCTCATCAAACAAAACCAGGAAAAACTATGTCCACAAATCTCAAAGCTGAAATCTACCTGCAAAAATAGGAAATATTGCCCGAGGGTCCCTGCCTCACTGCCTGTGACTGGAGATACCTTTCCATGACATCGTGGTTGCGGAGACCAAAAGCTGACCTGGTTTGTTGTGAGAAGTCCTGCGTTCCAGGTGCAGGGCAGGCCACGGGGCTGCCAGTCTCTTGCTGCTCTGTTATGTAACGTGTACAAGCTTTTAGCACAAGTGCTCTGACACCTGCAAGAGGCACAGATTTCCAACTCTACCAGGGTCTCAGCCTCATCTCGCCTTCCCCGTATTGATCTGCACAGAGGAATTATACAAAATCTGCAGAATGGATTTTTAAGATTCTTGGGTGTTACTAGATTTTCACTTTGGGCGTGTCCATGTCTTTTGCTGTCCAGACACACTTATTTTCTTTCCATCAGCCTTCACTATTTTATCTATCTCTGTCGAGGTTCTCTCTGGGATTTTTATTCCTAATTTATAATCAGCCCTATGGCACACTGCATACCATGTTTCTGAAGAAATATGAATATATATTGTTCTGCTTAATTTATAACTCTGTTCTTTTGAAGCATGATTAAAAAGCTCTTTGCAAAACTATGAACACTGATTGGAATGATTGTCATTTTTTGGATTTCTGGAGAGCCTCACACTGACAGCTGTTATTTCTGGTGCCAATCCCACCTCCATGTAATAAAACACTTCTCTGTATTATCTCACTGCACAAGTATGATAAATACTTTGTCACAGGCATTTACTTACATCCTACTCCTTCTGTGATGGTGAAACACAGGTGTTAGTTCAGCTTCTGTGCCTGCATTGTAAATAGCCTTAGACTAACTAGGTGATGATATCACATCAATATTTTGCATTTCCAAAGGAATATCTCGTGTTTTTTTTCTTTGAGTACAGATCATGAAAAAATGCAAAGGGTGTTTCAAATTTCTCTGTTCTGAAGAGACTACAGTCCACGTAACATCTTTAAAAGAAGAGGCTTTCCACTATCTCATGTTTCAGAGAAACACTTAAATACCCAGATGTCCTTTTGCACAACTGCCTGCTCAAAGCAGGGTCGACAGTTGATTCAGACCCAGGATGCTTAATCCAGTTGGATCTTGAAATCTGGAAAGATCAAAATCCTGGAAGCTCTGTGGGCAACCAGTTCAACCACTTTTGAGGGGAAACATCTTTTTTCTTAGTCAGAATCTCCCGTATTTCAAGCAGCAGTGCTCTCTCTTGCCAGTCCTTGCCCAGCCATTACTATTGCAAGGTTAATACTCTGTAACAGTCCAGCCCAAGCTGTGATTGTACAGCAACAACACTGAGAATGTTTGACCTGTAGTTTCTGGGCTCCTCCTTCTCGAAGCAAAGGGAAAAAACATATGAAAGACATGCAAGCAACTCAGATCACAGTTTCCACCATGTGTCTGGAGTAATTGGCTTTTTTTTTTTAAAGGATTCTAGGCTGAGGTTGTTACATAGCAGCTTCCTATGAAAAATAAAAAGCAAGGGGGAAAATAAAGCAAATATCTTGTTTAAAGATCTATATAGAGAGATTGATTGAAAATAATAAAGTTTTAGCTGTACAAAGGAAACTGAACTAGGCATTTCAAATGCCACTAAATTACCAACCAAGTGATACAGTAACTAGGGAAAGAAACAAGTTATGTAAGGTAGCTGGAGGATCTTCAGTATTTGGTTTTGTTTACACTAAGCAAAACATTGAATAGAAATAGCCTCTATTCTAGGGGACAGTGAGCAGGTTGTATCACTCTTTGAAAAATGTTCTTGGGGTGATCTGGTGTATTATACAATACTAAGATTTATTTAGGTTCACTGGTTGCCTTAATAATTAAAATGGAAACCACTGCAAGAATAACCAACATGAACAAAGAAGTTCCTGCCTCACTCATCTCTTAGAATTATTTGAACATGCTAAAAAGTAGTAGATAGAGAAGATGGATCTCAAGTATGACCTGATTTAGAAATTTCTGTATTCCTAAGAATATCACATGTCAAGAGATATCATCCACCAGTGCACGAGTTTCCCACAAGGATTTTGTCCCCTCACTTTCTGTTTTCATCAGAAGAGGAATCCAGACACTGAAAAAATATTTCGGTGCAAGTATTTATGTAAAGCACATTTGTGCATTTAAATAGTTTTTTCATCAATGTGTTTTACCTCATTTAGAATTTTTATCATACAATATTTTGGCTGCAAGTTGGCTTTGACAAGTTTAATAGAAAATTATTGCAGCTCAAAGAGTTCCAGCAAGCACTGGCAAAACATTTGAATGTAAAAGCTTTTGAAAATCTGATGCATTTGCAGCATCTCGACAACAAGTGTTCCATTATAATTAAAATTATGCCATTAGTCATGAATATTTGCAATCAAGGGTGGACCTGCTGAGATGAAGGTATCACGAAGGTCATTTTTTGCCTAACATGCATTTTTCTTGCCTCCTCTTATCATTACATCTGTACATCTAATTGATTTCTCCAGATACCCCTCTCAGAACCAGAAAAACAAAGCAAAAGTACAAAAGATTATGCGGGAGGAGGTCTCATTTGAATTTATCACACCCAATTACACATGCAACAAGGAGAAGCAGCGCTTCATAATGCTTTTCTGTTTGCCCAATGTGTGCACACAATGCATGATACGTTGAGTAATTAAGTTAGCTGACCCGAAACAGCTGTGACAACACTTGCAAGAGTTCAGTGGCAGTGGCTTCCTTCAGTGTGAATTCAATGGACCAAATTTTCTTAAGTGGTTCTTGAAACCAGACTTGCCAGGATGTTGGGTTTTTTATCGGTGCAGTTTCAAATGCACAGAACCTCGTGTAAGGTTCCTCTGAGAGCACTTCTCCCACAGTCTTAAAGTTCTTGCTGGGAAATGTTCTCTGTGCCAGTGATCTCAGGAGAATGTGGCCTACAGATCAAATTCCCTAGCTCCCAGCTTTCTGTTTTGAGAGGCAAGCAGGCATTCCCTAGTAAAGACAGCTCTTTAAATGCTGTGGAGGCAGGGATGAACAGAAGGAAGCTCAGCCTCAGCAAAGGAAGCTTTTTATGAAAGCCTGATATCTGACGTGAGTGTATTGATGTCAACGGACTCATATTTTGTTCAAAACCATGCAGGTTTAAATTTAAAAAAAGGTCTGTAGATTGTCTCCCTGCAGAGCTGGTGACATTTTAGGGAGGGTATGGGTTTCTAAGAGATTTCCTCTAACTCTTATAGGGGTAGGGTCCGGAGCTTAGGGTTTAACTGATGTTTGGCCTGGGGCCCTTCTTTTCTATGGCTGTTTGACATCCACAACAAAAGATACAAGAGTCCCACGTTCTACCAGCAAGGATAGGGGTAATGAGAAAGACTGGTAAGAATCTTGAGGGGAAATCGCTTATCTTTACATGGGTATTCTTCAATTCTTGAATATATTATAAAGATCTTTTTCTATTACTGCTGCCCTCTCCTGGGCACGGAGTAACAGCAGGTGCGCAGCGAATGGGTTTGCTTCTGCTACTGAAACCAGAAACGTGGGATTCCTTATTCATGTCATTGAGAAACAAATCTCTCACTTTTGTGAGAAGAAAACAGATAGCCAAAACCCCTATTCCTAAGAAAAAGATATCTGAACAATTTGCTACTGAAATAATACAAAATATAGAACTATAGAATCATAGTATGGATTGGGTTGGAAGGGACTTTTAAAGGTGGATTAGGCATCCAAGAGCCCAGCCATGGACAGTGACACTTTCCACTAGACCAGGTTGCTCAGAGCCCCATCCAACCTGTCTCTGAACACTTCCAGGGATGTGGCAGCACCAGCTTCTCTGGGCAACCTGTGCCAGAGCCTCACCACCCTCACACTAAGGAAATTCCTCCTCATATCCAATCTAAACCTGCCCTTTTTCAGTTTGAAGCCATTCTCCCATGTCCTGTAGATAGTCTCTCTCCATCTTTCTTGCAGGCTCCCTTCAGGTGCTTGCAGGCTGCAATGAGGTCACCCCAAAGCCTTCTCCAGACTGAATAACCCCAATTCTCTCAGCCTTTCTTCATAGAAAAGATGCTGCATCTCTCTGATCATCTTGGCGGCCTGATCTGGACTGGCTCCAACAGCTCCATGTCCTTCCAGTGCTGAGGACCCCTGAGCTGGATCCAGCATTGCAGGTGGGGTGTCACCAGAGCAGGATCACTTCACTCAGCCTGCTGCCCACGCTGCTCTTGGTGCAGCCCAGGTGTGACAGAACCTTTCCATAGTCAGTGGGATAACAAAGAGAAACTAGGCCAAGCTAACCCTGCAGTAATCCTGATGGAGTCAATGAACTGTGGTTGCACAAAGGTTCAATCTGGACTGCGATGTAGCTAATTTCTGTGCTCAGTGGGAGTGTTGACAGGTGAACTCCTACAGACTTAGAAAGAATGTTTTAGGATGTTACCACCTTCCTGTTGACTTCTCCTCCCAGATGGGTGTCACTACTGCAAATATTGACCTGCGCGAATTAGGCATATGAGCATTTCTAATCAGCTGCAGAGAAAAGACTGACAGATTCCTAGACAGAAAAAAACAACAGAAACTGGGTCTATATGAAAAAAAATTGTAAGTATTTGAGAGAAATCAGATGTAAGTAGCAGGAAGATGTAGTGATAATGATTTACACAGTATCTTACTTACACAACAGCACTTACATCAGTATTCTGATGCAGTAATAAAGTCTTAACCTCAGAAATCAGCTATCACCAAAGATCTGTTCAGTCTGGAAACAGACTGTGGTAAACGGTTTCTAATTCAGAACTGTCACATGGTTTTCACGAAAATAGAATTTTAATTCAAAGCATGCAATTAACAAGCTTTTGAAAAATTTTTTCCAACACTTTCTTAAGACTTGAGCTATATAATTTGATTCAATGTAGAAGACTTGAGAGCCACTGATCTATGTTAATTTTCCCACTTTCTTCTTAGTTTCTCCAGTATAGAAACCCACGCCCTAAAACTCAAGGCATGCGGAAACCAAATACCCTGACAGTTTCTTGTTTTCCAATGAGAATAAAATTTTAGTTGCATATCTTTGTTCTGGTTTCAGCTAGGGTAGAGTTAATTTTCTTCACAGTGGCTGGTATGAGGCTGTGTTTTGGATTTGTGCTGAACACAGGGTTGATAACACAGAGATGTTTTTGTTATTGCTGAGCAGGGCTTGCACAGAGCCAAGGCCTTCTCTGCTTTTTGTAAAGCCACACTCGTGAGGGAGTTGGGGGTGCCTGGGAGGGTGGGAGGAGACAGCCAGGACAGGTGACCCCAGCTGACCACAGGGAGAGTTACATACTCTCAGTATATAAAGCTGGGGAAGGAAGAAGGAGAGGACATTTGGAGTGATGGCATTTGTCTTTCCAAGTCATCATTACCCATGACACGGCCCTGCTCTCCTGGAGAAGGCTGAACACCTGCCTGCCCCTGGGAAGCAAGGAATTAATTCCTTGTTTTGCTTTGGTTGTGTGTGTGGCTTTTGCTTTCCCTGTTAAACTGCCTTTATCTCAACCCACGAGTTTTGTAGCTTTTACCCTTCTGATTTTTCCCCCCGATCCTGCTGGTGCAGGAGAGAGCGAGCAGCCCTGTGGGGCTGGGCTGCTGCCTGGGGTTAAACCACAACAACCTTTTATGTTGATTTCCCTGTGGAGATTCATATATATCCTCAAAGATATAATTCGATCTTTAGAATATCATAGAATGGTTTGGGTGGAAGGGACCTTAAAGATCATCCAGTTCCATCCCACTGCCATGGGCAGGGACACATTCCACCAATCCCAGGTTGCTCAGAGCCCCATCCATCCTGGCCTTGAGCACTTTCAGGAGTGGGGCAGCACCAACATCTCTGGGCAACCTGTGCCAGGGCCTTACCACCCTCACAGTAAGGAATTTCTTTATAATATCTAATCTAAACCTACTCTCTCTCCATTTGCAGCCACACCCCCTTGTTCAGTCACTACATGCTCTTGAAATAGTCCCTTCCCATCTGTCTTGTAGGCTCCCCTCAGGTACTGGAAGTTCTTGGTTTCAGTTACCTTCTGGTGTAATTAGACCTGAAATTATCCTTCAAATCTGGAACTATCCTTCAAGTAAATTTCAACTGCCATCTCAGAAAAGGCTTAAGTCTCCTTCAACATTCAAAGGTAATTTTGTTCTCTGCTAGAATTACAAGGAGTGGGCACAAGCGCATTTTGTGACATTTTTTCAGGTGACATTTGTTCCTAGCACAGGAAGCTAAATCCAGTTGAGCCACATATTGAGCTACATATTCAATCCTCTGCAGGTGCTGTGTGCGGGTCACACAATTTCCAGGCATAAAACCTAAAAAAAAAAAGAAATCCATGACCATTTAGATCTTATCCTCCTTAGCACACACTAAGGAAGCAATAGAAGTACAAAGTGTTAGAAGTATTTTAATAATAAAATTAAGACTTTATATGCCTTAGGAAACTTTGTGATGGCAAAAAAGGAGATACTGACATCCCAGAGGATGGAAGCAAGAGGCTTACTAATGCATCCTCCGGTTTAGAGGAATCTTCCTCACCACTGAGACTTGCTGTGGTATCAGTGGGAATACACTGAACTAATAAGCAGACTGTAATGCCATAAAATGTCTATCTAAGGCATCTCTGCACAGCTAGGTAAAGCTGCAAAAGCAGTTAAAGCTTAATTAAATAATCCAGCTACTTAATAAAACAAACATGATGAAGGTCTGGTGGCACGAGCTTCGCTATGGCCTGGCAGCCAAAAAACAAGCTCTCTGCAGATGTTCTTACTGATGCCAGTATGGCTTGAGCCAGTCATAATAGCTGGTGTGGATGGACCTACCAAGCTGAAATGACCCTTTCTCCGGGCTGGATATGGGTAGGTAACTGGCTAATTGCAAATCTCAAGCAGCATTGTAATTTTTTGAGAGTGTTTGTTAATTTGGGAATATTTATTAAAAGTGTATTGAATATAACTCTGAAAGCCCCTAGAATTCTGAAAGAAAATATAATTATCCAAGGGATTGGTATGTAGTTGAGTGTATTTTTATGTATTTTTAAGTCGCAACTATTTAATGATGATTTTTTCAGGTTTTTTTTTTTAGTGATACATAAGCCTTATGCATTTCCTCCACACCTAAAGAAGAGTATCTTTGTGAAAATATCCTAGGCCAGAAAACACGCTAGGTCTAGGATGCAGAACTGAACTCAAATGTGAATTTTTCCATGACAGAGATGCAGTTATAATTTGTGATATTACACAGCCCACAGTAATTTAGTAATTTAGTCATCCTTCTTATGCACTCAGAAACCATGTAGTCAGTATTATTGCCCCTGTCTAATTTGTCTTTTCATGACAGGTGCGCGTATTTGGAATTACTTCAAAATCTTATGGCTCTGGCA
Source organism: Eulacestoma nigropectus (assembly GCA_013397775.1). NCBI lineage: Eukaryota > Metazoa > Chordata > Aves > Passeriformes > Eulacestoma > Eulacestoma nigropectus. The sequence continues at coordinate 19,030 of VZTE01002832.1, read as the reverse complement.
GTGGTTAAGACAGCAGGCTCATTGCCTATCCATAAACCAGGAGTACATAGAGAAAACTTCCCACTCACACTTATTGTGTCATCTTATGATTGTTTTCACAAGGTGCACATTACCCAAGATGTCTTGCAGTGAAAAATCAAAATTGTCTAAGGAGTCATAAATATGTCCAATTTCCCTAAATATGAAATTCTGATCACAGGGAGCTTTGCTTTATTTCGAATTCATTGCCTTTTAAAGTAAGGCACTCTACAATTTATGTGGGATTACAGATGGCTTGCCTACGCAAAAGAGCTGTCAAGCCATGTGATACCCAGCAACTCCAATAATAATCAGATATTAACTACATGAAGCACAACCTCGAAAATGATCAGAATGGAAACAAATGGTTTCACTGCATGTGAAATACAGAGAAGTCTGAGATTATTTGCTCAAAGCATTCTCACATTCAAAGCATTGATGCGACCGCGGGGGCTCTGAGCCTGCTATAGTTTATGTTATTTGCCTCTAGATGGTGCTCTCACGCTGAGATTATGTAGTTCCAGCCTCTTTATTACAACTCTTCTAATCAATGAGTAATAGCTAAATATTTCTCTCAAAGTCAAAATTGCCAACATTTTCAAAAGAGCAAGGAAAAAAACTTGCTAGAATGCATATGAGTATGCCATATGGTAGTTTCAGATAACTGATGTCCCCCAGATGGCTTAAGGAAGGGATTTTAATTCTAGGAAAATCGGCACTAGGGCCACAAAATACTTAATAAAAAAGTGCAAATTCTAGAAGATTTTAAAGCATGTAATGAGCAGTTGTCGAATAATACCTTTATGGTTAAATAAAATCATTCCAAATGGGTGATCATCCAGCATTACAAACAGGAAAAAAAGGCAAAGGGATTTAGCAGTGAAGCTCGACATTTTATTCTAAGAGCAAACTCCACTGTTCCCCGTGTGGTTTGTGCACATTTCTACTCAACATTCTCCTTCACATGGTGCAAGTATCATGCCAGAAAGTAGAGGTGACTCGTGTCTCAGAGATTTCTGACCATGTCCATTGTCTTTGAGCAGGAGCCAAGTTTTTACATCATTTATAAATTATGTGAATTCTTCTGGATTCTTTTCTATTTTCGACAAGCAAGTCATCTTACTCTTGCACATTCCTTTCCAGGTGTCATTCATCAGTAAGAGGCTGTCTTAGTCCCACCATTTGCTTCCTAATTCCTCTGCCACATGCAGCTATGACACACACAGGAGCATTTTGGTTAACAATGAAACAAAAGAAGATTTTGGAGGCCAGCACTGTACTGCTGATAAGTCTGAAATTTAAATTGACTTTTAGAGTATGAGTCGCCTTACCTACTTTTGGTAGTTACTTAATATTCATCCAAAACTTTTTTTTCTGTCCTCTCTGCCCTGTAGAGACAATTATGCAGGGGTCATCTGGTTCCTTTCCTTGCAGGGTTCATCTGATTCCTTTCCTTCTAGGCTCACGTTAGACTAAGCCCTGTTGTGACACACCATTCTTTACTCCTTTGCTTCCTCTCCTTGACTTTAAGCCTCTGTTCATACCAGCTGTTCCAGTTCTAGGTAAAATGGAACACCCAATTGCTCACGATGAAGATAAGGATGTAGAATTCCTTTGGCTGTCAGTGTTCCCACACATAAAGAGTCTATTTGTTTTCAGGCAGCACAAGATCAGAGTCGTAAATTATACAAAGCTGGCCTTTAGTGTGCCTTTTACCTTTAGCACACAAATGCATTGAACAAAAGCAACAGAGACTCCAGTCTGTGCTAACCCTTGTTAATAAAGAGAAGAAAGCTGAAACTTGGAGATTGCAATGTGAGAGGTTCTAGAAAATACTGTATGAAATGTTTCCTGATAGAAATCCAGGCTGAAGAGCTGCTCTTCTTGCCTTAACATGACACTGCTGGTGAATAAAGCTGTACAGAGAGAATGCTCAAGAATATTTGTTCCCTGTGGCTCTAGGATTGAATTTTTTTCCTGCGTGACCTGACGCTAGGAATAATTTAACTCCTGTTCTCTAGGATCTGCTCCATTAGCCACTTTTCAAACCAATCACTTTAAAGAGAATCATAGAATGATCATAGGATATCCTCAGTTGTATCAAGATCATCAAGTTCAACCTCTGGACTTTTGCTCTAAATTTTTCTGCCTGCAATAATTCAAAATACTAAATTACCTAAACACAGTAAAATTGTAAAAGCACTCCCAGCAAAAGTTATGGTGCAATATGAACTGTATGCTTCTTACAAACATAAAAGAAATCTCCTTAACACACCAAATCTTTTTCGTATTTCAGAATTCAAAAGCAACAGGAAATCAATGCCCACAGAATTGTGAAAATCCATGCTCCAATACTGATATTCAGTAGTGACTTTGATGTTGGAGCAGCTATTACCCTGAATTCTTTGTTTGAAAAGAAAAATCAAATGGAAAGTACAAGTCTATTGAAACATTTCCACTCCTCACATAGTCTTATCTGTAGAATTACAGCTATAATTAACTAAGAAGTATTTTTTTAGAAAGCTTTGTTAGGGATGAGGGGTACGGATTAGATTGTTTTTAACAGGAATGTCTTTAGCATACAATGTATGGCAGTATCCTCCATACCAGTAATTGTATTAATCTTTCAGAAATATTTCAGTAGCTTTCTCTGCATGAAAAAGTAAGACGGCAGACACCACTTCTATGACTGAAATGCTGATGCCCCTTCCTCACTATGCTGCCTTCCAGATTTGCCTCTAAACTGATCCTAAGGCTATTATTCCAGAGTATCCACTGGCATGGCTACTGCTGTCTTCCAGGCTGGAGTTTGTCCACTGTCATGGTTTCTCTAAAGGTGGTTTCTGTTTCATTAACCCGACAGTTTTCCCTGTTCTTATGTCCTCCCTGCCCTCTGAGCTGCAGCAGGGATTCACAAAGATGTCATGAGGGTTAAATGGCAGTCACATACTTCTAATCTAGCAAATAGACCTTGTGCAGAGGGAGAGAGTAGGGAGAAAGGGAGTAGAGGTGAGAGTAAAATGACGGGAGAACTCTGACTGTTCAGCTGCCCCTGCACTCACTCTCCAAACTGGCAGGTACAGAGCTGTAATCCCCTTCCCTGTGGCAAAGACAGCCCAGGTGTGAAGCAAGCACGAATCTCACACACAGAACCCACACAGACAGGGGCGGATTCACGACTTAGAGGTCTAAGTTACAGCAAACACGGGGTCTGTGCATCTCTGCCACACACGGACAGAAAGCATTAATGAGCAAACCTCAGCTAGAGTTGCTCCTCCAGCTCCTTGCCTTGAGGGATCGCATTATGCAAAATGTACACCTTTCTCTAGGTCAGGGCACTGTGGTTCATGTTGCCAGGGGCAGTTTCTTGCTGTTAACTGCTGTTAGGCTAACGAGGTGGTTTGAAGGCAGTGGGAAAGAAGGAGCTGAGGCCTGTAAACCATGTTCAGAGTTGTATGAACATGCTTTATGATGTGCATAGTCATTTTCTGAGTCAGCTTTGTGAATTGTAAGATGTTTCTTCCCTCCTTTCTAAGAATGAGCCTCATCATTTCCATGAGAAGCATAACTTTAGTTTAGCATGACTCATACAAGTATTCATGTATCCATTTCACTGACACCATTTATTGTCATTAACATTGGGTTTTTCATCAGTAGCAATCCCACACATACATTTTGCTCTGCTTGTGAGTAGCTCATCACTAATATGACATGGTATTTCCTTATGTGGATGGCTTTATTAAGTATACAACCTCTTGTCCATAATAAATTGGATGGAGCAAAATGAATTAAAGAAAACTGACATGCCAGCTACTTTGCTGCTCTCCGGACAAAACCTGCCCATCACTGTCACTGTTTGCTGGGAGACAGTAAATATGTTCAAATAGAGTCACCTTTCAGACCGGGGCAAACAAAAAATACATGTCTTGTGTGAGAGGACACACAAGGTTTGATTCCACGGAGCAGAACCAACTCAGATGCCCCACTATCTTGACAAAAGAGACCTTAAAGTACCAAAATTCTTGAATAAGTATGCTGTACATATTTCTTTCTTTTACATGCATCTTCTCTCCAAAGTTGTAGGACTTTCAGCTGCAGCCTTTCCATGTTTTCAGCTTTTCAGGAGTCATTTGCTCAAGTTTTAGATAAACCTAATGCTGTAATATTTCTATACGTATGTAGGACAGAGTCAGATTCCGTTTGGCTTAGAAAGAAGAGCAGCAGCTGTGGGCTTAGCACCTGAATCTTATTCTTCCCAGGCTGCTTAGCCTTCAGCTGTTAAATTTTCCTGCACCTTGGCTTCACTACCACTAAAACTGAAATATTAACCTCATGTCGTTGCATCCAAGGAACCAAACGAACACAGCAAGGATAAATACTTGCAAGCTTATATGTGCTGGCTATTTCACTGAAGTACACTCTCCTCAACCTGGGACCCTGTCTCAGCCTTGAGGAGTCCAGCCCATCCCTGCAATGTGTGCAAAACAGCACACTCTGAGAAGGAATTTCATGCTTTTTCACTTATTCCCTAATGAGTATTCACTGTTCACTATATAAGGAGTAGAGATGGCAAGTGGGATTGTACATAAACACAAACACACACATCTGTGACTGTGGCCTTGTTTGTATCAGCCAGTGCCATGGCACAGCAGAAAGGGATCTGTGGAGGAAAACGTGATTCTGAGCCTGATTTCACTTTATGTGTCTTGGGAACCTAAAAATCACATGTTCTCATCCTTCAAGTTACGAAATCATGTCTGCAGCTCTTAATAAGAAAATGGGCTTCCAGATATCAGAAAGCAAAGAGCTGAGTTCTAGCACACTGTGAGCAAATCTTAGTGAGGTTCCAAATGTGCAGTTAGCTCTTGCTGTTGTCTTCAGTTTAGACTTTGGAACATGGCTTTGGATGTGGCATATAGGATCCTTTCTGACTGAGTTTTGATATTTATCTTTTTCTTCCTGGCAGAAGCAGTCAGCTTACTCTTATTTTCTAACATTTGAAGCCTTCCAGGAAAACAAGAATTTGAGTCCTCCCTAACGATGTCACTTCTTCCCTCACAAAAAGACTTAAACACAGAGGAAACATTCTGTGAACCAAAAACTTCCTTATCCTCATGCAACAACTTGAGCATCTGAAAAACTAACAAGTTCCAGCAACTTCGTGGGTTCTCTTATTGTTACAACTTCCTGTATCAATTGTTCTCCCCAGGACACTCTGTGGCAAAGTTACATTTGTACACCTTCCTTCTGTACCTGGCAACACTGAGAATTTCCCTTTGAGTTTTCTTCCTTACACCGAGAATCAACTTCTCTATACTTCCCTCAGAGTGGACTGTGCTGATTCCGTCACACAAGCATAAGCAAGAAAATACCTACTGACCCATGACATTTTCCTAACTTTTCTTAATGAAAGTCTCCATGGATTTTACAAGAAAATTAGATCAGGCATTTTGCTGAGCCTTTTTTGTTTGTTTGTTTGTTTGTTTGTTTGTTAAGAATTACTAAAGAAATGTTTTCCTTCTAGAGAACTCCACTCAGCAGTGATGAATTTTCTTCTGTTTTGTGAGATATTTCTATCAACAGAATTACTGATTTCACCCAAGATTATCTTTTAAATATTTACCGAAGTGTGCCAAGTAACAACTTTCTGAGAGATCCGTCACGCTCAAAGAACAGGATTCTCTGTTTCAAGGCAGTAGGGCTTTATTTAACATCACCAGCCATCTGAAGTATTCCAACAATAATTTTATAGTTTCAAATCAAACTATCATTATCACAATCAGTTTCAAAACACAGCATTTTCATTTCACTCAGGTGAGCCATCACTGTCAAAGTTTTAAAAGAAGCCATCAGAGTAAATATGATCCAGATGTGAGTTTTCTAAACACAAGTTTTAACAAATGGGAAAATCACTATAAATGCTTCTCTAATGTGTTTTAAAATGTTGGTGGGAGCAAATGAATATTTTATTACTTGAAAGATAACTCTTCAGCATTCAGCTGGGATTATATAACTTTAAATTGCATCTGAGCACAAGTGTTCCACCACTGTCTGGGCAGCAGAAAGAGGGGATAAAAAAGACAGACCCAGAATCCCAGAAGCACTGTATTGCCCATCATGAGGAAGCCACAATCAAAAAGGGTTCAGGAGCTGCAAATGAAGGGGGTTTATAAACAATACAGTATTCTGGAGAAAGCTCTGGAATAATCAGCCTCCAATATGTAAGAATCTATGAAATTCAGACAGAGAGACACAGCTCTGAAATAACATAACATCCCAGAGAGACTGAGGATAGCAGCTCAGGAAAGGACAGAAGATGCTGGGTGTGGTGAGATTATTGCAGAAACTGGAGTGAATGAAGTTGCCAGGGTTGGTCGTTTGGGTAACTGGTAAATTCTGCCAAGTGAGGCTGCCTCAGAACTAAAGGATGAGGCTGCACTAATCAAACACAACAGCCTGCCATATAAAAGCTATTAATGCACCAGGAACCAACCAAAAGGGTTATTACAGCCAGGCTCAAGAAAGAACTTCTAAAATGAATGTCCTGCAACAGGATAAACCCTTGCAGAACTCCAAAACCAAATGCTTTTGATGAAGAAATAAGCTGTGGCCCCAAACATAAATTATAAGCAAGATTAGCCTGCCCAAAAGTAACATAAAAACAACAAGCAATAGCACCTTTGACTGAATGGCAACATAGAGCACTCATGAAGAAATACTGTGATGGCTGGGATAAAGAGCAATTGCAAGTTGTCCCAAAAGGGGATTAAAGAGTTCCATGAAAGAGGAGATGGGTAAAGCTGTATGTTGCATACCGTAGGTGAAAGCCAAAATGAAAAAAACCCTAACCAACACACAAACATTATTCAGCTGGAAGAAGCTCAAGTCATCTAACATAAACTCAAAGTCTTTTGCATTAGAGCAGGGTTGAAAATAAGTTCTATCATGTTGAAAAGATGGTCTCACATCTTTGAACAACAGAAGAAGAATAAACACAGGTTTTCTCTTTATATCTTTGTACAATCTTGGGTACATGAGACAGGAAATTGGCTTTCATAGCTGTTCTGGACAACAAAATCAGTAAAAACATTTAGAAAGGACCCTCATATAGGAATGAAAATGTTAAAAAACACAGGAGGGAAAAGCCTTCGAGGCTATTTCAGAAGTCTTGAAGATGTGCACTGTGGTGGAGCTCAGAGTTCCTGCTCAGTGACTGCACAGACAGAGAAGCTAATGAGTGCTGCACTCTCACATCTGTATTTGTGGGCCCAAAGGCATTCCCAGACCATCAATCTACACATGGATAGGAATACTGAGGATCAGCCAAACCCTCTGTATGTCCAGCGGTTTTATCAGTGGGGAAAGCCTAGCACTCTTTCTTAGCTCCAGTATTACTAAACCCTCGTTACCTGATTTTTTTCGGGATTCTGTCGTATTGAAGACAAAACATGACTTTGTCCAGAGCACAGGCTTTTGGCAGTACAACTCTTGATTGTTTTTGCTGCAGCATCTACAATTAAAAGACAGACAAAAGTGGTTTTTTCAGACTTCCAGAAAAAAGGTGTTCCTTTGACTGAGTTAAAAATTGTGAGGAGAGAGAATTAGGCCAGCATCCCTTAGAAAGTGACTGCTTGTGTCTGCTGCAGAGTGCTGAGCTATCAGATAGCCCGGCCAGCTGCACTAACCCCAGGACTGGAGTCGGTGTCGCCGCACCCTTGTGGCACTGCACTCAAACTAATTAGCTGAGTGATGAGAGATAGGGCTTTTTCAGCTTGCCAGGTGGTCTAGAACATACTACAGCTCAAGCTGGATGTCTCTGCTCTGCTCTGCTCTCTCCTGGCACGCGTCTGTCCCCCTGCTGGAGCTCGCCCAGGGGTCTCTGTGCGTTGCCTGCTGTGGGTGCAGCCAGGCCCTGAGTGGGCACCCCCCAGTGACAGGGACAGCCCTGGAGTTGGGAAATGGCTCTAAGTGGGAGGGCAAGAAGAACACAGTGCTGCCTGGGCCTCAAACTGGAGGCCAAGTTCCATTTAACGATATTCCTGTGGGGAAGAAGTGGACATTGCTCTGCCTGTGGCTCCCCACACAGCTGGCTGATGGCCTCCTAACTCTGACAAGTATTAGACCCTGGCAAAAAGCCACCAGGCCAGCGCTGGTGCCATGCTTTGAGAACTGTCTGCACCCTTATCTTCCCCCTGTCAGGAGTGTAAGAGGCAGAGGCATTTCATGCTTCTCCATAAAACTTAACCAGAGATCACAAACCCTGAAGTGTCTTTACTGCCACTCCCATGATTTCTGCCTGGTGTCACCACTGACGGCCAGAGCTCTGTTGCTCTATCCTAACATAGTTTGTTTCTCTATTTTTCTGAGCCTTCTTGTTTTGTAATGCTTGGATTGAGTATGCATTTCAGTATCTCGATAATGTATTTTGTCCTAAATTAGGGATGCATGCTCTTACCTGGATTGTAAAATAGGTATACCTGCATTGTAAAATAGGTATACCTGCTTAGAAATTACAGGAGCCCACAGTGGTGTGGTTGTACACAAGTCTTTGCTCAGAGAAGCTCATCAGAACTCATCACCTACACACCATGGCAAAGAACAAAACAAAACACTCAGGCACTGTGCTCATGGTGTCTTGTTAATTCCAAAACAACTACAGCTCCTTTATCATGCATTAACATTTACAGAAACAATAGACGAGATCAGTGTAAATCAGGGTAGCAGAAGGAGGGGAGTTTGCAGCCAGAGAAAACAGATTTTTTGAAGTTGGTCAAGCCTTGAAGCTGCCTCTGCTTTCAGTGGGGGGTCAGACCAGGTGAGGTCCCTTCCAACTAAATTTTTTCTGTGATTTTAAAAGATTCCAGGAGATTGTAGCACCCAGTCTAGTAAGACAAAGAGAAGATAAGGGAATGAGGAAATAGGAATGGGACATAGAGGAAATGAAAGAAAACCTTTAGCCTATTTAAGACAATATGGAGACTTGATTTATTTCACATTCTATCTACCAAATGGACTGCTGCCCTTCAGCCAAAATTAGTGGATCCAAGTGCTACAGCTTTCATTTCCATGAAACACCAAGAAATATGAAGATGTTTAACTAATGGAAATAGTTAAGCTAAATGAAACTGAAATAATATCAAGGAAAGCAGGACTTGACAGAACAAACTCAACAGTACAAAATAATATTTTATGCCATATTAATTTTGGAAAAAAACTGTCTTGAGTTAAGCAGGAGTAAAGAAAAAGAATAAAAAATTAAATTCCAGAATGGCCAAAGACTGGAGATCCTGACCCACCATCAAATAAGAGCAGCTATTAAAGTGTCTCACAGAAATGCCCAGTTTGATTTCTTCTACTGTTGAGCCTCAAAGCTCACCACAGTGATCTCAATAAGGTTTACGAAAGTGTTGACTTTCAGGCGTCTGACTGCCTCAGCTCCCGATTGCAAACCCTGGCTCTCTAAGCAATGCATTCAACTTTAATCCCAATGGTTGGTCCTGCCAAGAACAGAGATAAATGTAATTGACACCCCAAAGAGCAGAAAGGTGCTTCTCTCCTTAGGAGAGGGGGATTGTTTTTCTCCTTTAGGGGAATCCTAACTAGAAGGAGAGAAGTGTTTTCTAACCCACATTCTGTCTCTCATCCACATCCGTGCTCTGAAGAATTTATTACATAGAGTGAAACAGTGCAAGTAAGAGATTCCAGAAGACTGGCACTCCGGGTGCACGGCAGCCTGCTGTCAAGGTCACTCTCATGGACAATGGGACAACGAATTAACACTAAAGCCACTCATCAGCCAGAATGAGGACTGAAATCAGGTCTTTCAACACCACTGTCGGTGCCTTAATCACCAGATTACTGGATATTTAGGCTGCTCCAAAATGAGATCACTGCTCAGAGTTACTGCTGAGTCCTTCTGCTGGGGTAAGGACTATTGCGTTTAGGCTGATATTTTTAGGTGAGGGATCTCTGGATGCTGGTTTATGTCCATTGAATTAGTGCTTGAACAGCGAGCCTGCCACACTCAGGCTGCAGTAGACCACCTCTACATATTCTTCATGGGAAAACCAGGTGTTTTTTCTAACTCCAACACACGTGAAGTTTGCTGGATTTGTTGTGCATTTGCAAACCATAGCTACAGTGAAAGCACGTTAGATTTGACCCTTCTGGGCAGTGCCATAGCTACTGTGGGTTTCTTACAGTGCTTGGGATTTCTGAACATCCTGCTGTCTGCTTAGGACTGAATGGTGGGACCAGAAACACTTGACAAATGTCCAGTATGTCCTTAAATTCTGCCCCAAAAGGCTGTATCCTTGGGACCCCTAAGGCCTGATTACTCTGCCTTAGTTGTCAAGTCCTGTTGGAGGTTGCAGCAATATTGTAAGTGATATTACAGCTGCAATTAAATCACAGACTGTAAATTCAAGTGTCTTAAAAAATAATTTCAAGGCAGTGAGTGTTACAACAGAGCTTTTAGTAGAGTTTCAATTTACTGTGTGGCCAAGAACAGTACTTTCGGTTCCAAAATGGATGAAGCTAAGGTGAATTTAAGCAGCTCTCTAACAGTGGCTCAGCTGAGCGTAACGTCTCTGAACAAAGCATTTTTCAGTGTTAGAATTTATATAATTCATTGCTTGATGACATAGTAATCTTAACAGAGATGTCTCAGCGTCAGTGGCATCTTGCAACCATGTCCCACAAACAGATTACATTGCTCAACCTCTGTAAATCTGCTCAGTGATGTTAATGAAGACAATGACTGCCAAATGAGCCAATATTTTCTTTTCTCAGTGCTACCCTAAGTGTGGCCAATAGCAGACGCTTAAGGAAGTAAGGAAGGAGTAAAAACAAAGGCAGGGTGTTTCTCTCCTTGATATTCAACTTCTGTCTTCCAGTGTTACTCACATGCTATCAACTAATTATCTGGAAACTGCAAATGGCACTAAGGTTGATGGCTCTAAATCAATGTCAAATATTTATCAGAACCGCAGTAGCACCTTAAACCACATGTGGTCCCTGCTCTGTACAACCAATAGCATAGAGTAAAATGCACACAGAAGAATATGTCACAGATGAGTTACTTGCAAGTACTAATCCTATTTGTGTGCCCTCACTGTCTTGTTTTGCTCTTGGTGACTTGGGGGTCTCTTTAAGTAAATAAGTTACTTAGATGAAGTTCCACAGTTTCTGAGCATGGTCTTTCTCCTACTGCTACCACTATTTTACTAATTTTAAATTTCTAACCATGTTCCAGGTCATATCACTTAATAACTCACATGAAATTCTAGATAATAAATAGAGTAAATAAAGTAAAAAAATCTCAGAATGGGGCCTGGGACTGTGCCTAAGAGCGAGAAGGTAAGCATACACCAGATTGATTCTTTCTTCTTCGTGTTGCTATATCTGCTGCAGATTTTTAGGGACAGTTGCGAGGCTCTGGCCAGAGATGCTGGCAGAGTAATCCCTTCATGGGAGCAGTAGGAATCACTTCAGCACAACATTTGCTTTATCAGGATGTAGTTTCCTAAGGTAGGATTTGCATTTTTCCATTTTTCAATGTGTGTTACAACTTCATATCTTCAGCAGGGATCATGCCCTCATTCCCCTGTTGAAGCTGTAATTTGCCACAAGTCTGAGGCTGTTTCTTATGGGCTGTTTGTGCTATGGCAGCCTGGAAACCTTGATGGAGAAAAACAGAACTTTGTTCAGTCGACAACTACATCATGCAACTACAGTGCAACAATGAGAGAAGACATATATTTTCCTTAACCATTCAAAGATTCACACTCAAAATAAAGGAAAGCTTATATGGATCTCCATTTTCATGCCTGATGGCTTTTCTAAACACCTTCTCCATCTCCACAGTCCAAAAAGTCAAAGGCACATCACACAAGACTCAAGTGTCATTTTAACAACTGCTTTTGCTGTTGATGACCAGTCTTCAGCACTTCCCCATCCATTTACACATCTTTGTGTCCAAAATCCTTCCCTGCCCTACTTTTGTTGCCTTTCCCCCTCTCTTTCTTTGATTACTTTTCTTTCTTGGCTCTTTATCTACTTGCTTTTGCCATATCAAGCTATCTTTCCAAGTTCAGAAAACACAGAAAAACAGAGAAAACTCTGCAAGGGATTTGTCTTTAACTTTCTCTTCACCACAACCAGAATCAGCAGCTCCTTGTATCACCTGAGTAAAACCAAAATAAGTGCAACACTTTTTGAAATGACTCTAGGGTGGAAAGCATGGGGCGATTAGCAACAGCAATTAGTTCAGGGCTGTGGAGAAGTAAAGTTCCTGATCACAAAGGCACAGCTCTCTGAGCTATCCCAGCAGGCAGGGTTTGCACAGGCAGCAGCATTGCATGAGAGAACTGGTGGCCAGCAGTCACAATATACCTTGTCAGCACTCAAAGGCCTCACCCAGTCTGTCCCTGGGGTCAACCAAACAATCAGGAGGGTTTTTTAACCAACTTTTCATTCAATACAGGCTACAAAAAATAAGGGATGCCAATTCTCTGCTCTCTTTCTCCTTTGGTGGTGTCTCTTAGATTCTGGATTGCCCTGCTACAGGCACCCACGGGAGGCTTCTCAGCAGACACAGTCTCTTAGGTCACTGGCATGAACTTATCGCTAGGACATGGATCATCACCTTCAGAACTTGGCTTCACCCATCCCTCTCATCTGATAAAGGCACACATAATTGTGCCCCAGTTCTTCCAGTACTGCAACCCATTCTTGAGAGCGTGGTCACTGTGGGGATGGAGACTGCAGGCTGTAAAACAGTGCCCTGTTCTCATATCTGCATCTTCCTTTGATGCAGAGGGCTCTCATCGATTGCTTCAGGCTTCTGGTCTACCCCTGTCGTGCAAGTTGCAATGAATACAATGCAACATTATCAAAAGGATAAAAGATACAAACACCAACAAGCCGCAAACTTTTGCAACAGAGATTATGTCTGAGAAACGGATTATTTCACAGGTGAAAGCATGAAATGACTTCCTTTGAACAGAGCAAACATGAGAAATACACTAATAACTTTGAACCTACAAAATCAGAAAGCTCAAGAGAAATTCTTTGGAGAAAACACCATTGAGGCAGGATGTTCTGCTTATATTAAAGTATATTATTAAACTGTTTAATAGAACAGGAAAAATTGTGAAGCAATCGACGTGAGCAATAAGAAACTTGTAATGTTTACATAATTACACAGAGGGAGAAATGATCACCCTTGTTTTTGTTAGCCAGATGTGATTGTGTGTCATCAGTGCTTGAGGACAAATTATTGAGCTTGTGCAAGAAAAGGGTAACTAAAACAGAAATAGAAGGGAGAACTGACCATGAATTCAATCTTGGGGTGTATCAGGCAGTTACTAAGCAAAAGAAAGAAGCAGATTTCAACATTTTGATATGGAAAACTAATAAATAGAATAAAGAGGCTAAGTGAAGCATGAAATGAGCTGACATAAAAGGAAATAGCTACAACTAATGTTGACGTGGATACATGGTAACGAAAATTCACTGATAAAGTGAAGAAACATCATTAACACAAATAACTAATGGCTACCAATTAGAATTAATACTGAAAGAGCTTATAGCCTGGACTGCTAGAAATGAGAAGAAATTTTATTTATATACAAATGTGTACTTTTGTGCTTGGGAACAAATAGCACCATATGTGCTAGAGCCTCAGTTTGACATAACAGAAGAGGAACCCAAAATATACTCATCAAAATCACACTTTTTATGAACTGCTGACATGAGGTAGCTATGACAAAAACAAATACAAGCCCAAGTTGCCATCAAGAGATCTGTTGCCAGTAGAGGTATGAAAACATTTCTGCCATGTAAGATTTCAGTGAAACTTTATCTGGAATATTGTATAAAATTATGAATTTAATCTGAAAAACATGCAAAGATGGGCACTTGGAATGGATAATAAAGAAATTCTCTACACAAGAGAAAATTTGCAGATCATGGCTCTTCCAGGCCTGTAAAATGAAAGCTGAAATGGGATAAGATTGCTCTCAACAAATGTATCACTGCAGGAGTGGTTTGATGGCTGAAAAGGCAAGTGCTGGCAGAGAAACAAAGGTGTATATTGGCAAATGCATTTAGACTGAAAATTGAAGGACAACTAAAAGAAGGTTAGAAGAAGCAAAGTACAGCTGTGTTAAAAATCACACATGGTCATTTTACAAAGGGGCTTCTGTGATGCCGTGCCTGGGGCAGCTGAGCACCATGAGCCCATTCAGCTCCCTTTAATCCTCTGTTCCTCGCAGAGCTACCTGTCTTATATTTTTTGTCAGCCAGTCTGCTGTTTCTAATTGAGCAACAACTGTCACATCTTCAATATCTGGTTTCTTTCAAGAAGTCTATCCTGTACAAAAATGTGTTATTTATAAACTCTTTTATTTTAGCTGTATGACCCAGACAGCCCCATTTTCAAAAGAAGTGATCACAAGCCTCACATGATCAAGTTATAACTAAATTTCCCTCATTCTTCTAAAGGATCACTTTCCCCTGCAGCCATTCTCATGGATATCAGTCTTTCCTAGCAACTGTTTCTATCACCGACATTTATCAACATACTCAGTGTACTAAAGCATAATTAAGTGTATTGCTACGCCAAAAGGCAATGAAAAAGAAGAGAGGAAATATCAAATGCAAATATCATTAATATTAAGCTGACAGGACTTGGCACAGTGGCCAGTACAGTTAAGAGGTATTTTAATTAGTTTTTTCAAAATAAATAGTATGACATGAAGTTTCATATTCAGATCTCATGGTGGGTATTTCTGCTGCTTTTAAGTGACGTGGCAAGGACACAAAAGTAGAAATAATGTTTGTGTGTAGTCATGCAGGAGAAGACAACAATCAGCCAACAGGAACCTTGTAAAGTTCAACAAAGGAAATGCCAAGCCCTGCACTGAGGAGGAGAAACCCAGTGCACCAGTGCAGACTGGGGATGAAGTGGGTGGAAAGCAGCTTTGTGGGAAAGGCCCTGGGGATGCAGGGGATCAGCACACTGACTGTGAGCTGTGTGTATAAACACCTGCTCAGGGGAAAGCAGAGACACTTTTCTCAGCACTGTCCAGTGGCAGGATAGGAGGCTACAAAGAGAAATATGGGATTTCCACTTAAACAAAAGAAAAAACCTTTTTTTGTTATTGTGCAGAAGGTCAAACACTGGCACAGGTTGCACAGAGTGGGTGCAGCGTTTCTGTCCTTGGCTGCTCAAAGCCCAGCTGGACACAGTTCTGAAAAACCTGCTCTAGGTGGCCCTGCTTTGGGCAGGGAGGGTGGACTAGACAATCTCCAGAGGCCCATTCCATTCTATGATTCAGTAATCTTTACTGAATAGACACTGTAATCTCACAGTTGCTCCCAAACCCCAAAGAATTAGCACGTTACGATAGAAAACACAGAAAAGATAGAAGAATGCATTCAGTTGCAAACAATATATTTGTTACCCATCCTGTTTGTACACCGATATCTAATATGCAGTGTATTCAGGGCTGAATTTAAAACCCACTCAGATCACTAAATAAGTATCCTCCATCAGTTAATTAATTAGTAAAAGACAAAAGAGGCACTTGACGAGAAACTGTATCGGCTCTTTGGAGAGTAAAATCACAAATGTCGTCTCAAGTTTTGAATCCAAAGATACCTTTAAATGCACTAACTAGCTTTAATCCACAGCTAAAAATAAGTTCCTGGGCTTTTTCCTAAACTGGTTTCACTAGTTTTGGTCAGACACTTATCTTTGAACCATAGTACCTCAAATTAGAAAACAAACAAACTTTAGCTATGTTAGTTACTGCTCACATCGAGGGAGCTTTGGAACTTCTGTAGGACAGTTTCTTTCTCACTGCATCCCGTACAGCAGGTGCAAGTAAGTTTGCAAATTCCAGCCCATATTACTGTGTCTGGAATGCACTGTAGCTTGAGGACAAGAGCTGTTACTGTTCCTTACATCACAAATACATCCTTTATAAACACTTTCTTCCCATGTGGCTGATAGCCCCTTCCAGTGTGAGCACAAATGAAATAATGGAGTCTAAGCTTGGTGAACAGAATCTGCCTGTGCCCTTTCTTCTGGCAGCACAGAAAGTGACATTTCTCTTGACTACTCTTTTAATTAAATGGGTTGCATTTAGCATGGAATTGAACTGAGCATCCCTACAGCCTTCACGAGTAGCTAGACCGTAGTAAACAGATGCCTTGGTTTATGCAAAACACTTCATGGTGTGTCTGCAGGTGACTGAAACAAAGAAACACAACTGTGGCTTGCATAAAAGCAGTTCTGTTCCCGAGGTATGTAGTGTATCTATAGGTGTATAGTGTATATACTTGTGTACAATGGTGAAGTTAAGCACAGAGAAACAAAGTTTCTGTATGAACACGGTGCTCCTGTAGCATGGCTGTAACTCCTACTGATACCTGATGGTTTGGGTCTGGCGCTCGTCCTCTCACACCTCTGCCAGTGACACCTCTTTCAGCCTCCAAAGCAAGGAGATTGGGGAACCTAGTCCAGGCAGCAGATGTAAATTAAAGATCTCTATGAGCTGGTCAGTAAGAGACACAAAATTGTTGGCCTTGCTTAAAATTGGAGAGATGTAATGAAGCAACCTGAAAAGCTCTAAAAGGTTCCTGTGAATTTACTTCCTAGTATTGCTTAGAGAAGTGGATCAATTTAAAGATACTACACAAATCTCTTTTATTTCCCCCTGATAGTGAGCATTTAGGTGTTTGTCGCACTCTCGTGGGTAACAAACCAAGCCTTTGCCTTGCAAGCACTTGCAGTTACTTACCTATAGATTTCTATAACCTTGTGTCACGCTATCTGTTTGTGCTGGGTAATAGAGTTTCAAATAGGGTTGTTATTTTCTTTTTTTTATAATAATTTATTCAGTGTTCGTGGACTAGGCCATATTGCTCTTGATATCTTCTCTTTCCTGTGATGAAAAATTCACAATGCTACCTTGAATAACCAGTTTGGTAGGTTCTTTGAGAAGTAACCATATGTTACTACATTAAAATGCAAATGCATCATGATACTATGTCACTATGATGTTTTCCTGACGATAAATAATTTAGGAGGGATAAATTAATTGTGACTTTAAAAGAGTAATCTAGAAAAAAAATCTGATCATCATCTCACACAGTATTCCCACAATTTCTGAGGCTCCTGAGATCCTGAAGAAGTTGTACAGCATTGTGAGCTCCTGCTATATCACTGTGGTACCCTGCTTTGTCAAGACATTTTGTCCTAGTACAGTGTGAGACTGATCCAGGCAGATAAAAGCACATTGCAGCAGGCTGGAGTTTAGAGCTCACACGACAGAGCTGTATCTTGCACTGATGATCAACACAAACTGATGGCAGCGTGCTTGGACTATTTTATATTTATTTTATGTTCTGACAGCATCTGACAAAATTTTGTGATACTTTGCTGTGTTCTGATACCAATTGCTTTATGGTTAACAATCATTTATACTGAGAGCACCAGTTAATCCACTGTCACTGCATTATAACTTATCATCAATGAACTACAATGATCAGAGGATATGGTATTCATTAGAGACAAAATTTAAACCCCCATCACTTTTTAGCTGTTTTCAAAAACGAGACTGGACAAACGACACTGTTGTTCCCACACTGAAATACTGCTGGGATATTCCCCGTGACTTCCATTTGGTGTCACAGACACATTTTACTAAGCGACTTCTGAAAAATGCACCTAAATTTAACTGCTGTAGTAATCTGAGAAACTTTAATTTGCATATACCAACTAGAGATTTTAAAAAAAAATTTTCTTAAGAGTTCACATGCGCTGATTGCAATTCTGTGTCTGTGCTGCAATGGACTCTTCTCTTCTTGGGAATCTGAAATGGAAAAGCCTTATCCCATAGTCTGTAGGGCTGCCTACCACATACAAGGATTTCAATAGAACAAAAAAGGAACCCTTGGTGTGCAACAGGGTACAACAAAATGGTAAAACCTTTCAGCAGGATTGTGGGAGAGTCTTTGCCCTGCCTGAGTTGGTTTTCTTATATGGCTGAATGATCGGATGATGTCTCAGCTTCAGTGAGCAGGGGTTTTCCAAGGGATAGGCTGTGAAAAACTGTCCACTAGACAGTTATGATAAAGAGTTTACACTTAGGTGATTCTAAGTACTCTGTCAAGAAGTACCTAGGTACCAGGTGTAAGTAGTATGGAGCAAATAAATCATGAGAACACACATCTAAAAATAAGCATAAAATGATCGTTGAGCTGCTGTGGAGGATTTGAGCAGAGCTCCCATTCTCATGGCCTGGGTCAGGCAGCAACCACTCTGAAAAACCAACCTGCCCTTGCACAAGCCAAGACTGTGCTTACAACAATTCTCACATAATACCTTATTTGTACAGTAATCTGGATAGTACAGGTTGCACAAGTTTACATAGGGTGTTTCCTAACTTTTAAATGCCTTTTCTTTTTTTTTTTTTTAGCTGATGCATGTCCATCTGTGCAATATTTAGTTGTGAAACCAATAGCATATAGTGGCAGTGCATGGCATCATGGCACCAAAGCACCAGGGCATCACGTTGCTCTGTTTGGTAACAAACGGTGAGGCAAGTGGAGCGCAGTGACTTTGGCACACAAATACGGCATCTATCAGTAGCAATCTGATGATACCGACATTGAGTTCAGCGCTTTGGGGGTTACAGTGGCACTGCTGGGTCGGCGGCTGGGCTTGATGGTCCCAAAGGCCTTTTCCAGCCTTGGTGATTCCACAATTCCACGATTCTTTGCCATTGGGATGGGGTCCTGCCGCATTTGTCCTGCGGGCTCAGGCTGCTCCAACTCCTGTGGTGTTGCTGCTGTGGCCCGGTGAGTTCATGCTCTGAGGGCCGGGTTTGGACCTCTGGGATGCTTTGAACCCACGCTGGTTTGTGATGGCAGCATCCAGCGTTTGGGACGCGGACACACGCGGGGACACACAAACACGTGGGGACACACGCAGGGACACACA
>VZTE01002831.1:179473-211532 GCA_013397775.1 Eulacestoma nigropectus | reverse complement strand
TCGGGGCGAGTGGTGTCACATGAGTAGATCCCCCTCACTATACTGGATTGCCTTTTAGAAATAATGTCCACCTAACAAGCTAGATCTGTAATATTGTGGAACAGGCTGCCAAGAGTTGTGGACGCACCATCCGTGGAAGCTGGATAGGGCTCTGAGCAACCTGGTCCAAAGAAAAGTGTCCCTGCCCATGGTAGAAGGGTTGGAACTAGGTGATATTTAAAGTCCCTTTCCACACAAATCATTCTATGATCCCATGAAACACTTTTACGATTTTCATATTCTAGTCTAGATTGAGCAAAGTAGCTCTTCTATTCCACTGGCACATGGTTTAAATCATTGTGTATTGCTTCCTCGACTGCCTCCCTGCTAAGATGCAGAGCTTGAGTGTATCCTAATTTATGTATGCAGCAAGTCAGGTTGTTGCTGGGATCACTGGCTGTATCATAGCAATGCAGAGGGCTGTGGATCACCCTGTGGGAAGTATCACCTATTTGTCAGGTGTTGCTACTTGGCCCAGCCAGCTTCAGGCTGTGGTTGAAGGGACAAGTTCCCGTAAGAATGACTGATTAAGCGACTGCAACACACCCTTTACTCCCATCTTCCCAGATCAGGAAGTTGTGTGATCACACAGTGAGCTTGACTTGGTACAACCAGAAAGCAGCACTCTTTTGTACTGACACTGATCTCTTCCTTGAGTTCACAGGTGCTACAGCCTTAAAAATGTAACTCAAGGCAAGGTGTAGTAATAATGAAATGGACAGAGGGAGAGCAGGAGATGAAAAGGGAACTTCATTCTGACCTAAACTGTGCTTCTAGAGAATGTGTCTGAAGTTAAAAAATTTGTTAGAAATACAGCTTAGGTGAGTCTATCAGGAGGTTTTTTCCCTCCTCCTTCTTGCCTAAACTCTTTCTCTTCTCTCTTGCACTGACTGGGACTTGCAGTTCCCCCCATGGGCCAGCTGAATTCATGAATTAAGGAGAAAGTTAGCGGAGAAAAAAAAAAAGGCATCTAATGTCCACCACAGCCAGAAAGACAGAAGGTGGAACTACATAAAGAGGAGAGCGGAGCTACACTGGTAGAGGAGAGGCTGGAAGCAATAAACAGTTGAACAGCTCTGTGGTGAGCTGGTATGTGAGCACAGGTAACATCTACTTCAAGAGCCAGTGTCTTCCCTGACACTGAGGTGATTATGGCACATTCTTAGTGATATGTTGTGACAATGAAAATGATAATTTTGTGTTGCTCAAATACCAGCGTTTATAGGCCACATTCTGGAAACAAATACAAAATGAGCAATAATTTGGAGGGCAACTTGACCACATCTGAGAAAACTATACAAAAAAAACCCCTCTCTAACCTATCGTCTTCTGATGACCAGTTGCATGGTCACAGTTTCTAGAAGTAACCATTCACCTGGGTACTAAGATAGACTTTGTGTATGGAGCTGTGTCCACTTTCCAGTTTTCTTATAGTCTTCATCCTGTCTGGGAGAAAAATTTCACTTGTATCCTTCTTTGCCTGTGTAGTGTACTAGAGATCTGACATTTATTTTATGTTTACTGAGAGAGAGTTTTTCCTAGTTTGCTGAACTTGCATTCTCCCCTCTTGTACCAGCATTCTGAAATGTAAATGCTAACACAGCTTGCACAAAAATCCCTACAAATAATGATATATAAACTCAGAGCTCTGACTCTAAAATCATCTTTCAATTAAATCTTTATTTTATAGTAGCACAAATGAACCTAACAAAACTAAACCAGACAATAGACATTACCATTCACAAAGCACATGTATTTAACCTTCATTCCTAATAATAGCAATAATTAAGGTTTGTTGACAAGCACTTGTTTGACAGTGAGATTGAGGAGGCATGTATTTCCTGACACAGTGGGATATAGCATTAAATTGTAGCAATGCTGGCAGCCTTCCAAAGGATGGAGTCAAGGCAGGTGGTAATCCAGTTCAGCAGCAATGGAAAATAGGTGACTGTATGTTGGCTTTAAATTACAGTGCACAGTCTGCTTTAAGAATAGAGGATAATTTATGTGATATATGTAGTGCAACACTTGAAGTCCTCTCATTTGTTTTCTTAAAAATGCGTGACAATTGTTTCTTTGGGATCTTTTTTCCTAGAAAGAATGAAAGAAATAAGGCCTACAACAAGTAAGATGTTGATTAGAATAGTGAGGCACATTCACAGCACTAAATTACTAACTTTCATTTACCTGAAGTCCAAACATAGACTGCTGTAAACGGAATTTTCACTGGAAATTATAGTAATGGAATTAGAAAACCACTGTTGGCAACAATAAATCAGTAACTATCTAGTCAGAACATTTAACACCTTCACAGAGTGTAAGCTGTTTTTAACTGAAATAGGATCTCTAAACCTAGCCTCCCACAGCTGGAAAAACTCCAGTAATAAGTGTACCTAGGGCAAACACTCCATCTTGAGGGCAAAACAGAGATGAAGTATTGTGCAGGCAGTAATAGTCTGTGAAAGAGGAAAAAAATGAAGTAGTTGCAGGAAAAGTGGTTGAAGACATCCCAGTGAAAACTTGCAATTGCTTTATTGGTTGCACTGGTGGCTCACTGAGTGAGGTGGAATACTGAACTCCTAGCTAACCTGAGCAAGACTGGAGAGGACAAAACCAAGAGCTCTGGCTTTCCATCAGTGATAGCTGTTCTCTAAGTATAGTTTGCTCTAAAATGTTTCATCACCTGACTTTGAGAAAGTGCTGTCATAGCGACCAGAAATGCCTCCAAATGATTTTGAATTTTGCATTGCTACCTCTCATGGTTCTTACTACAAACTTCCTGTGAGTGTGCACACTGAATATGCTTAGCTGTGTAAGCATGCTCTGTTTTCCAGTGGTGACATGTAATACATGGATCTGATTAGATTCTACTCTATCATAATAAAGCCAATCTAATTTGCTTAGAATAGCTAGTATAATACTGTCAAAAAAGCATCTGGTCCCATAAAAATCTTCCCTTTTGGCATTGCAGTACATTATGCCAAGAAAACTTGCAACTAAAACATTTAGAGCATATTTTAAAAGGCATTTTAAAGGATATGATTTTATGCATCTGGAAGAAAGTTTTTTTCTCATAAGCAAGTATGGTGCAAGATTTAGATGAGTCAAATGCAGTAGGCAAGAAGGTAGGTTGGTATGCTAAGCATTTTTTTGGATAGCATTTTACAGATGCTCTCAACTTGTAACCTAGCTTATATCCATAACTCACACATTCTTTGCCTTGTATGCTTTTTTTCCCAGAAAAGCATGCTGTACAAAGTGACTTGTGTAGCTTAATAGCTCAAGAGATTTGGCAAGTACGTTGCATTAAATCAAGCATGCTTGCAAGGCTTCCTTGAAGTGCTTTTTGGGCAGACACACTTCCTTTTCCTGTGCACCAGTTCACTATATAAGAGTTACTTAGGTATTCAGGCAACGTCTGTGTTATTTTGAGCTGTATACTGCTTGAAGAAGAAAACAAAAAGAAAAGATGCATTGCTTGTAATGCATACATTCTGACTTCTGGGAATTAATGTTCTTCCAGTAAGTGGATACAGCGTATCCTGTCTGTCAAATTTCAATTCCCCTTGTCCCCTGAGAACAATAAATCAACCACATGTTAGCCACTGTAGCCATTTAACTGAACTTGCGGCTCCTATGCTAAGTTAATCTTTCAGAATCCAATCAGGCAGTAAATGTCTGCATATATCTGCAGTTTAAAATTTAATGAATATGATCACCTTTGATGCATTCTGGCGTTTTGTTTGCTCATTTTTCAGCAAGGCAAAAAACACAATGACTCTATTAAATTAAACAGAAATTGTTTCAGTCTTTTCTCCTTGTAGTCTGCAGAACCAAAAGCAAGTGTCTTTCTTGGAGCTTCATAAAAATAATCTCTCTGTGTATATTTTATTGATATTAAATGCCATTTTCAGACACAGTTACATAAAGAAATTTGTTCACTCACAAATCCCACCCTGAAAGCTCCCGGTATGGAAAACCACAACACTTACTTTTCAGCATTGAAGCTTCTATTCTGAAAGAAGTCCTTACTATGTTCTAGGTGAAGTCATGCACATCACTTAAAGATAAACATTCATTTTCTATATACCTACACATTGGTGGACTCAGTCACCAAGGAATTCACATACTCAAAGACCAGTTTTAGGAACTATTAAAAGAACTCATCTTTAGTGCACAGACTGCTAATCTGTTCAGAGAGATACTGTAGGCTCAGCTCTTCCCCAGCTCACATGGAGGAACAAAAGAGGCAACCACACTGAAGTTAATGATTGTACTGGTGCAAAACTGCTGTTAAGGTAAGTGTTAAGAATTAGATTTCCCTTTTGCCCTGTTAAAGTTTTATGTTAGGTCTGTAGCTGTTTTCTCCTATCTTTTATGGACCGCCATTGTGACTGGGCTACTTTAACAGCCACTTCATAGTTGTTTCTGGATAATGGATCCCATTTCAAGTGACTATATGCTGCCTGGATCAATGTTACTTGTGCAATATATCTCTCACAAGGATAGCAATAAGAATTTTTCTCAGTGGAGGATTGCCAGATTCTAGTACCTGTAAGGTATAAATGGAACCAATGTATATTTTGTCTGAGTTAAAACTTTTTCTAAGTGATACTTTGAGAATTTGTTATTTAATTTACTATTTCATTATAATAATTATATAGTACTTTGTTGGGACTTCCCTTTGCTTTTGAACAATGCATGAGGTTATGCTATTGTAGTTTCAACACTGAATAGCAAGCAGTTCCTGAATAATATTCTGCCATTCAAACTTCTCATACAAACTTGTTGTTACCTCTTTAACAGCATAATTTACAAGTCATTTGTGAGTAATTTTAATGTTTGCTTGGCATCCTGAGTTCCATTTTCCTCTTCTGACTCATGGCATCAATGACCTATATGAGGAGAAATTGTTTGCATAGCCCATGCTTTTTTTTCATGCTTGCTTTCTTTCTTCAGTGTTGACATGCACAGGATCTGTTAAAAAACCAAATAACAGGAAAGAAAACTCTTCCTTTCTCTGCATAACAGCTGCTGGAGACAACAGAAAACAAATACCTGAGATAGATCTAGCTCATTTTTCAGGTGACCTCATTATGAAAAACAGGAAAGACCCAGACTTCTGTGTTTGCTTTATAAAATGTTGTTTGCCTTCACTGGCTCTGTTGGGATTTAGGGACTAACTGTATGACAGGAAGCTCAGGGAAGCAGTCTACATTGTCTGATGCTATTGTTTTTCTTTTGAGTTCACTAAGTTCATTTCCACTATACTGGTTTTTTACCAGCATATTTTTGAGTCAGTTTAACTGACTGGAACTGACTTCTTAAAATAATCTGACAGTAGATTTGGTGGTGATTTTATCCTATCTTTTCCTTTTTTTTTTTTTTCCTTAAATCCATTGCCAGTGATCTGAGGTAGAGCTTTGACTGAGGAGCACTTATAAGGAATTTAAGGGGTTTGGCTCAGTTCTGCTGAATAATAGCCAGTTTCAGCAAACAACAGAGCACACGTCTTTTTAGCAGCATGATCAAAGAACAGTGAGTGTCCCACTAGCAAAGAGAATTTGAGCTTATCCTCTCATCTGAACCTAAAGAAATCAATGAGAGCTTTACGTTTTGGTTATTTTTCTGTTGTTGTTGGTTTTGCCTTTTTTTTTTTTTTTTTTTTTTTTTTTTTTTTTGGTGTTTGCTGATTTNTTTTTTTTTTTTTTTTGTCTTTACTTGTGGATTCAGGCATTAATTAAATCTTCAGCATTTGATTCTCCATTGTTTGAAATCACATTTTCAGGGCAGCAGACTTCTTTGACCAGCCTGTTCGACCCTTACTACTAACTGCCATGCATTGAAGAGATTCACAAATAAGGCTTAACCTAGAAATAACACTGGAAAAATAAATAAATCATGTCATGAGCCAGGCGAAAATTCCCTTTCTGTGTTGGGCAGGGACTGAGGGAAGCATGAAACATAAGGTAATTTTCAGATAAGATTAAGTGCCAAATATATTATTCTGCCATTGGAGACACTTTGGGACTGTCTGCTTCAGGCTGTTTCGGCCACACCTAGACCACAGAATACAGAAGCATTTTTGCATTTAGTCTGACAGGACACCTTAATGCATTTCCATTTCATATATGAGCAGGACATGGATTTACAAATATAAGGAACCTACATTGACAAATAATGTAGGAATTATAGTGTGCTCCACCAAGTACATCTGAGACCCAGCTATGTGGAGGAACAGAAACTAGACATGCCTTAGTGAGCACCAACAGGTAACTGCGGATGTCACCTCTATATTTTTATATTATATGCCCTAAAACATGCTCCACATTTAAATAGGGTAATCTTACTTTGGTCGTCCTCACTGCCACTGTCCTGATTTACTCTACCTGAACTCTGCATTCTTCTAGGAGTAAAGAATTGAGGTGAATAAATCCATATACTACTATGACAAATACTATTCTTGAGATTTTTAAAGTACATGTAGCAGTTAAAAACTTCAAAATTATTACTCTCTCAACTGTGAATAAAACATTCAATTATATAGAGCAACTCAGCTTTTCACACTGAATCATTAATTCCCTTTGATTAAAAAGCTAGATGCATGCTTGTGTACACACAAGTACATGTAGCTGAAGCATAATATGTAGTCATTACTTTTATCTTCCACAGGCTTTGAATTCTTTTACCAGTTCAACCATAATAAATGCAAATGTTAAATAGGAAATCTGGAATTTCCACGTAGCACAAGTTAAAGTAGCTAAGATTGTGAGCACCAGGTAACCACTAGTAGCCAGATAACATCAGTACCCCCATTTTATGTCCCATCTGTAATGGAACCAGAGAAAACTGTAATACTGAAACAATGTGTAAAGTTACACTAAGGATGGGATTCAGCTCCAAATTAAGACAACATTAATACAGTTAATATGTGAGGCAGAGAGTAAAATTGAGCTCCCTGAAAATAGACATCAGTGTTTCATATGTTACCTGGAATGTCCCAGGTGGTCTGAGACCTGTAGTTTTCTGAATCAGCAGGTGGGGTGTTGGCAGGATACCACAGCAAATACACAATTGCCATCACATGCCTTTGGATAACTGAGCTGCCTCCAGAGTCTTTACCAAATCCTTACTAACATAATGCCAGCTTTACTGATGGTATAAATTTGCAAAATCATACAGAGTAGTAACATTTAAATAGCTATGATGTAATATACACAAATGTAGTGGAAATAAAATATACTTTTCTTGGAAAATCAAACAATAAAAAATCAAGAATTGAGTATCTAATCAAATCTAGCCTAGGAAGCACCAAACTAACAACTGTATCCAATATATTTCTTGATAGTTTAATAATTATTCAAATAATTTTGTCCGTGGAAAATTGCCTGGTTTTCTACATCTATTTTCCTTTTAGGGAAAGGACATTAAACACTGTATTCACCTGTAGCATCAAGACATGAGTACAAGTCCCAGTGGTGAGACTTTTACCAGGTTGGTGAGAGTCATGTCAGAAAGTATCACATTAGAGTGAAGGTAATAAAAGAGAAATAAATGAGAAAATAAAGAGTAGCAAACAGCATGGTAATGCAGAAAGAAAAACACGATTGACCACATAAAAACTGGGAAGAAGATGGGAAAAGGGAGAATGAGAGAATACAGACTAGGACCCAAACATTCACTGGAAGAAAACAACATATTGAAGGGAAAATGAAGGTGATTAAACACAACACATGAACAGAAGGGAAGAGATAAGGAAGGGATTGCTTTGAGAGTTCCATGGTGATAGGATAAACTGGAAAATACTACAGAAATGTTACTTTTACTTTTATTAACTTTCTTGGGGTTTAGTTCTAGCTAAGCTAAATCCTGCAGTTCTTTGTTCAGGTGGTAGTTCATTTGACTTGCCCAGTATGTATGTAGGAAAAAAAAGGAAGTGATTGATTCCAGATATGTTGTATTAAGTAGGCTTTGCTAAAACCTAAATCTCAAAATTCTTAAAATAAAACTCCCATATACCAGATCAGCAGCTTTGCCTTCAAAAGCTGGCTTAATCAAATCATCTGGTATTGGAAAGAAATACATAACACTTCTTTTCTCATTTCCATCTACTCTTGCTAACCCACAACTGCATTTATGTGACAGAAAATGTCTAATATGAGGCTACATATCCTATAGACATAAATACTCCTGAGTAAAAAATGTATTGTGTGAGTCATTTGTTTCAACAAGGCCCCTTGCAGCATCTAAGCAGTTCCTCTGCATGTAACTGTCACAATCAAATACGAATTGTTTGAGACCTCTCCACAAGGACTTTTTTTCTCACTCAACCGAAACCTCTGGGCTAAATGGTGCAGCAGTCATTTTTACAATGAATTGTGTATTCTCCCATTTAAGAAAATACTTTCAACAGCATATGTCAGACACTAAGTAACCTATACTAATTGCAAACATTATAACTAAACTGATGATGAAATGGAATCACTGGATTTTACCAGGTATCAAAGTGAACCACGATTTCACTTCTAACTCCCCTCTCAACTTTCAATTTCATTTTTCAGAGGTACACAATATTAAAAAAAAAAACCAAACCAGTCCTGTAAACATTACTAGTTTCCTATTTCTCCATGGAGTGATGGAGTAAAGTCACTTCTGCTGTTTGAGTTCGGCTTCTATAAGTAATATTAACAACCAGAGAGGAGTAGGAGACGCTAGACACATTCCTTGCCAAACATTTAGTTTACAATCTGGAGGCTCAACATGCTTTAACCCAACTGAAAATCCTGCACATATTGCAGGACTTCTATAGCTTCTGTTCTGATTTATTCTACTGCTTCAGACCAAATATTGTTCAAAGGAAGAGAAAGAATCTGTTGATAATATTATTCATTACTCCCAAATCAGAGCTGAAAGAGAGAAACTGAGAAAGTTCAAGAAGAACATGAATATTCAACTAATCAACAGATGAACTTGATATTTATTTGGGAAATTTCCCTTTCTTTCTGGAAAATTTGTTTCTTCATAGTATTTTTGAAGTACTGGTAACTCCAAAAGATTTCTTTGAAACACTTTAAAATCTGAACACGTTAACAGGGTTTCTATAGATGTGTTTTAAAGGGAATTAAAACCTTTAAATTTAATTAGAAGGAAAAAAAATCTAAAAGTCTTTTAAGATATTGAATACCTGTGCATTGTGTATATATCAGCTTATCAAATAGTCCCTTTACTACTCTAAATTTAGTGCCAGTGAGAGAAATATGTTTCCTTTCTCTTCTGTGTTTTAATCTGAGCTTTAAATCAAAAGGCAGTGTAGGTGCAGACTACATGGGCATAGTGTCCACCATCACAAGAAGCTTCTATGAGCAATTTCAATATCAGCATAGATTCCTTCCTTCTCTCCCTCTACCACTGTATCAGCAAAGCAACACATAGCAAGAAGGCAGGACTAAGCTGATGAACAGACAAGTGGTGTGACATATAAATGGTGTTTTCTCTTGGCAGTGCCACTTTCAAAGAAAGCAGGAATTGATGTGGGTCCAGTAAAACTGAGAGAATGGTGCAGCACACTGCATAAAGCACAAATGTCCTCATGCAAGCTTGTCATGTGGATTCACCTTTAGCTCTGGATGTAAAATTCTTTAGTTAGGAATAATAAAATACATGAAGACTTTCACTGTCTTCTGTTTATAAACAAAGAGTTCAAATTACTATTTTTGTCATTAGACCTTTTTCCACAAGAAAAAGATGATACCTACAATTCATGTAATTTTCAAAGTTCATTTATACAAAGTTCATTAATTTTTCATACTATCTTTAAAGATTTTATAGGTTAATTTAACAAATCTCAGAATCTTTTATGACAGACAGGCCTTATATAAATGTTTCTATCAATTTCAATTTAATTCTGGTAGGACTAAGTCAGTCAGAAACAGAAAAACAAATAATATAACCCATCAAATATATTAGCTGTAGAATTCCTATGAATGTTCTTATTCTGCATTCAGGATGTGAGTGTTATCCAGGAGAACTCATCCATCAGGAATCTTTTGAACTACCTCTTTAGACTATGTTCGAGGGCTGATTTTCCCAGGATGGCAAGTAAATATCCACATATACATGTGCTAGTCAGATCAAATGTGCTACTAGACTGAAAGGAGCTCAGGCACCTTAATCATGGTATTTGGATATATCAGTTGTCTGTACATTTCCAGACACAAAGGCAGAAAAAATATTTTTTAATGGAAACTGCTGGGTATTAAATATGTTTGGCAAATAGTGAGTTTGTCTCTATTTTCAAAAGGTCCTTTTTGAAAATTCTGACACAACTTCTTGCTTCCTTTATCTATTTTGGCAATCACTGAAAATCATTACTTGCTAAAGGTGCCTGCTATCAGTTTCTAACAGATAGCTGTCAATAATTCAAATGCGCAGAAATCCTTAGTAGTGCTTAGAAATGCTAAACAAGCAGCTTGCCTTGATTCTCAGGCACATCCCAAGCCCTGAGCAGCTGTTGAGTCTGAGCCTTGGAGACACATCCTTGAGATCATCACTTTGAGCTCAAAATTGAGAAATGTTACTGATACCAGTGATCTATCTCTTCAACAGCTGCCTACTTACACTTATTTTTAACAATCTAATTATCTTTAATAGAAGCAAGTAAGGAAAATGTTGTTTCTTTTCATGATTTTTGGAGCAGATTTCAAATTTTTCCACCTTGCTTTGTCATTTGAATTAACTACAGGCTCCTAAAGTATTAATCTCACATTAGGAAGGATCTGCTCTTTGAAAGTCAAACCTCTTTAAAGCCTATCAGTACAAACTTTTCTAGACCATGCTTTTGCCAAGAAACATGGAACCTGACAATCCTCCAGGTGCCAACCTGGTGTTCTACGATTCTGTGAAGTGTTCACAATCACTATGCAATTTTGAACATCTCAGCCAATTCTACATATTCTTCCAGAGTGGTCTGAAATTTGCTTGCATTAAGTACAAATTCAGGTCACACAAACAGAGTAGCTGGAACAGATAATGTAAGGTCACTGCAAAAGTAGTATTCAAAAAAATGAAAGCAGGTACTGAATCATCCTGGGGCAAACACCGGGGCAAAAGTAAAACAGCAAGTCTATTTCCAACCTGCACAATCTGCTGGTGTATTTTCTACTCTCCTTGAAGAGTTTCTTATAATTTACATTGCCTTCTGATATTGATGCACACAATATAATATAATTACAGTGTCTCCACATACTACACATAATATATAATGCACATAATGTATAATCCTGGATTATGCACAATAACCCAAATAAGAAGAAAACAATGTCTGTCTGTTTTCTAGCATATCTCCTTCCTTAACCAGAGCAGTAAAAGCAGTCTTCAAGTTGCAGCAGTGCTTCACTAAACCAAAGGTGTTGCCATCACCTCAGTGATGCATTACTTTCAGAAACTGGACTTGTTCATTCTTCTGCCCAAAATAAATTGTTTGTGAAAACACAGCTTGGATCTGAAGAATGAGATTCAAAGATGTCAGTGAATGAATTAAAAAGAGTTTAGATATCACAGCATGCGCATGGAACAGGTCTGCTTCCTTCCAACATATAGAATGTATTCTAGGTAAGGGCTTGTGGTGGTGACATACATGATGTGCAGTATTAGAAGTTTTATTGTACAGCTTCAATTTAATTAGGCTTTAGATTATTAAAGAGCAGTGTCTTTCTCCATTTAACATGTACAGCACAAAAATAATCTTTTCCTCTTGCATTCATGCACTTGGCAACTTGAAAGATTGCAAGCGCTATTACAGCACAAGGAAGCAGAACAGAGCAGTCAAGATCTCTAGTACATCTTCTGGTGGCAGCCGGCTGAGCACAAGCTGGCAGTGTGCCCAGGTGGCCAAGAAGGCCATCAGCATCCTAGCTTGGATAACAATAGTGTGGCCAGCAGGACCAGAGCAGTGATTTTCCCCCTGTACTCAGCACTGGTGAGGTCACACCTCAAATCCTTTGTTCTGGAATAAATCAAGAGAACGAAATGGCCTCAAGTTGTGCCAGAAGAGTTTTAGATTGGATATTAGAAAAATTTATTCACTGAAAGTTTTGTCAAGCTTCAGAACAGGCTGTCCAGGGAAGTGTTTGAGTCACTGTCCCCAGAGGTATTTTATGAGACCTGAAGAAGTGGTTCTTAGANGAGGTCACACCTCAAATCCTTTGTTCTGGAATAAATCAAGAGAACGAAATGGCCTCAAGTTGTGCCAGAAGAGTTTTAGATTGGATATTAGAAAAATTTATTCACTGAAAGTTTTGTCAAGCTTCAGAACAGGCTGTCCAGGGAAGTGTTTGAGTCACTGTCCCCAGAGGTATTTTATGAGACCTGAAGAAGTGGTTCTTAGAGATAAGGTTTAGTGGTGGACTTGGCAGCACTAGGTTAACGGTTAGACACAATGATTTTCTTTTCCAATCTAAACAATTCTGAGTCTACTCTATGATGCTTTTCCACTGTGTTTTAGAATAGTAAAAGAAATGTTTTATAACATTTTTTTCTTTCTCTCTAGGATGGCTAATCCTTAAAATGCCTTGCATTTATACATTCAAATTATATATGCTGAAAGACAAAAGACAGTTAATAGGAGGCTTGGAAGAAATAGATCAAAAGGCCTTTATCAGCTGCTTACAATTCTCCACAATGCTTCTGACAGTGATTGAAAACATTTCTCTGTTTTTGGGTGCCAGCCCAGTGTACTGCTAACAGTGAGCAGACAATTTGTAGTTTTATATTTTATAAAGTTTGCTCTCAAAAACCCGATCTTTTCTCCACCATTTTTGACGTTTTACCAGTTCTGCAACTGGAGCTGGACCTAGCTGTTCAGTGAAAAATCTTTAACACAGTTGTGTTACCATTTGTCCACAGCAGTGAATTGAATGCATGCAGTTCTGATTAATCATATTATAATCATTCATTCATAGGATTACAGGCTTAATTGGGAAACAAATACAAGTCAAAATGGACTGCTGCTGGATGCCTCAGGAGATTGTTTTTCTGAATCTTTAACAGACTGATCTTGTGTATACAAATATGGCAAGACAATGAGAATAAAAAGCAAAGGGAGGTTGCCATCAAGTTGTGAAACCATCCAGGAAGTGGGGAACTTATGTTCAAAGTTCATGAAAATGTAACAGATGCTGTCTATCAAATGAGCAACTCTGTTTACAGTTACAAGAAATGTCTTTAACAAAAGCTGGCATTTGGCTACATTTGCTAGATTTGTCTTTTGTTACAATCCAGATGTTTGTGTGGGTTTGCAAATGTGTTTCTTGAGGTCTGTTCAGTTTTTGGGACATTCTTGGCTGAGTTTTGCCTACTCAAGAGGGTTTTTTAATGTTTTCAGATGGAAACCATGAGAAATTTCAATGTGTTTCATAAGATCTGGGCAACAGCAGGCAAAATAAGATAACTTTGCGCTGTTAGTCATTGTGTTTCCAAGGGTCGTTTGAACCAGCGCTAGGCTTAGTTTCCTGTAATCTCTGTACCTAGCACCAAATAACTAGTCTAAACATATTTACTTCAAAAGACATCATCAGATCCAAGTGTCCTGAAGAAGGGCACTTCATCTGGCTCAGGCCCAGTGATGTGATGCTCTGTCTATATGAATTTGAGATTTGAGCTGGATCACATGTGGACAGCTTGAAATACATGAGGGTAAGATCTGTCAGCATCTGGCCCCAATATAATATTTATTTCTTATGATCATCCTGATTAAGGAGATACAAAATATTTGTTATGTAGCAATGGATTATGCATTTTACCTGAACCATAGACCTTTGAACTGCTGCTGTTTCCTCTCCAACTGCTTGACTTAACTGAAACCATTTTCAGCAGTCTGTTTTGTTGGTGTGAGCTTATTTTAACTTTAGATTCTGCAGGGTGATTCAGAGTATGTGTTGGTATGGTTTGCTAAAAGGAAGGCTTAATCACAGATGGGAGCTGACAGTGCTGCTATAATACAAGCATATACTATTTGTACACCTAAGAGATTATAATTTTGTCCTTCTTTGGCCTTATGAAAAGAAAATAAACAATACTTGTATTTTGGCTTTTATCAAATCTGGATCCCAAAATAGCAGCATGCATGAATTAAAAGAGTGGTTTTAACCATGCTTTTTATTGTTAGGCCTTTTCCCACACATGATGTCCAAGAAACAATTAGCTGGTCTGAAAAGTCTGAAGGGGCCTTAAGAAGCAGCATGATATGCAAGGGTGGTCAACCTCCCAGAGACAGATGAGGGAAGAGGGATGAGGAGAGAGCACAGTACAAAACCTTGTAAAAAAAAGGTCAAATAACCAAAATCCAGACTCTCACCTGCCACCAGGACTCCTCCTGATTCTGAGATCAGAAAATGTCAGGACATAGCTGAGCAGTGACAGCCCCTTCCCTAAGTCTGCAGGCTTGACAGCAGGGCAGTCATGTCCGTCAGAGTTAAAGGATGATGCTCAAACGGGTTTAGCATTTCCATGGAGTCTTTTGGCTGCGGCTTCGAATGGCAGTGAGTGAATGGGGTGATGTGGATAAGGAAATGGAGAAGTGGGTTTTGGATAAAGCAGACTTGTGGAGGAATCCTGTTTAACTTTTTCTCACTGAATCTTTTTATATTAAGTATTGTTGGGAAGCAGAAGCAAACTATTTAAAACATCATACACCACAGTTTTCATGTGCAGGAAACAACACATCACTATATCAAATCAAATTGAACCAAAGTTTAGAAAAAAGGCCAGCTCATGATTTTTCAGGCAGATAATGCCTTAGAAAGTCAGCAGATGTACCTGGGGCATGGTAAAAACCTAGCTGTGATTCACTTTATACCAGCCTGCCCTAAATTAGTATCCCACTCTGCTATGAAAATACAGATTTTAATTAAAGCATCCTGCGTGTATAACGTTCTTCTCCTTAGTAATAGTGTAGCACAGTAGCCTAGTGATTAAACAATCCTCTATTGACAGTTTTATTTTACATCCTCCTCCACCACCACCTTCTCTGTCTTACTCATGAAGAACACTTTGGAAATTTCATATTGAAAGCAAAAGTTCTTAGTTGCATTGCAAATTATTTTCGTACAATATTCAAATCTACTTTCATCATAACATTTGCATATACATCTTATCCATGTGTATGACACTGGAAATTCTGCTTTACTTGTTACTGATAATCTGAAATAATCTGAATAATCTGACATATCTTTTGACACAATTTTGCAATTGCTATGGAAATTCTGTATATCTAAGCTTGGACAAGTCACATTGTAGAATCACATTATGTGCCTTTTGGTTCTCTTGATTTTTACTGTCAGAAAGATTTTAGCTACATGGAAAACCAACTCAGTTAAACTTAGATCCTTGATTCTGTTCCCTGCATTTATAAGTGTTTATCTTCCCTAGTAAGTAATGCCACTTACTTGTAGACTTGGGAGTCCAAGAAGATGTGAAATGGGTTATCCAGGTTTGCTTTGCTTCTATCTCCTGCCTTTTTTCTCCTATGCTATTTGGCACCACAGCAGCTGGACATGGAGCTGAGCTGTCCAAATGTCTGGGCTAATTTCCAAGTAGGTTCTTTGAACAGCTGTTCCCACAGAATTTCACCAAGGGCTGGTTTCGTTGTGCCTAGAACCTGCCATATGCTCCTAAAAAAATGCACTTTTTTCTGCGGGAACTGCTTTCTATACTGAGATTCAGCTAAACCTGTCAGTTAGAAGTCCAAAATTCAGACCACTCTTTAGTTAGCCAAATATATCTATTTTTTTATGATTAGCCAAGTACAATAAGTAAATTGCCTATATTGCACATTCTCCCATGTCTCTTAATAATAGTGTTTTCTTGGTGCAGGAGAAACAGTCTCTTTCCTTTTCATGAGAAGTTTCACCATAATTTTCTAGTCCTCCAATCATAAGCTGTCTAAGTACTGAGTCAAGATTGCTCTCTTCTTTCCAACAAATTTGCTCAGTTGGTGGAATATAGGATTAAAATGTGAATGCTGAAATTTAATGACAGTGTGTGCAGCTGAAGATTCACAAAACCTGTTACATCTGAACACAAATTGCACTGCCTATCATCTAGTTATATAGTTTTTAAGTAGCTGACATGTGACATGATTTGAATTGCAGTGATGGAGAAGTTATTTTCTTTGTCTTAGGCAAACATAACAGTTACCGGAATCTTATCTGAAGAGCAATGTCTAATTTCCTTCCAAAGAACAGAAATATGAAATCCTAGTGCTAGGAATGCAATGTTTAGGTCACGTTTGCTCAGGGTAAATCTACGTGTCTGGTAAAACTACGTGTATGTGTCCACTGTGACTGAGCTCTGAGTCAGCCTGCTGCAGCAGAACAGTGCTGAGCCTGAGCTGATCAGCCTCACTAATAGGAGAGATATCCCAGTTTACACCGAGCACTATGCTGATGCCATTCTGCAGTTCTAGACCACTGCACAAAAACTGCGTATGTGCAGCTGTCTGCACCCAGCCATGGAGTCTCTGCTCTTTCCTCTTTCTCGCCATGCCATGCTTGGACTATTAGGTATAATCTGAGAATGACAGTTTGGGTTTGGAGAAATTAAAACTATAAAAGTTTAAAAAAATTACTGAAGAACTAGTCATTTTTCATGGCCTTGGCTAAAACAATAGCTTTGCCTGTTTTTTCTTTCCAGATGCCTAGAAACAAAGTGGTTTCTTCTAAGAAACTACTAGAAATGAGTTCTGTGATGTAGATACAAGTTTGAAAGGCATAATTACATCAAGGAAACACATAGAGGTAACAGACTAAAAGCAACTTGACCTGTTTTTTTCACAGTAGTAAACTCACAGAATAATTAAGTATTGAGTTTACTGAAAAGAAGTGCAATTTTACAGGATTTCTGATATCCACAATTTAAAACATTACTTGTTTATATATAAGAAAGAAAAAATCTGTGATAGGAAAAAATCTCACGTAATTGATTTCAAAAGGAGCTTTTCTTGTCTCACACTTTCTCGATGCCACCACTAGGAGAAAACTGCTAGAAAATGTTATCTCAGCCAATGAATGTTTTGCCTAGTTAGAAAACAATCTCCATTTGCTGTTGTTTTAAAATCCTACTGTCTCTTTCCTTTGCCAAAACTCACTCCAGTACTTTCCACTTTGCATAGTATTTAGCTCTTTCCATGTCATTTATTCATATCCACAACAAAAAGTGTAACATCTGTATAGGAGTCCCTGAATAAATGAGTCCTTTTTGTGAAATTTTAGTTATTTAGATTGAAAAAAATATCTAGAGGTCAGCACTAATATTTTGATAGATTGAATGATTAAAGAGAATGAAAGATATCGTGTAAGAACCAGAACTTAATAGAAGAGTTATTTTGAAGGTATGTTAAAACCATTTTCAGCAGTGAAGTTTTTCTTTGTAACAATTCACTAACTGTGCTCTACTCTGCAGCTTATATCAGCAGTAGAATGTTACTGGAATTCCTCCATATTTAGCAGTGCTCCAACTAATTGGTATTTATCAGAATCAAATTTGTTCTCCATTAAAAGAGAATTTTAAAAAATCCTGTCACTCATTTCAATGTCATTACTTATACAGCAAAACCATTTTATTTTTCTTGAGTTTTCTGTGTAGCATGCACATTGTATTCTCTGCCACATTTGTTTTTGGAAGAGCCATTGCTTTACAAATACAAACTAACAGGACCCATTACATTTATTTGAGAAGTATTGACTACTCAGGGACATAGATTTTCATTCTTATAAAAGCCATCCTTACAAAACCAAATGAAAACTCTGATGTTCTCAGTGTTTCAGTACTTACCTGAAAAGAGTGACAGCAAGGATCTTCATCCTCATTAAGCCACTTTTTGTCTTTACATATTTGCATATTCCAAATTTAGATCCTATTATATGCTAACGAGCACTGCTACACCGTGATGTGTGAAATTCAGAACTTGTTGAATTTAACAGGAGTGGCCTGTATTTTCTGCATATGTTAGATGTCTCTGAGCCAACAGAATTAATTTTTATAGTATGAGAAACTCTACTTTTAGGCAATGTATGTGGCAACTAGACATGAAATCGTTATGACTTTGTGTCTTTTATCTCTTCTTTACACCAAATGTATTCCCTCTTTTATAATGAGGGGTTGCCTCACATTTCATAGTTTGTAAATTACTAGATTTATAGCTGGTAGCCCTAGAGTGATTATTGCGGCAACCTCTATTTATAATTCTCTTCTAGTGTTAAAACAGTGCAACCTACACTGCTTTCTACATTTTTAGACCAGGAAAAAGTGGGAGGGTAGTTTTAGTATGTTCCTTCTAGAGTTTTTCAGTCTTTGCTCACAAAAGTTGTCTCAATGAACAGAATGGTCAGTGTAGCAATTTAATTAGAATGGAATATCTGTGTTTTTAACAACTATCAATTAGGAGTTCTCTTGTAGATGGACTCCTTTATGAATCCAAATGTAAATAATCACTGTAGTGATTATAGTAATAATACTAAAGTGAAAGAATTTCATCTAACTTTTAAAAAATGGCTAGCTGTAAATTTTTTTCTCTCTGAAGTACTATACTTAGGGTTATATATATATATAGGGTATAAAGTTAGGACTGGTAAATAGAACTAATGTGAGGAATTAAAAAAAAAAAACATCCATGGGGAAAGTTCTAAACCAGAGATCTAGGAACAATTTGTCTGAAGTGGCTCATCAGAGCAAGGAGAATTGTATTTCCTAGTATGTTTAGATCTAAAAATTAACTAAATTGGTCCATGTCTGTTCCTTTTAAAAAAGAATATCTGAACTGGAAGTACATTTTGTTAGTCCTGTAATTTTCATATCCTTTTTAGAATTACGAGTATCTTGAAAAGATGAAGGCAAGCATTACCGCAAAAAACCTGACTACCATAAAAAAACCACAGTAAACCACCCCCAAAAAACCCCACACCACAAAAATCAAAAGGCAGTGTATCCTAAGGTGGAATAGTGCAAAGTCCTTCCAGTGCTAGAATTCAAACATTAAGAAACAACAGAATTATGAAAAATGATTTGAAGTTCAGTCAAAGTTGTGTGTTTCAAAAATCACACAATACATAAGTAATGTTAAAGTACGCTTTTCATAATGTTCTTGTTTATGTAATGCAGCCAGCTTGTTTATGTAATGCAGCCAGCAGGCTCCTAGTTAGAAAGAGCAAGAAAAAAACCTGGTAATACCTTGTTAACAAGAGACCTTGTTAATTTGGCATAAAAAAAGAGCAACAGATAATTATTTCTGAATGGATAACAGATGTTTATAGCCGCATAATAAAAGGCCACCTATCCCTGAAAAGCTCAAAACCAAGAAATTTTAATTTTTTGCAAAACACTACCTTAGCCTCATTAAAAACACATGACTGTACAAACAGGGTATTATCATCAGAGGATGGAAAGTTAATATATTTTTTGTGTTCAGATTAAAATCTGAGCATAGTACAGTAGCAGATTGGAACAGGCTGATAGCCACATTTTTATCGGTATTTTAATTTCTATACTATTTTTTTTCCTAAACTAATTATGTACAGGGAAACGATCCACTATCCATTATTTTTGAAGGAAAAAAAGCTCCAGTACTGACAGAAGGCAGAGGCAGAGGGTATAGGGAAAAGAATACAGTCTAGCCTTATTTCAGAAAAAAATAATGAAGGTCATTGATGTTCAAAGATGGAATGGGCTAAACTATACTAACTGCTGGCTAACAGGACAGACCTTCATAACAAGATCCATGACCTAGTTTATAAAAGTAAACACTCTGATTATTTTTTTAGCACAGAGGAAAACCTTTGAATAAAGAAAATGTGAATACATGTCTCCTGTATTGGAAGAAGAATCTCTATGAAGATAAGATGATCACTTACTGTTCCACTTACAGAATGATCTTGGAGTGTGTGAGTGAACACCTCTTTAGCCTTACAATCAAACCAGTGGGTACAGTTTTAGCTGAGTGTTGAATAGAAAGAACAAGGTAGGTTTTTGCATGAAAGAGGACATGGTTCTCCACATACCTTATTGTAAACAACTGACTTCCTTACAAGTATTGCTGTCATGGAAGTTCTCCCGTCCTTCCCATCCCTTCTTCCCTCTCCTCCAGAGCAGTGTCTATTTTCTACACAGTCTTTAAAGATTTGGGAAAATATTCTTTTGCATGTAATCTAAAGTGTATGTCAGCTTCTAGATATATGACATATTTAACCATACATCACCCAAAGAGTATTAAAAACCACACGAAATGCTACACAAAATATGAAGAGTTAAAGGAACATGAGATAAGTCGATCTTTCAAATTTATGACAAAGAAAACAAATTTCTTTAGTCCATTGTACCTTGAGACCACTGAGCAAATCTGAAAAGTAGTTCATTATTAATTTTCCTGTTCAAGAAACAAAAGCTTTCCTAAGACCTATGAAACACATAGTTCAATCTGGTAAGAGGAAGCACTGCCCACTTGGGCTGACTCTTCGGAGGAGATACAAAGATTCTGTAACATCAGAACATCATGATAACTTTCAAGACATAAAATTTATTTAATATGATATCTTCAAACGGAAACTTTATCAGAAAAAAATATTAGATAAATCTCTCTGTAAATCTTTTAGTTAATTTGAGAACATGTTTTTACAAACTTAGTTGGCAAATTATTAAGATATTATAAAATACTCTGCATTTAGTATATATTTCCATATTTAAATATTCTGATTTAGGAAAAAGGGAGGGGCAGGAAAACTCAACAAATGAAGGCTTAAGCTACACATTGAAGAAAGTGTCCAAGTTGGAGACATGGAGTAAAAAATGAAAAACTAATTATCTATCTTCCCGAGGGAAAATATTCTGATTCCTACTTCTATTCATAGCACTCTCGTGCACACTTTTTTATTGATTAATTTGTATAGTGAAATGATAGACACTTCTCCCACACACACGCTTTTGTCAGTGACAATGATTGTCTCTGAATATCAAATCATATACAGAAGGATGTGATCATGAGTTGCCAGGTTTGATTTCTGGAACACATCACATTTGCATACTCCAAATAATACCTTGAGATATAAATAAAGGGGAAAAAAGCAATTCTTTTTAAAGTATTCATAAGAAATATTTAATAAAGGAAAGACAACTTTCTATATATTTGTTGTCTCTTTCATTTACTTGGTTTTCATCTCTGGTTTTAATTCCTTTTGTTCAGAGTGTTAGATATCTATGCCTACCAGATAATCTTACACAGCCCTAGAGAGAGAACAGTAAATGGTTGCAGGAAACTTTCTTTTATGGCTGAGCATACCTTGTGTTTTGGCCTCAAAATCCTAGAAAGACCAGCAGTTTCTGTCCCAGCAACAAAGAACCACATCTTTGTCAATAATTGCTCACAGTGGTAAATGCAAATGGAGTGCAAAGTGACAACAAGAAAGTAGGATGGAGATAGAAAGGGTGTAGTCAGCCTGGGTTTTAAAGGGCTATCCTCATGCATGGATAAGATTCATCCCTAACAGAAAGACATAAAAGGGCTTACTGAACATCAAAATGCATTTCAGGTTTAGGGCTTGTGCTCCCCCTTTTCAGAGATAAAATATTTCACTTTTTTTCTGGAGGACTGCTTTCTATTTTTTGTTGTGCTTTTTCTCTTCTTTTCAGTTCAATATCTGCCATGAGTAGGTGGCTGTCAGTGCATGTGGGAGAGCACTTGGTTACATCAGGAATTCTTGCTTCATGAGTGAGAGGAGTGAAGGAAAAACTCCCACCGACACATATTTTTTCAGCCTATTTAAATAGACTTGGCAATACCAAAGAGAAGATAATAATATGGACACCTCCAGACCGAGGGCCTACTCATGCCTTCCACATCTACACAGAGAAAGCAGGAGTCATCCAACTCTGCTGCTGCAACTCCACCATTTCCTCAAATTTAGAAAGTTGATTTCTTTCTTCCAAGGGCCATGTGACCTCCTAGGTAAAGGCCTCCACTAGGAGTGGTGCCATTTGGGATCAGCTATGATCACCCATTAGTATCACAGTAATTTGGCAGAAGCTGACACATGTTTATTGAAGACTCTATGAACAAGGTTCACCTTGACTGCCAAGCAATTCTAAAGTCAAGAGCTCTGGCAAAGCGGAACATCTTTTGTGAGCCTCTATAAAGAGTTTGTTTGATACCTGTGGTCTGAATCCTTGGTCAGTTTTAAAAGAGAGGAATAAAATTGTACCTTTCAGGAAAACAAAGGGAAACTGAAAATGGGAAACACCCATTCCCTATTCTCATGAAATTTTCCTTAAAAAAAAATACATGGAACCTTGAAGACAATTTGAATATGAAATGTTGGCATCATGTTTACTGGCTAGTCGAATATTTTTGTGGCTTTTCTGTGACATTTCTATGTCCAAAACTGTTGTGTTTTATGATGCCAAAACAGCCATTTCAGAAGAGAGTAAAACTTTTAATATTGCTTTTATGATGTCATTAGGATATGAAAGGATGATGGAAAAACTTCAGTGAAGTCCATAGAGATTGTCCTTATAATGTATCATAGCATCTCCATCAAAATGACAGATCTTGTGAGATCCTGTTGGGAATTGTTCTGGGGATGGAACAAACTTTTTCTATTGCCTCTTTCATATTCTAGGTAACAGAAGGCAGTTTACAACTAAGCCATTATAGCTGTAGAATGCTGTCAGTTTTATTTTTTATTTTGCTTTGAAAGCAGCAATGCAAGTGCCAAGGACAGAATCTTGATGTGATACATTGTTTAAATGATGGCATATCAAAGGGAACTGAAATATGTGCCAAGCTACAAGTATGTGAATAAGCACCATGTCCAACACATTGACAACTGTGTATTACAGTGACAAACACCTAATTTTAATTCAGGTAGGACAGATATCACACTAATTTTAATGATTTCACTTAGCTAAGTTGTGGAATGTATTGCCAAAGAGTTTATAACACCAAAAGTGTACCTGCTTTCAACTGGACAATTGTCATGTTCACTGCATAGAAATCTTTGGAGGATTCTTACATACAGAGAAACAACTGTTCATTCAGGGACTTCTGAGCCTCTAACAGGAGTCTCTGGAAGAATACTCAGAACTGTAGTTTACAGAATTTTTATTCTGTTCTTCCCCTAAGCATCTATTTCTGCTCATTGCTGAAGACAATTGAGCTGTGTGAACCTTTGTTTTGCCCTAGTACCACTACACATTTGTGTGACATCTAATCTGAAATACTGTAACATTGCCATAGCAATAATAGTGTTAAGAAACTGGCTCCAAACTCTGAAGAAGCTGACTAATTATTTCTTCATCCATTGCTATTACCATGCTGCATAGGATCAATCAGATGGATAGCATCTACTAACACCTACTCTCTCAGATTCTCTACAAAGAGAAATAAAGTGAACCCTCTTCCCAAAAAACTTACATGGGGGAAAACAGACACTTGGACCCAAAAAACAAAGCAGGTGCAAAAATAAAGGCAACAGCAGAAAGCCCAATATACAATGGTTTTAGTGCTACAACAGCTTAATTACTCTAAAGATTCTTTTTTAGCCATAAAATAAACAAGAAACATTTTGAATCTCCATAATATAGTAGCTGGCAGGTGTTTATGGAGAGCACATCCCCATATGAGGCTGCATGTAAGGAAGCATGAAAGTTCTTTCAGAGATGAAATCTGACATAAGTGATTGGTCAAATGTGAAAGTCAACATTTCAGTAATTAATCAGTAATCAAGAAGAACTAGTACAAGGAGATCTGATCAGTCACACATATTCCATTTCAAAATCAAAGGCAGATCAAATTCTTCTTAGCCCTAACCTAATGATGCTGTATGTATGCTGAACTATATGTATGCTTTAAAATTTTGTCTTTTAATACATCATTTATTACAAAAACGTAATAGTGTACAAACCAAAAAGCATTTGTTTTGCAAACTCTCTAAAGCAAACTTTTCAGTAATTATTTTCTAAACTTATACAGGACACAAACAGGATATTTCTGCAGGAGACAAAAATTAAACTAAATTTTTACTTTTTTGAAGTTTTCCTTTCTGCCACATTATATCCGTTGTTCATTTTTGCGGGAAAAGAAGAAATGTAGTCCATGAGCATATTCAGGATAATATCTTTCTCATCATCTATTTTCATTAAATTAATGAAAAGTCCAATTTCAAAAAAATTTTAACAGAACATGTCATAGCTCAGAAACTCACCTGCAGTCTCTGTTTCTTTAGGCATATAAAATACTGGTAGGAAATCCATGAAAAATTAACTTATAATTGTTAATAGAATTCTCAATACACTTGATTCGGTGT
This sequence comes from Eulacestoma nigropectus, assembly GCA_013397775.1. Taxonomy (NCBI): domain Eukaryota; kingdom Metazoa; phylum Chordata; class Aves; order Passeriformes; genus Eulacestoma; species Eulacestoma nigropectus. The sequence goes on along the minus strand of VZTE01002831.1, from coordinate 187,146 downwards.
AAACTGGATTCAGTTTATCTCTTTAAGGAATTATTTTATTATTATTATTATCTTTACTCCCTGTTTTTGTTTTAGTGCCAGACTCTTTCATTGTATCTCTCAAACTTTTTTAGAATAAGAGAATGAAAATGGGTAACAAAGTTCTGTTTGTTATTTTCTGTGCTTTGTTTTTATTACTTTTATAATAGGCCTTTTAATTTTTCTGTTTATTTTGCTGCAAGATGTTTTGGTAGATTTCACAACAAATGGCCATTTCCCTCATTTCTTTTTCATATACACTGGATTTTACATAATGAGCTCTTGGGCCTGCCCATTTTAGCAATTAATGAATTGTTATGTAGAGCTTTTACAGAATTCACTTATGAAAGAACTATGGTCTCCATGAATTGCATTAGTGCTAATCAACAATTCTGATCCTGCAACGCAAGAGATTCATCCATCTAATTGTCCATCAAACACAAAAGGTAAGGGGTTTCAGAGGAAGTGGAACTGTAAGTACCTTCCCAGAGTGACTCTTTCCTCAGTCTATGTGTAGCCCCCTTTGAAAGGATTTAATGGACCTCAGATAATCTAGTTTTTATAATCTAAAGGTTGGATGTCAAAGCTAAATTCAAGCTTCTTCTACATAGAAAAAGAAGGGAGATAACTGTTTCCAACAACAGATTTATCCTCACTGAAAAGGACTTAGACAACTGATTCAGACTAGATAACTGATTTATAACTGATTTAGATACCTAATTCTGATGGATACAGGTTAAATGAAAATATTCCACCCATAGATTAGTTTATTAAAATGTGACTTCATTTATCAAATTAAACTAATTTCCAGACATTTCAGCTAGTTAATTGTTCAATAGGTTCTACATAGCTTCAGTTTTTGGAGATATGTGATCACACAATTAGTCACTCATAATATAGCACTTTCTTTCTCTCACTTTCCAATAGTAACTAATAAAAGGAAATTTTGCAGGCACAAATTTCTAGCAAGGAGAATACAACAATACATCTTCTAAAAGAAGGTTGCTGAGTTAAGAAACATTTTAAAGTAGTTGTTGCATTAAAAATGGTTCCCTAAAAGCATAAGCTCCTGTGTGGGATTCTCAAAGCCATAGATAAAATCCTGTATATCCATGAGGGCATTTGCAGAAATTAAAATGAACTAAGAAAAGCAAGCATATGAGTTCTCTTGGCTTTTATTTACATACTAAAAAATTTCTTAGGGTTATTTTCAATGTTTTACCACATTGTGTTTGATTTTACAAAAAAAATTAAGAAGATAATTAGCTGAAATAATATGTACTGTAACTAAAAAGATTTGTATAACCGCCTCCATGCTCTATTGTCTGTTTTGGGGTTTAAGAATAGGACCATGTAACCCACTGTCTTTCTGCTTTCTAAATTTTTTTCAAAATTACTTTTGTTGACAACCCTCTAAGGAATTGCCTACAAAACAGACAAAATATAACACTATGACTAGCAGTACTTACATAATGTGGCATTGAATAGACACATGATATATTGAAAGTTGAGCTTGTATTCACTTTGTGGAGGGCAAAATTTGTATTCATACCAAACACTTACTGAAATTATGTTCCAGAGCATTTACTAGGGCACATTCAGCTTAATTGAGCCTGTTTTTAACTGCAGCAACTTTGAACTATCTATATAATAGTTCAATCTAGCCCATCACTTTGAATAAATGTTTCATTCTGCATTGTACCATAATAGAATGATTCCAAGTACAAATGGAACTTTTAATACTCTCTGGTTTTTCTTCTTTTCTTTTTGAATCTATTGACTTTATAGATTTACTGTAACAGTCATTGCTTCCAACACATAATACTCAGCTTTATTTAGCTACACATATTCAACATATACCATTGTTGAATACAGCTGTCTGTTAGGCCCAGCTTAAGTGGGAAGCTGGGGTTCACTTGGAAGATCCACTACATATTTACTTATCTGTGTTTAGTGAAACAGCTGCCAGAAAAGGCTTTTATAGAGAGCTAGCAGAGAATTCAACAATTAAAATCAGTCTCCAAACCAGCTCGGATGGGACTTTCCACCGGGCATTTTCCCTCACTTGAGCATGTACTACTCAACAGTAGGTTTGCTTCTTGTTTTCCATCTGCTTTTGACATATGCTGTATACAAATTGGCTGCACTTCACAGGATGCAGCCAGGCTCATGGGATAAAGAGAGGAGCACAGGTTTGAGAAACCTTTCTGGTTAAGGAACTGGGTGTCTCAGCATCTGTGGTGTGAAATAGACAGTTATTGGGTTGACTGGCCACTGGGAAGTAATTTAGAGGATGACCATAATGCCTAATTACTAATGATGTGGAGATTCATATTAATACCTGAAGATACAAAACAAATTCTTCCCTTCTTCAAACAAAACTGCTTTTGCTAAGACAGAGCTTTCCTACATCTTTTTTCCTGTTACTTATCTAAGTTTCTTTGCTTGAGCCTTGTCAGTCAGGTAGAGAGAGACCTGACCTGGAATGGCACTTAGAAATACCAGCAAAATGACAGAAAACATGTGAGACATCTTATTATTTTGAATACTTTGATATAGGACTGACTCACAGTCACCTTTTCATCTTAAACACTGCTTGTGGGCAGGGAGTCAGTCAGCTAAACTGGGTTTCGCTTATTTGGAAGGAAACTTGAGCAAGAAAACAATTTACATGTGTGATTCTGTATTATAATTATATGTTTTACTCTCTTATGCATTTATTTTTGTGGGAAGCTATGTAAGCCAGAGATTCAAATTCAAAAATTTTTGCTATTGGAAGGCCATTACAAAAGGAAAAGCAACAAGACAGAAAGTATCACATAGACCAGGAAGTTATCTAAAATACTTAGATGATGCCATCTCTGAAACTGGTACAGGAAAGTAAAGTGTTTATGTACTACATGAGAAGAATATTCAAGAGGTCAGAAAGCAGTAACTTTATTCATTACTACGAAAAAATCCCCAAACATCAGTGATACATGTAAAAAACCTGACATAGTCAAACATTAACTCAACATTTAATGGAGATTTAAATGATCTTGTTAAGAAAAAACTTGACTGCACCAGTATAATACAGGTAGGCAGATTCATGGAGACACAAAGTCAACCAGAATGCTAGATACATACCACCTAACCTTCAAGTTGAGTTAAGGTCCACATATTCCACAAACCTGACATTCACCTGGAATAACTGGGCTCACTCTGGCCTTTTACTGGCAAATCTGCTCTGTGATGTAAAAGTACAGAGGGACATTCACAGGTTTTTGCAGTACAATGAAATTCACACTTATATCAGGTAATAATAACTCCTGATATACAATGCATTCCCAAATCTGCAATTTTCCCATAAAAAATATTATCTCCAGGTTTTAAAATGAGCTACAAAATGTGTGTACAGTATACTGTAGAGTTTACAGTAGAATGCACCTAGAGGCACATTCTGCTTTTGATGATGCATATAATTACTATACCATAATGATAATGTGGTATCATTACATGTTTATTTTAAACCAAGTTCTTCTGCGGACATCAGTACAAGCTTAATCACACCCTCAGTAGAAAAAAAGGGGTCCTTAAAAAGAAGAGTAGTGATTTTAAAAGCCAGCTTCAGAGAGCATTCTATTACACCAAAACACAAATACTGCTAGTATGATTTACTGAGCTGCTTCACACTATTAATGTCTTTTTAGAAATCTGTATGCTCCTCCTATGTAATTAGATTCTTGTGGTTCACCAGTCAGTTTAATACAGATTTCATCCCCTACTTTCATATACTGCTCCAGATATTTTTCAATCCATTTGTAGATCACTTTTTTCACATGAATATCTCCATTAGTATCAAATATATTCTTGTAAAGATGCACCTGATCAAACTCAAGGCCATTAGTTATGAAGTGGTCAATGACCACAGGCTGTAATTTCCTTCAGGGCATCTCTACCTGCTCCGGCGTGGGGGCATCCACGGGCTGCAGATGGTTATCTGCTCCAGCATGGTCCTCCACGGGTTCAGGACAGTCTGCCTGACCATGAATCTTCTCCATGGACTACAGGTGGATGTCTGCTCCAACATGATCTTCTCCATGAGCTGCAGAGCAATGTCTGCTCCATCACCTAAGGCACTTCCTCCCTCTCCTTCTTCACTGGCCTTGGCATCTGAAGAGTTGTTTCTCTCGTTATGTCACTCCTCTCTCACAGCTGCTACACATAATTTTTTACCCTTTCTTAAATACATTGTCACATAGGCATCAGCAGTGTTGCTGATGGGCTCATTTTTGGGCACTGGTGGGTCTGGTTTGGAGCTGCAACTGGCTCTGTCTGACACGGGGTCAACTCCTGATCTCAAGGAATTCAACCCTACAGGACCCCACTCTCTCCCCCAGCTAAAAAAAACCTAGTCACTTAAATCCTATACAGGGATATTCAGTGTCTGCTTTAAGTTCTAAAGGACTGATAAAAAATGTTTAGATTGTAAACTGGGCTGACAACACTGACAATTCCCAGTGAAAGACTTTCCTCCAAGTTTAGAACTTAATGAAACATTTACAGTCTGGACCATAATCTTTTCATCCAAGTGATCTATCATGCTAAGCATTACTTTCTAAATGTGACACAAAATGTTTCTCACAATTCCAAAACCAAAGAAAGATAAAATGTAACATATGACTAAAATTTTCTGGTTTCTTTTTTTTTTTTTTTTCCTGCTTGAGATAATTCAGCTCCTTTAGCACCTTAGTGCTTCGAAGCAAGTCCTTGCTGTATTAGAATGATCCATATTTGAAGAAGGCACACCTTCTACTGCCCCTATGGAAAGCCATTTTATCCAGCCAAAGTGCAAGCCTTGGAAAACCATAGGTAATGTATTCTTTCTAGTACTGAACAAGTGATTAACTGTAACCTCAATGATGCTCTTGAGTCCCCAGTTCCATGCTTGGAGCATCCTACCTCCCCAAGAGGTGATGTAGCAGACTGAAGTCCAGAACTGATGCTGTGGAAAACATCTAGTATCTGTGCAGGAGATAAGAAAAAACAGGGCAAGAAGTATATTCACAGAGGCAACAATAATGGTAAGCAGGAGCAGTGGATGGAGACAAGGGAGACTGAATTACAGTGGGTTGATTGAGCCTTAAGCTGTAGCCAGAAACCATCCTAATAATGGCTTGGTAAAAATTGATCTTTGAGAGTGGGTGAGAATAATAACGAGTGGCAGGAAAGCATTGGGTGAGATGAGGAAGTAAAGACACAGAAAACATAGCTTAAGGGAGAGGTGAAACAGCTGTAGGAAATAGGAGCAGGGTCCTGATCTATTGCAGAGTTTTTGTTATAAAATCATACTGATGTTTTATAACAACACAAATACCACGACATCAGGATACTCGGCATCTCCTGTCAGGAATCAAAGTGACTAAAGGACAAAATATAAAGTCTGTGCTCTCTAGTTCACCATGAACCTGTGGAAGTTCCTTTCTTCAACTTTTTTTCATGAAACCAGCTAAAAGGTATTTTTTTCCACTTCAAAGTAAAAATTTATCATTTTTGCTAGCTTGAATTTATGCATTATCAGCCCCTTTAGCCCTCTCAGGCCTGTAAAGAGAGAATGTTCACATATATAGTGATCTTTAACAAATGGTGCTATATGCCTGGTGATATTTTGTGATAAACTATTTTCCTCTATGGCTGCCTCTGAATGTATCCTATGTATTCTAAAGATTGATCTGATTTTGTTTTATGATGCTCCTACCACCGTCTTCATAATAACTTCTACAGCTTCTTCTAAGAAAACACAGGTTAAGGAAGGTGTCACCAGACATGTCAATCACTTCAGTATGTCTAGTGCTTATAACCAGAAAACAGCACTGTATTACTAAAGAGTAATCTTTGTCCTCCTTTCTCTCACTCACAAATGTACATACATAGTGTTATTTCCAATAATTGCTTCACAGATGTGCTATAAATCATAAATGATAATAAAATAATTACAGAAATGTGGAAAGAGGTTACCCTTGACATTTCATCTTCTCTTCACACTTCATGAAGCTAGAGTACATCCAGCTTAAGAAGCATTCCCACTCTGATTTTTATGTGTAACAACACAGGAGAGCTTCAGACTGACAGCTGGGCCTTTAATGGCAGCACTCAATACCCAGGCAGATTGACTGGCAGATGTGCACAAACACAAAACATACAGAAACACTTTGCTTTTTTTCTAAATGCTTAGAATAATTATTAGGAAAATGGTCAGAAAAAAAAGACAGTTAATAATCAGAGACTGCCCCTTCCATACCGGTGGAGATCATGGGTCAGATCGTAACTGAACTGTTTGGAGAGTTGTGAGATGGACGTAAAAGGAATGAGGACACTATGAAACCACGAGTCTTCCACCTGAGATTGACCACACCAGAAAGGTATTTCTTCCTGTGTCCTCTCCCTCTTACCATCACCTTCCCAAACTCGAAACATCTGAACAGTCTCTACAAACTTTCTTTCATTACTATGTGTTAAGCAGCTGTGGCACTCTGATGTATACATGATGTATATAACCTGTATACAATAAATTCCTTTTTGAAGGATATAGATTTACAACAGTCTCGGTAGAGAAAGATGCCTTCAAAATGGACCCTGACCTGAGTGCTCCCTAGATGAATAGTCCTTATGTGTTGAGACATGCATCTTCCCTTTCTGAAGGAACTGGAGGTAGATAACATTTTAGTACGTAGGCAAAACTGACACATAGATATGCAAACAAGGCAATTTACAGCAGTAGGTAAAAGTCATACCATGTCTGATTCAAAGCAGCACAATCGATGCCTATCTGGAGGAGGCTCCACTCTCTGAATCATCCTGGACAGTGCCTATTCACAGGCACTGTAGGAGCAAATACAGGAGGAGTATGCCATTTTTACTGTGCCAAACTCTGCTCACTCATGATAAAAGCAGAAGGAAAGCCTGTATGAGATGGGAAAGATTCAGTCAATGTGACATTTATTCCTCGCTGAAAGCTGAGGCTGTGTCCTTCACAGGCTGTTGTCATTAAACATCTATGCCTTTTTCACAACTGCTGTCTCTAGTATCAGTTGCCTACTTTATCATGTTTTTAGTCACCCCAGTGTGAGAAACTGGTGCATTGCTTTATCCTTTTACTCAAAAGCCTATCAAGCTAAGATGTTAAAAATTACCTCACGTTGTGCCAGGAGAAATTTAGACTAGATATAGTGGTAGTAGTGGTTTGATTGCATCTATTTTACTCTGTGAGATAAGGACCAGAAGAAATGCAAAGCAGGCCTAAAACTTTAAAGAATATAAAGAGGTTTATTACTAACAGAGTTAAAAGTAACAAGAAATAAAAAGAAGTTAAAGCAAAACCCCCTTCTCTCCAGCACTCCCCAAGCAAAAAACTCCTTCCCCCCCTCCCTTTTCTCCTTCCAGCACTCTCCTCCTCCTTTTACCACTTCGCACAAAAGGTAACAATTTTGGTCAGTGTTACAGTCTTTAAAAGTCTCTTTCTTATGCTTAGGGAAAAAGGTTCCTTCTGCTGATGCCGCGGACATTTCTTCACAAACTCAGTAGTCCACCCGGAAACCATCTACTGAAGTGAAATCTCTCCCATGACAATTCCACAGTATATTCATACTGCAATCATGGGCCATCACATGGGGTTA
>VZTE01002831.1:18771-179327 GCA_013397775.1 Eulacestoma nigropectus | reverse complement strand
AGGCATTCTCTTACATCTTCACAGGCTGCAGCATAAATTCTCACAGGCATGGATTTTCATCTCCCCATACTTTAAAATGATTTAAAGAGTTCAGTCCTCCGCAGCTGCTAGAAGGGTTATTAAGATTGGCACCGGAACGCACACACCCTTTTCTCCCGCCACCATCTCAGCGTTGTCCCACGTGACTGACTTTCTCTTTCTCCCTGACCCTGCAGCCTCCATGTTCTTCTCCCTTACGTCTTTCCCCACGGGCTGCGCTGATGTTCAGTTCGGTGCGAGCTGTGCAGGCTGGAAAAGGAGGCTCCGCTGGTCCCGCTGGGTCTGCGCGGGCTGCATCAGGAGGAGAGAGGACGCTCCCCCGGGCTGACACGAAGGGGGAGGGGTGGCCCCTCCTGATTTCTCCAGAAGCCAAGCCAGATGAATTCGGCCATGGGGCAGTCCATGGATACTTTAGCTGCCTGCAGCTCTGAGAGAAGGGAGAGGGGTGAGACAGGGCAGGCAGGAGCCCAGCTCAGGCCTGGGCTGGGCCCAGAGGCTGCCCGGGGCTCAGAAGCCCCCCCTTCTCCCTCAGGAGACTGGGAACAAGAGAGGAAGTTCCCGCCCTTGCACGGGGTTTAAATATGCAAAATTCGCAAAAGCGCATTGGCTTAAAAGCTTGTCAATCAACCCAGTTTCAACCCATGACACTGGAAAAATTTCTTCACTGAAAGGGTTGCCAAGCTCCTGAACAGGCTGCCCAGGGAAGTGGTTGTGTCACCAATCCTGGAAGTATTTAAAAGATATGTAGACATGGCACTTAGCAAAATGGTTTACTGATGGACTTGGAAGTGTTAGGTTTACGGTTGGATTTGACGATTTTAGAGGTCTTTTCCAAGACCTCTAAATTATTCCTAAATGATCCTATGATTCTAAGTTGTCTACCCATCTGCAGGTACTGCTCCCCAGAAAAGTGGCTTGATGAATACCAGGCTCCCCCCTTGGGGGTAAGCAGGTGAAACAGCTAAGGCACTGATCCTGAAAGCAATGCTGGAAAATAAAGAACCATATAGAAGAGGGAAGAAAGAAAGATCATGATGCTACCTGCATAAGCTTTCTCTGCATGGCTACAGCTCATGTTTCAGAGGCAGGCGTATTTGACCTGGTACAGTTCGCACCTCATCCTCCCTGTTAGGGCAAATCCAGCTTGATCCCTGTTGGGGTGTGCTCTTACAGGGCATCCTCCTGGTCGCCCCAGAGACCCCCTCTTGTCAATCCGGACAGGGCTCTCCCCTGGATTGACGAATCAGAATCGGAGGGTGGATCTCTGGGCAGTTCCCAAGTTTAAGCCTCGCGCCCCCCCCAAAGCTAGCCATGCCTCTTCTTCCAGACCCCTCCAAGCCGCTCGGCACCCCATAGGTGCATGCTGACGGTCTCCCCCTTGTTATCACCCCGTTGGTTGATTGTACCCTGGTTCCTCCCAGTTCCCCCTTCCTATTGATTCTCGCCCTAAACTCCATCCGGTTTTCCTCACCTTAAAACCCTCGGCGCGGGTCCAATCCGGGAGTTATCGCTTCCGCCCGGATCCGGCTAATAAAACCTGCTGTGGTCCAAGGAAGGATACCCCTCCTCGTTCGTTCTTTGTCTCCGGGGACTTCGGGCTTTCACCACCTCCTCCTCTGCCCTGAGGAGCGCGTGCAGCTGCCCGCTTGCGCGAAGCCCCAGCAGCGGCGGCTGCGGAACCGAAGGGGCGGAACTCGTGGCTGCAGGCTGAATCCTGGGTCGACTGCCTAGCCCTGACAAAGGGGTCTGGGGGCAGCTAGCCCCGGTCGTGGATCCAGATCCCAACCCTCATTCCCACATCTTTCTCTACTAGGGTTGCTTTTTTTCCAGGCATTTTCTAAGTATTGATCTCAGTATTTTTTTTTTTTCCTTTGAATCACAACTACTTTGATTTTTTTCCTTTTTTAAAATTGATGTATATATGCAAAAAGAAAAGCTCCAGTGTCACACTGATATAAACAGCAGAAGAATTTAGATAAACTGGCACTTACATATTTTTACTGGCTATAAACACAGCAGTGGGATGAAAGTTATTGCCACAGAAACTGAAGATGTAAAAGACAGGATTAGAAGATGAAGCTTAATAGCACTGGCACTTGTTGAACATTCCTTTTCATTCTGAATATATATGTCATACACCCACAAAAGCATACATCAACAGGAGTGGGTAAGGTGCTAATTCTAAGATTCATTCTAAGAAATAAAGGTTCATGTATGCCCAATCTAAAGCTAGAAGGGGAGTATTTCATTTTCCCACGTGTCCTTTTTTTGCTTACCTATAACTGTATTCATTTAATATTCAGCCTTATGCTTCTTTTCAAATATACAACTTACAACTTTCCACATTCTGCCAGAAGGATCAAACACAGGCACCCTATGTGCAGAAGATTTAGAGGAAAATAATAAAAAACCTCTCTATATATAAATCTTTCCTTTTAATTATGCAAATACAAATAGCAGAAATGTATAAATGCAGTATTTTATTACATTAATTTAAAAGCTCAGTACCTTTTAAAATAGCTTATTGTGACTAAGCTTTTGCTGTCCTTTGAATCAAGCAGAAAATGTTCAAGTCAGAGAAGTTTGGGTAAATTCAGCTGCAAAACGTGTTTAAGTTGGAAAAACTAATCTCTGGGTACATATTTTGTTGCCAAGCGACACTTCAGAAAAGCAAGGCTGAAATCAAGGTTCAAATGCTATTCTTGGCAGCAGTGCTGAGAAAAGCATAGAGGCCCAGGATGGTCCTGCATCATCACAGGCAGTATGTTCATCCTTGACGTTCTTCTCAGTCATAACGTAGGCATCAGTGTTTGGAGTATTTAGACATCTTCTCAGTTAGGACAGATGCCGTGGTAGTAAAGGCAAGATGAGAGTTTGAGGATAACATCTCTAAAACACAGGTAATCAACTGTGGGCAGTGTACCAAATGTTGCAAAGATAACTCTAATGCAGTTTTTCCCTCCAGCTGAAGACAGTGGCTTTTTAAATGATCTTTCTGCAATTTCCAGTTTAATCTTTTCACCAGAATAAAACTCATCCCCACTCAAAGTAGTCCTTGATTTCTACTTCTGAGACTAGTCACTAGCAGACCTCAATAAGAGGTTCACCACAAGTTTTTAATCTCAATAGTTTTAAATGAAACCTCTACAAGATGAGATGAATATTACCAGATACTGTTCCTGCTGTATCTGACAACAGGAAAATAAGTCATTTCTTGTTTTTCTGACGGGCCAGGCAAATGTGAAGATAGCACAAAGAAAAGAATTTTTAGTGAAGAAACTGGGAAGAATTAGGGTTCTAATCCCTTTCGGTTCAACATCCTTTTAGGGGTAGAATAAAGAAGACAGAGTTTTCAGAGTAGAATAAGATAATGGAGCACTCTATTTCAGTGTATACACTCTTCCCCTTGCTAGTCAGTGTCCAGAAGCTTTGAACTAACTGGCCAACAATTAAGCACTGAAGACTATTCAGCTTGCTCTGTATGAACTCATTTTGGCCGCTTTCTTTTACTTTCTTTAGCTGTAATAGTAATTTTTGCAAAGCTCAGGGGGTCATCTCTGCCTACCGAGTTTTATGTGCACTGCTTTCTCCAAGTTTTAACACACCTTTTTTATGAAGAACAGTAGCAAGTAGTTATTCTGTGCTACCTCCAACACAAACATATTTAAGTATGATGAATACACTGCAGAGGAACATCAACTTGGCTGAGAGCAGAGGGCCCCAATGGCAAGGACATAAGACAGAGTGTACAGGAGAACAAATCATGGCATGACCAGACAGGAAGCACAGAATGGGGCTGGAGACTTCAGTCTACTTACCAATTTTTAGGTAAAGAAATAGGGACTAGCAAACTTGCCCAAGGCAGTTTTAGGTTGCAGTGGGTTGCCCCTGGCTGTATGCCAGGTGCCGACCAAAACCACTCTATTTCTCCCCTCCTTGCCTGGACAGGGAAAAGAAGACAGAATGAAAGGCTCATGGGACAAGATCAGGACAGTGAGAAAGAGAGATCACTCACCCATTACCATAGCAGGCAAAATAGATTAAACTTGGGGAAATTAATTTACTTAATTACCAATCAAAATCAGGGGAGGGTAATGAGAAACAAAACCAAATCTTAAAACATCTTACCCCTACCTCTCCCTTCTTCCTTGTCTCAGTTTCACTGCCAATTTCTCTACCTCCTCCCAGCCAGCAGAACAGGGGGATGGGAAATGGGTGTTGTGGTCGGTTTATCACATGATATGTCTCTGCTACTCCTTTCTCCTCACAAGCTGCTCAGAGGAGTGGTGGAATCACCATCCTTGGAAGTGTTCAGAAACGTGTGGACATGGCACTTGGAGATATGGTTTAGTGGTAAGCGTAGCAGTGCTGGGTTAACCATCTTTTCCTATGCTAATGATCTTTTTGTCTTATGAACACCAGACAGAAAGGAATATGTGCTGGCGAGATCATATGCAATAAATTTAACTGGTATTTAGTCAGCTTGTTCACCTTCCACCTTTTCTTTTCCTTCTTCCTCCTTCCTTCTTCTTCCTTCCTTCTTCCTTTACTCTTCCTTCCTTTTTTCTTTTATCTTTCTTCTTTTTTCTTCCTTCTTTTTCTGCAACAAATAGATCTGAACATGCTTTTTATTACATAAATTTCACTCACAGTAAGAATGATCTCGTTGCATAAAAGTGGTTTTGCCCATAAAAAGAAATTTGACTATAAAAATAAGAATGACCAAACCTGTACCTGGTGATTTCTTGCTATGAAGTGAACTCAGCTAATTAACCACTACAACTTGCTGATAGCATCTGTTCACACCTTTTTTGGGGGAGAGAGACGATTATCCTAGCTTGATTCGCAGTATCTCAGAATATATTAGACCTTCAATGTAATCCCAAGCTTTCCATTAATACAGTATCTCTCTGCCATTCCTTTCCATTTCTTAAAATTTTCCCACATTGGATTTGTCTGTTTCAAAGATTATAGCATGTGTCAGGCAGTATATGTTTTCTTTTAAATGGGATAACTTTTTGTGCAAACAAGGTGATGTCTGGGCTCCCAGGAGCTTCTGAGGATCAAGGAAGGTTCTCCAAAATTGTTGAAAGGTCCTGAGAATTGTCACTGCAGTAAGCTTGAGTAGCTTTAAGTCATGTGAACATATGTCAGTATGATCTATAGATTAAAAATATAAATCAGCCCTCAGCAGCTTTGTATCTACCTGCTTTACATACTTACAGAGAAAAAATATCCACAGAGATTTTCGTTTTCAGGGGATTGGCTATTTTCTGCATTTTTCTGCCTAGAAGTGATGGACAGACTACATTACAAGAACCAATTCTTGTCAGTACTTCTTAGAGGGGAACCGTATGTCCTTCAAAAGACATTACATTTATTGTAAATGTATTTGGGTTCATCTAGACATCTGTATGAGAGGAGTTAAAATCAAAAGGGCTAGGATCAAAGAAACACACAAGAGGGTATTAATTATACTGGATGTAAAGGTTCACTGTTAAGCACTGCTACACACAGAGTAAGTGCATAACACTTTCCTTCCTGGATTAGCATGCAGGTCACTGTCAAGGCTATAAAAGAGTAAATTCTAGCCATGTCTCGGAGCACTTTTTCTCTTCAGAGGACTGCAACACAGACTTTTAAAATGGTAGGATACTTTGTAATCTGCCAGCATGGCATGGCTGACTGTTATTTTCAGGTTTTATTACACTCATTCCAACATTACTTTCAAAGACTCCACTGATGCTAATGTTCCCTGCCTCTAGAAAAAGATACACTACACAACCTATCAACTCACTGGAACCTATTTGGTCAAACTACACCCTAAGGAGGCAATGAGGTTCAATCTAATAGCTTTTGCATGATGTATACTGACCCCAGTTCCTCCTTCAAGGAGCCATATATACCAATAAATCAATCAGTTATAGATACAATGGACTATTTACACAACTTCAGAGGGCTGCTAAATAATGAATTTTAAATTATCTGTTAAAACTCAGTCATAGGAAATGTAAATAAATGTACCTTAAATAATTTTACTGACAGATTTCAAATGAATCCAAATTCATTTCAGAAGTGAGAAAGAATGAAGAGTAAAACAGAACCATGACTGGGTGCCTGAGCTTATTTTGAAGGAACATCATCATATAGAAGATCTTGTCATATAAAGAGAAAAGACAATCCTATTAAATTTAAATTGTGGATGATGAAAAGGCTATATAACCAGCATAAAATATATGAAATAACTAAATAAGAATTGTAAAGGGTTATTAGAAAAACCACCAAGTCAGGCCTGTTTCAAGAAACCTGAGAAAAGTACAGTGAGCATTCTAGTGCTCAGATGATTAGTATGTTCCACTTATAAGCGTAAAAGAAATTGTTTTCAAACAATACCTTTATTAAAGAAATAAAACTCCAACAAAGTAGAAATTCCAAAGGAAAACTCCAACAAATGCAATACAAATAGTTTGTGAAGTATAAAACCTGACAGTTTTCCCTTGGACTACTGTGAGACTGATGGTTTTCCTCCCCTGCAGTAGCTTTCATTCACTTATTAACATTTTTACCTCTCATTGAGGATCAAGGTTGCATTTAAATTGATCCAACTGTTGTTCATGTTGCTCCTGCTGGCTGTCTCACTGCTGCAGCTGCTGCCTGCAGCTCACTTGGCTCTCTGTTTAGTGTGAGTTGCCTTTGCTGATGCTTCTGTGCCATCTCTGGCTCACTTGCATCTCCTCCCACCACCTCTGCCTGGTGCTGCTCCTCACTCCCTACCTCTCCATCTTTGAAGATTCCTGTGTCTTTGCTAACACTTCTCTTTCAGCTCCTAGAAAAAAATGTGTGCAACCTTGCTGAGGGGAAAGAATCAGCTCACAGGAAATCCTTCAGCATCTTGTGGCATCTCTAACATCATAAAACGCATAAAGTCTCTTCTCTCCTATTTTTTTTTTCCTTTTCCTAGGTGCTAGCCTTTGCATCCTGACATTGGAAGTAACTGCCTATTTTTAGGGTAAACAGGAACCCTAGGACTATTCATACTGTAAATTAGCCAAGATTTCTATACGTTGTTACAAGAATTTTTAAAACCTCTTTTAAAAAATCCCTCTCCTCTTTATCTTCTCCAGGTCTTCCCCTCAAGTGTCAAAAGAACACTTTCAGCTGCTCCCTGCTCTAGAGCAGGAGAGAATTATGTGCTCCTGAGAGCTTAGCTAACAGGGATGATAGCCAAACATGCCCAAGAGATTATTTTGATGAGGTTTGGGTGTGCCATTTTGAGACAGTTAAGGCTCAATACTAAGAGCATTGCATGAAGCAAGTAAAGCACTGGTTTTTTATACAGGAAGAAATCTACTATCCTACCAAGCATGGAGAGCTCTTCAGCAGCATATGATGCCTGGTTTCATATTTTTAATTTTTTTTTTTTTAATTTCAGGTGCTCTCTGGACACTACCCAAACTTGGGTTAAAACTGCTGCTGTCAAAAAGGGCTGCCTGTATGCCCATCTGAAAGCACGAGATGGTGTCTGTTTGAAGGACAATGAAGCATATATGGCTGGCAGAAATGTCAGGAGGGTGGGGAGGCACAGTGGCAGAGCCTGTGGCAAAAGCTCATCCTCATGGATGCCTAAGAGGAGCTGAGAGTTTACCTGAAACAGGAGGCAAACAAGAAAGTAAGCCCCAAAAGTGACAGAGATATGTTTTCCCAGAGGTTCAGAAAATATTGGATGGAGTTTGTGCAACTAAATAAGCTGCTGAAAGGGTGTGAGAAAGTAAGGCAGGAGGAAAGTACCTGTGCGCCTGCTAGAGGGTGGGGATTTCCTTTGGAAGACAGCAGACAATTGGTGCTCCTTGCAGCATGCAACATTAGCTTCACTTGTCAAGAACAGCACCTCTACCTGTATGCTAAGAGTGCTACCATCCCTCCAACTGAAAGTGCCCTAGGACAAGTTTGTCCAAGTTATCTCATACCTTGCATTGTCTCATACCTTGTGTTGTTGTGAACGCAATAGCTCTACTGGAACTGCATCTGGCACTGGTTGTCTTCATGTTCTTTCTCAGAAACGCTCCAGCAGGATCTTTTCCCCCCTCTCCCTTGGCCTATATCACGCACAAGGATACTTACTCCTAATATTAATTAATTCACCATTCTTTTGTAAGAGGCCATGCTCATTTAAATTGTTGGGAAATGCATCCAAAACCCTTATTATCAACTTTCTGGCCATGATAAGTTAAAAGAAAATGTTTTTTCCCCTTGAATATTCCTGTTTGGTTACAAGGTTTGAAATCAGCTGGAAGCAGCTACAATCAATGCAACTGCTATATCAGGTCCTGAGTCCTGCTATGTTTCAAACTAAGGAAGAAAAGAGAGGGAAAAGAATAAAAAAGAAAATCAGAATAACTGATCAAAAATTAAAACAGCAAAATAGAATTAGTATGAGACACAGACAGAAAAAGCAACTCTGAAAAATAGAAGAATTCCTTCTTTGTGAGCCAGTTAAAATAGATAAGTAAATTCTACTTCTAACCACTTAGAACACTAAGTCTTTTAGGATTTGAAATTTCACTTGTGAATTACTGAGTAAAATTCTTTCAGGTTTTCTAGGAGGCTTGCTGAAAAAGTTTGAAACATTAACATGTATTTAAAAAACCAATTTATCTTGAAATATATTTCTAGGTTTTGTAAAAAAACCCCCAAACTCACTCTGATTAAGAAAGTTTAATTCCAAACTGAAGTGGCAGATTCCATAATTTATACAGAAACCTGATCATTTCTTTAAATCCAAACTTCTATTTAAAAACCCTCAAAAGAAAGCTAGTGCTTAAAGATATGTAAATAGTCAGCTTTATTTCTAAGGAATCAAGATAATTTCATATGTAGAGGGGGCATTCGCACAGTGGAAATCTTTGTTTTTCACTTCTGGACCTCCAATCATACAGTTCTTATAGCATTTTGAAATATGTTTAAAGCATAATATCAAAATCTTGATAGAGATGTAGACAGATACAGGTGGCATGCAAAGTATATGGGTGTGTGTACACAAAGATAAATGCGCTTATTCAGATACAGAGAATTTAAGGGATCTTAGACCATCACCATGTTTGTTTCCAGTTTACATAAAAACACCAAAGAGACGACCTCAAGACCTCAGGCTCAGCAGTGCTAATTAGGCTGATGGGATGCTGTAGTTGCCGTTATTCCTGTATACAAGGCAATGCCTTGAGTTAGCAGAAGTATCTCACACACCACTACACTGTATTGCAGAGATATATGCCTAAGTGCATGGTTTAGGAAATGGCTTGTGTCTGATGTTAAGGTCATCTTAACAGGTTCACCTTTTACATAGATAATGTTTCCTACTTTTTTGATGCCAAATTAAGAGAGTTATACATGTAAATATTGTCAGACAAAACCTTCACACAGTGCTCAAACAAAATCCCTGTCTTCATAAATGCTAAATAAGTAGAGTTTTGTTACAGATCTTGTAGAAAAATGTTAAATGAGCAAAAAAATGAAGGCCTTGTTTATTCATTGGGCAGTGTAAAAGGCACACATGCAATTTGTAAACAGAATCTCTTTCTTGGATAGTCTACTCTATTCTAGGATCAGAAATTAGTCTGTTCAGACTGCCACATTTCTATCTTAAAAAGACACTCTCAGCCTCTCTCAAATTATCACTGTTGGCTTTGTGATGATTAGTATGGATGAGATCTACAACTCCAAATGTTTTTAACTCTGGATCCTGTGGTTAAATAAATGTTAGTCACAAAAGTGAGTAGCAAGTCTTATTTCTGCTAAGTATTGCAGCCCCAAAGGATCTATGGTACTTTGAAAGGCAGAGGCAGAGCCCCATGCCTAAATACACTGTAATTCTGCATAACTGCTCTTTAATATTTAGTAATATTTTCCACCACATTAAGCCAGCTGATGACATAGAAAGTGTGTAGTCTATAAATTAATAGATTTAAATAAAGCCACATTTTGGAAATTTGCTTGAAAGTCTTGACAGGACAAAAAAAGTGGTTGGAGTCACACAGGTTGAAATTATGCTAGTGTCTGGAATATTGGGTGTTTGTTAGTTCCTTACAAAGGACAAAAACATCCATTTTTTCTGGCAATGTTTATTCACTTTAGCAAGACAGAATGAACATTAACATAAAGGTCTTGCTTACAGGTCAAAGTAACATTAACTTAATCTAACACCTGTGATAAAAAGCCCCCAGATTAAGAGTAGGATTAAGTGAACAGAAAAAATATTCAAATATTTCAGAGGATTTATATCAAAATGAGATACACATAGCATTTTAATCTAAATTTATTTAGCTTTAGAAAGGAAGCTGTAGAGAGGGTTAATATGAAAGCATAATACTTCAAAGTGCTTTTCATTTGAAGAAGAATGCTAAAGAAAGAGTTAAAAGACACTAAGGAGTGACAGATTGTGAAAATTATAACTAACATACATATAAATGGTGTGGTCAGAGAAAAGAAGACAAATGAGAAACTTATCTATATCTTAAATCAATCTTTATCCTAATACAAAGCCTTGTCTTAAACTGTAAAAATATTCTTGAATTTTAAGCGCTCTGGATAGGTTTTTCCTTCACTGTAGTATGTCCCTATTTAAGTAGAGCTGAAACAGACGTGAAGAGTAAGCATATCTAAACCAGCATTTCATGGCAAACCTTATTTATCTCCAAAGGCTATTTTTTTTTTTTCTGCTCAGACACTGTAGATGGATAATCAGTGACTGTCAGAGATAGCAACTGAGAGGCAGTAGAAACAATTGCAAGGTAAACAGTTGACTTCAAGATAGAATCTGAGAGGATGGCAGAAAAGCAGTTAGTCTTTTTCTGGCACAATGAAAACAAAGTAAACAGTTCAGTCTATTACCTCCAGCTAAAAAATACTGTCAGAGGAAAAGGCAAAAAAAACCAAAAAAACCCAGCAAAAATAAAATCTCAAAACTTCTTCTACAGTGAGGATAACAGCAACGGGATTTCTATGAATCCTTCTTCCCTCTCTCTGGTAGCTTTTTATTACCAGTCCAGTGGATTTGGGACCATGCCAAGGAAGCCTGTTCTGTAGATTACGTCTTATTATAAGGAGGCTGCTCCATGCATCACAGAGCGTAATTCAAAGTTCCAGTATTAATGAAGAGAGGAACTTAAAAAGGACTTTAAAATATTTTGTCTCCATGTTTACTCTGGAAAAGTATTTTTGTGGCTCACTTACTAGTGAAATAACATCATGTATTCTTCCCTTACACGTGTGGCTTGCCTTTTGAATGTGTATCCTTGCCCTTTGAGTTTTAGCAGTGAAAATGTTTTCTTGGGTCCCAATTTCCCAGTTTCCTCTGTCTTATGTTCTGAAAGTTTATTTTCAAATATTGGAAATATCCTGGCTTTACTTCCCACCATTCCAAATGGCTCAGATTTCTGTAAGTGCAAAAGACTTTTTCAGAGCATATAGTTATTCTATGGAACTGAAAATATAAATGAACCATTGATCTATGCTTGCATTAGAGAACAATTTTCACTAAATCAGCAATTGTAGTCATGATGAAGGATCCATCAGATCTTGAAGACTTCAGTTGGCAGAATTTTAGCTTTCTGTAAGTTATGTGCACACATCTGAAAAAAGGCAAGTGGAGGAGAGATTGTTACAACTGGAAAAGATGTTCTGGATCACACTACTGAATCAAGAAGGTATTCAGGTTAATGAATTTCCAAGGATCAAATTCTAAGAAAAAGAAAATTATGCAAAGAAATTTAAATAAGGAAATACTAGAAGATGCTAAATGAAAGAGTGGTCTTACAATATTACCAGTGATGTGTGACTTGAAGATTTCCCATAGTGAACCAAACTCTTTGCATAAGACATTTTAATAAGGATTTTCAGCTGGCTAAGCCTGTCTTCATAATGCCAATTTTGTGACATTAAAATACACCAAAGTTTAAGGGGAAATAAAATAGTCCTCATTAATGTCACATCTAAATGCTAGTTTTCATAGAAGATTTTAATGTACACACAGGGGCAGGTGACATTGTCTGGCCTCACCTCTTGGACTGAATTTAAATAAGAAATGCTAGTGGTAATTTCAGTCTGTTTCTAAATATCTGATCTATCTAGTGGTTGCCAATACTATGAATAAAGAAAAGTCATTGGAGATGCTTCTGAAATCTCACTAAACACATGTTGACTATATCCCTGTGGCTTAAATGAGGGTCAGATTAACATTTGCAGTACATGGTGCTGTGTTCTGCATGAAATATTGTACAGTTTAGCCAAAATTCAGAATAATATATTTTAGCTGCAAAGCAACCACTGCAGTCTGCTACAGAAACACAAGGCTAGGGATATGAAAATATGTGCTAGTAAGCACTTTGCACATCATTCTTATGTCAAGACCTTTTATGGAGATGTAAGCGGTAAAATAATGTCAATTCCAGGGTTTCATGAAATAAAGAAAACATTGCTAATCAAGGAGGTTTTTCAAGGATACAACAAAAGAACGCCTGTTTGGGTACAATTTACTGACTAATAGTCAGACTCTTGGCCACAAAATGCTATGCAATAAAGCACCATAGTCTTTACCTCGAGGGCATGAGATGAACTGTTGTATTATGACCTTGGTAAATTGAGCACACAGCAGAAGCACATTAGAAAGTTTGTGACAAAAGGAAACCACAGAGCTGTCCTTATCCACTCTTTGATTTTGACGCACCTCAGCTCTCTCTTGTAATACTGCTTTATTTGACAGCAAGGATTGACCAGGCCAAGAAAAATTACAGAATTCCAGTGCATTTAAACAAAAAAGAACATCTCATTCTACCACAGCAGTGGGCTCTCTATAAGTTTCCAAATCCATTGGAATAAACGATTATATCTTCATTTAACTCATGTCTACCTCTTGGTAAAGTAGCCCTGACAGTTTTTAGTGAGGAGAACTTCAGTCATCCCTCAAAACTGGCCTTGCTCTGTTCAGTCTGACATAAGCCATAAAAATCCTATTGACAACCACCAAGAGTTTGTTCCAAGTGTTCTGGAAAATTCACTTTAAAGCTACAAAGATAAGCGATAAGACAGCTGCCTGAGATATAGCATGGACTCACCATCTGCTACAACAAACTTAGTAACTAAGAACAAACATGAGGTAGAAGAGGCAGCTTGTGAAAGAGAATCACAGACTACTAGTGTAGCCCACATGTACACACACAAAATCCTCTTACCTCAGCCCTCAGGAGTGCTATGCAGACAGACATCCCTCACTATCAGCTGTTTACTGTTTTTCTGTGTCTTGTTGACCAAAATTGGTTTCATGAAATAAATGATAAATGATATAAATGATTGGTTTCATGAATAATGATGACCAAAATTATCTTTCAGTAAAAGTATGATGGTAGGAGAAAAGCAGAGATATAAAGTAAATGCATGTATTTTAATTATTTTGAAGATTTCTTTTTCTGGCCAGAAAACCTTGAAATGATGGACTTTCAAAATTTCTAAAAAATATGATGGTTTTTTTCCTTTAAGGATTGTTTTCTCAAGTAACTGAGTAACAGAAACAAAACTTATTTACTGAGTTAACTACAGTCTAATGAAGTTTTAATCTACCTATTTACATAACTTGATGTAAAAAGATTGTATTAGAAACTGCTGATTGCTATTTTTAATTAACAAGTAATTGAAATGAAAGACAGTATTAAATCCGTGTCTGTGAATGACGCAGTGCACCTTGGCAACCACCTTCACAGCTAGCTCTGGTGGTTGGTGGCCAGTCCTTCTCTCCGCACAGGAGAAGCTGGTGGAGCTGTTCGCGAAGCGGGAGGGTTGGCGAGGTCTGCGAAAGGGCTCGCCCAGCCCACCGATGTTAAAGGTGCAGGAGGAGACGAAGCGATCGGGAGGGGCTCTTTGCAGCATGAACAGGATGGGTTTATTTGGGTGCGAAGCTCCAGGAGCCCAGAAACAGGGGAGCAAAGAGCAGGGGCTTGACATGGGGTCTTATACCCCTACAAAATGGGAGGAGAAAACTGCAGAGGACCAATCAATACGGGGCAAAGGGGTTGTACATAGGCGGGGAAACATACAATGAACCAATGGGGTACAGGGTAGGCAGGGAAGGATAACTGGGAGCCAGTGGGGTATTGAAAACCAAGGAACTTTCTGGAACATAACCATAAATGACGGAAGAAGGGGACAGATCTACATAATTCGCCTGGGTGTGTGGCTTGCCGGGTGCTGGCGTACCAAACACACCACAACATGTGAATATGCAATTTAACTGACACACTTCCTTAAGTCTTGAATGATTTTAATGCTTTTGCGAACTTTAAACTTCAATAACACAAGTTTCTATTTTGACAGAATGGTGATTGGAAACATGATAATTAGTTTCAACATTATGCATCCTCAGGCTGCTGTGGAACACAAATGACCATTGCATTGTTACAAGAAAGGTTTTCACTTCTTGAAAAATACTGCACTTTCAATACTGCTACATCTAACAAACCGATACTATGGTACATGTGCCATAGGGTATCCCAGAGCAATTTATATTTCTTGTCAATTTGAAGTACCTTTAAAATCTACTTCTCAGGTATTGTCTGCCTTTTGGTCTTTCTTAAATTCAGTTGCCTCATTTCACATCGTGAAGACAACCTCATTTAGGTTATTAGTTACAAGTCATTTAAGTAACACATTGCTCTGCATAACAGGAATAGCTCTAAGAAAATATTCTCAGTAAAAGTATTGTTAAGAGTTGGAATTTCTTTTTGAATGTTTCAATTTCGGTAGAAATGCTTAATTTTGAGGGGCATAGGATAATTTAAAACTATAGAGACAGTGCTGAGCAAACACTGCCATGCAACAGATTCAAGCAGCACACAGAAGCTTTAGTGGTAATCATGTTTAAACATTTCTTTTGTAATTTTGTAATGGAACCATATGCACTGATACTGTTTAAAAAAGGAAGTGTGCTTTGATTAATGACATAAAAAAGGATGTTCAATTGAATTCCAATAAAAATATATATGCTTTTTGTCCACATCAGGGGAAAAATCAAGGCATTGTAAAAGAAGGACAATTAAAAAAGATAAATGAAAGAGCAAGGGAAAATTCATATAGAAAGCAGACATCCAGAGACTTTTGCAACAGTTAAGTGAAGTAGGTATAACTTTTAATTTAATTTTAAATTTCCTACTTAGAGTAAAATTTCTGCCTATGACAAAAAAAATAATCCACATATTGTGATTTTGAGCCAGATGAACTAGAATTTTATTTAGTTCTGGTTGCTAAATTCCTAAAAAAAAAAAAACAATTTGTATGCTGTAGTTCCTACATCACTCTATTTGAGTACTTTAAGGTAGAAGACTGAGGGAAGAACAGCAGTAAATAGATTTTTTTTTCTGCATAATTTTGTATTTAATGAAGCCAGGTTCCTTTCATATAATGGGGATTTTTTCAAATATTTTGGCTAGCAGATCACACTCCCATTGGGTAGAGGAGCAGCAATGTAATGAAAGAACATGGAAGAAATGCTAGACTGTCAATCAGTGGTTGGAGTGTTTCCTTTCTGGGGTGCAGCTTCCTGTAGATAGTCCCCTTAGCACAAATTATCTGAATAAGAAATAAAAAAACCTCTTTCTTGGAAGATGTGAATGAAATTCTCACAGACAGGAATTGCTAGCAGTCAAAGCTTAAGAAAGTACTTCATTGTTTGTTTCGGGCTTTTTCCTCTGTTACACAGTTCTTGAGCAAGAGGTGTCAAATGATAAGAGCTGAAATTCAACACCTAAGCCAAGGATCACAAGACACTTTTTCTCTTTCCAAGAATATAGCCAAAATGCCAGAACAGGTGCCTCACAACACTTGAAAATGGTTTTAAGACCAGAAGATACATATGTATTCTGAGGTCATAGCAGTGTCTTCTAGAGCAATCCACTGCTCCATCCACTCACACTTTACTGCATTTTTATTCCTACCAACAGTGAACTGCAACCATGACATTTTTCATGCAATTTTTAGGCATACAACCTTAATATAAACAGCTGACTAACTGGGATAAGGCATTTGCAATTAATAAGGTAGTCAAACAATGCAAAGTAGGGAAACAAAAGCACTGAACTTGAGTTCACAGTGAGTATATCCCACCAACATGATATTGTTGGATCTTTCAATCTCTGAGTGGCTTGGATCATTTTCTGAGCCTGACCTGTGACACACAACTTCTACCTGTTGTTGCTGGTGAATATCTGCAATGAGGTTGATTACAGATGTTTTGTTATTCCTGTTTTCTCTAAGTCTGGATGCTGCCATTTCTTTATTCTTCTGGACAGAACACGCCTACATTTGGTGCAGCCCACATTGTTCCCAGTACAAACCCACCGTCTGTCATGCCATTTCTGTCATCTACAAATATAGTGTCAGGACATAACCAGCTGCCTTGTAAGGTATGGGTCTGGAAGTGGTTATCCGAGGAGCCTGCTGCTTTGCTTAGAGTGCTCCATTGATGCAGAACAGTCAGTTATCCATCAGCTGGGGAGCAAAGTCCGCATTATGAATCCAGAGGTTCCCACACAGACAATTAATCATATGAATGTCAACAAGAAAGAGTTATGCAAAAGAAGTCTATGAAATCACATACCTATGCATTTCTTCAGAAGTGAATGATAATATAATTGTAAAAGCAAGTATTTAAAAACTAGAAATGTCCAGAAATAGTAGCGTCAATAAGCAAATCAGCCCCTTCTCTATGTGTGTTGGGCTGCCATGCATCCTTTTATCTTGTAGAATGCATATAAATTAATATTTTCATAACACTTCCATCTTATGTTTGATTTCCTTCATTGCAGTCTGTTGATGCTCAAGAGAAACAAAACACATTTTGAGCTCAGTTTCCAACCTTCTGTTTGATAAATGAGTGTGTATTCTGTGATCCCTGTGAACAATTATTTTTTCTCAACTAGATACGTTGCTGAGCAGTAACTGAGTTTCTTTTCATGCATTTAAATAGATCTTGATGCTGATGCAATTTATGTTTATTTTCAATGTTTAATCATCCAGAACTATCATACATATCACAGTGATAGAATGACATGACAATGTAAACCAATGTGATCTAAAACTGCGAACTTTCAGTTCCTTGCTGTGATTTCATTTCTTAGTGATAAATAGTATCTTCATAATCTAATATTGGAACTGTAGTTATAGCTGTGACATTATCTGTTCTGCAGTATTCAGGGTAAGATGAAACATGGCACAAGACAAGAAAACAAGTTTATAATTTATTTTGCCTTATGTAATATTTATATTATCAGCATTTTTATTGAAAATTCTTCCAGAATGAGCTTCTACATATTGTAATGGAAATTCAAGTAAGTTATGTAAATTTCAAAGAAGAAATTCTCACCTTCCTTACTTACACAATTTTGCACAACGAAATTCCAGCCTTTTGAGACATAGCATGGTGGTTTGTCTACCAAGGTCCCTGGCAACTTTAGAGCCTTCTGTAGAACTCCTGCTTAGAGCTGTTCATGTGTTTAAGAATTTTACTTACCTGTGCAAATCTAACAGCCTACTTTATAATGTCTCTCCCTGTAAATAAAATAATATAACACAAAGAACTGGCATTTCAGTTAATAGTCTTTTATTAGTAGTGAAGTATTCTAATTTAATATCATCCTTGCAAAAGAACATCACGTGTCCAATATAGGCATGAAGCCAATTAACTGAATATGTATATACTAAATCTTTTATGGAGTCATTGAGACCGCTTTATGAATGAAGACACCATGCAAGACAGATGAAAATACTACTATAAGATCTTTATGCTTAGCAACACAATATTTAAATGATAGAAAATAATAAATTTTCCTAGTAGGATATCGGCAATCATCATTGCAGGCATAATTATGTCCATATATATCACCACAAATTCAGTGAAGCCTTTGTGAACTGTAGAAGGATGTCAACAGAGAATCAATTGTAGAAGACATTGTTTCTTTACAACAGCCAAGAGAATATGGGTCAGTCTTGAAGAGGTGGGGAAACCACGGCTTCACATCCCTGGAGAAGGAATTGAACAAGCCAGTTCAGTGCACACAGAAGCACTCTGTCCTGTTAGAAAAATGTGAACACTTTCACCACAGCAATCCCTTTCTGCCAAAATGAAAACACTCAGAAAGTAAGAGCTAATTTAAAAATAATGTGGAACAATCTAAATAACGTTTCTCAGAATATTTTAATTTTGTTAAATGTTACATCACATGCATACCTTACATCATATCCTTAATGAAATCTACCTGAATGATCATTTTAACACTTTTTTTTCCTATAGACTAAATAGTATAACACCCAAAGGCACGATTATAGGAAGAATTATATAAGACATCCTGCTGTACTGTGGAGTGCCGAGTGTAGAGTTTTCTTCTGCAAGTTACAATTCAAGTAAAGTTCAATTTATTAAAATACTGAAGTTTTCAGAGGCAACAGTACAGACTCTTTCCTTTCAACTACAGTTTTTCATATTCAGTGGCCAAGATTCTTGCATAAAGGAGCCCCAGCGATTTAACATTTGGAATGTTTAATAGTCATAGGAACTTTTACACTCAGTTGAAATGTTGGCTTTAAACACAACTTTCTAACTTTTTAAATTATCAATACACTTCACATTAACTGGCATGATATTCTATTAATTGCTTTAGTATTGGTTTGTCCACCTCAGACTTTCCCACACAGGTTTGTAAATGGATTAAATTACTGAATAGCATGATTATGGCTATTTCTGTTCTCCCAAAATGAGTAGCTGTTTAGTGCTTTGAACCAATAGAGAATCAAGACCATCAAAATAATCTGAAATTTTATCAGTTCCACAGATATGACACTTAAGAGGAAGATAATGCCATCTCCAGCCTCATTATTTCATCAAGCATTAAAATTATTAAATTATGCTTTACCATATATAATATTTTAAATACTTTCTTTTTTTATTCAGCCTGTAATGTAATGAATGGGTCCCTAAGCAAGGAATGAAAATGTACTGCTTCTTCTGCACTCACTGAAGCTGAAGGAATTAACTCCATTTGTCTGCTCATCCCTAATTAACTAATGTGCTAAAATACTACATTCCCATTAAAGAAAATGTATTATACTGTACTCATGGCAAAAGCACTTTCAACATGGTTCTATTTAATGAATGAACATTCATTGTCTTGATGAAGATCCTTCTATTTGGACCCAAAAGACTGGCTTGGCATCCACTATGTTCTGCAGTCATTAGAAGGGGGAAGCAATTATGAAACTAACAAGATTGTTTGTGGGTAGAAAATTTCCATTGTGAACAGCTCCAGGCAGAAAATGGTTGTATTTATCACACAGAACAATGGTGCATGTTCTAGGTAACAACTGTGGCCCAGATGATGACACAATACATTTAGAGATTGTTTCTCCCAGAAACTGTGAAGGCAAGGGGTAAAACTACATGGAATTCAGCAGGAAGCTCTGGGTGATTTTTTAAAGAGATTGCATCAAAATAAGTAGCTTCAATGAGTTGGGGTAAATTTTCAATTTTCAAAGGCTCTCCTTTGGGTTTTTTGTTGGTTTGTTTGAGTTTTTTTTAATATCCATTTTATTTCCTTAGCCATTCACTTAAATCTTACACACATTTTGAATACCTTTTTCTTACCCAAGCCAAGAGCAACGTAGTAAAAATTTCAGGAACATTTCAGATGTGTATTTGATTCACTCTTGTGACACAGCTCGCCTTGGCAACCACCTTTTCGGCTAGCTCCGGTGGTCAGCAGCCGGCCCTTCTCTCCGCACGGGAGAAGCTGGTGGAGCTGTTCGCGGAGCGGGAGGGTTGGCGAGGTCTGTGAAAGGGCTCGCCCAGCCCACCGATGTTAAAGGCACAGGAGGAGACGAAGAGATCAGGACGGGCTCTTTGCAGCATGAACAGGACGGGTTTATTGGAGTGCAAGAGCCCATGCATCCAGGAACGGGGAAGCAAAGAGCAAAGAGCAGGGGTTTGACATGGGGTTTTATACCCCTACAAAATGGGAGGAGAAAACTGCAAAAAACCAATCAATACGGGCCAAAGGGGTTGTACATAGGCAGGGAAACATACAATGAACCAATGAGGTACAGGGTAGGCGGGGAAGGATAACTGGGAGCCAGTGGGATATTGTGGAACAAGGAACTTTCTGGAACATAACCATAAACGGGGGAAGAAGGGAGGAGGGAGCGGGAGCCAGTGGTTGGGGACGGATCTGCATATTCAGGCAAGGGCTTCTGGGCCCTCACCATACTCTTGAGGCTCCTTGCATTCTACCATGTCCCACCATTGAATATGCTGGGGTGTGTGGCTTGCCGGGTGTTGGTGCACTGAGCATACCACAACACTCTTGTCTGACTTCTCACAGAGATGTGAGAAGCTCAGTTTCAACTAACTTTTAACAGGAAAGAGGGGTTTAGGGAAGTAGAACAGACAGGGAGGGGGAAAGTGAGGGAAGAAAGAAAAGTGTATGAAAGATGCATGTATAATGTCTTTCACAGAGAGAGAGGAAAAGAGAGAGTATAGTCTGTGCAAGGATTTAGTTTGACCTTACAAGAGAATAAGAAAAACATGCTCTACACAGGTGAATGGGCTGATAACATGATTTCTCTCTGAGTTTAATGAGTGTCATGAAACTCATGCTTTGTAGGAAGAAAATGGTGTAAATCATGCGTTACTAATGAAGATATTACTTTAGACAGAGGGCCATGAATTTTGCAGAATGTGGGTTTCATACGAATTTTAATTCTATAAAAGTTTTATGTATGTACTTATCTACAGTTGTCTACATATGTTCTCTTGTGGTTCATTGAAATAATGGCTTTATGCACTGTAAAAAAAATTTAGAACACAAGTAAATATTTGCTACATCAGAGGTTTTAAATACAGAAAAAAGCAGATGTAAATTTCGGGTTGCTTGACTAAAGCGTAACAATCAAAACCAAAATGTGCAGAAAAGGCACAAAAAAGCAAAGAAAAGTCTCCAGTTTCACTAGCAAAGCTATTGATCTTTCCTCCTTACTGCATGTTTAAACAATTTTGGCCAAGATTTGCATAACATCACTGAGCTATTCTAGAGATAATGTAATTCAGACTATCAATGTTTGCAATTAGCACATACTGAACGGCTAAAAATTAAGTCAAACTGCATGTTTTCCTCATTCAGAAGGAATGTACAGTAAAGGTTTGATAACATCACACAAGGGTACTATTTAAGTGCTTCCAAGAAAAAACTTATTCCTGCAGTGCCCATAATTGGCACCTCTAATTCTTTATTATGTTTTTATATGATGACATAGAACAATTAATGTGACTGTGCTGTCTAAAAAATCAGCTGTTGTTCTTTCATTAGTTTATGAGCTCTATATTAAAAGAGAGTAAAATCGAGTAGAAACAAAAAGAATCCCACCCATTCCATGGTTCTAAAGACAGTGAATTATTTTTGAATTAAAAGTTTTAGAAAGGGGAAAAAAAATTTCCAAAATTTCTAACATTTTATCAAGCACCATACAAATTAATAGAGTTTCTCTGTAATTGTATTCTTCATTTACATTAATTTCCTGACCAAACATATCTGTCATCCCAGAGGCAGATTTACTTTTCGCACACCTATCCTGTATTTGACCAGGCCCATCATCTCAGACAACGTGACACAATCTCCACACTAAAGGGTCAGCCACTGTCAAGGAGGGAAAATTTCTCCTCAGTGAAGTTAAAACTCTAGAAATCTCTTTAATCTGTTCTACTGAGGAGGAAGCTTGGACTCTGTGGCAACTGCAAATGCCCTTATTTCCTTGAACAGGGCTATTCCTGTAAGGCAGGGTGATATCCACATGTCGTGCATTGAGTTCACAGAAGGGGAAAACAAATTCTTTGAAGAGAAGAGACAAAGATTTTGTGAACTAAGTCCTGTGAACTAAGTCCTGTAAACAAATGTCTGTGTCCATGCGTTTAGCAGCCCTCACATGATCTGGCAGTGACTGAAGTCAGTTGAGATGTTTAGTCTGCAGCTGTTGGGAATATAAGCAGGATCATGCATGATTGCAAAAGTGTTTCAACTGACATCCATTAAAGATGGAACATGTTACCACAACCCACAAGCCCACAGCAGGATTTCAGGTGTTTAAAAACTTCTTGCATCATCAGAGAAGCACCTACTATGAAGCGTTACTAGCTAAAGGCATTAGCTGTAGGATTAAAATTGCATGCTAAAGACTCTGTTTCCATATGTAGTCCTACTTGTGTCAGTGAATTTTTAATGAATAATTAAATGGAGGAACAAATTACTGGTTTTCCATCCAAAACAATTCTGTAATTGAGTTTGAAGTGGAACAAAATTATTTTATTAGCATATTTAATTAGAGTTTAGTCAGGGTATGTTAGAATAATTGTTATAATAATTCCTTTTCTTCAAAAGGTTAGATTTTTCACTAGAACTCTATGGCCTTGAAGTTAAAACAATGAGAAAAGGGTTTTTTTGGGGTTCAATTCTCAGTTTATTCATTCTTTTTACTAATTCAGGGCAAATTCACTTTGACAGCTGGTCACACACAAAACAAGACTTGTAGTACTAAGTAAATGATGTGAAGAACCGTGAAATATGCGTTGACTTAGGCATTCTCTGAGTGAAGACCTTTCCAAAACAGTACACAAAGGTCTTGAAAAATTTTATTTGAACTTTAAAAAAAATATATAATAAATGTCAACTTTTAATTGCTGTGGATAGACAGGAGCGCTAATTTATATGCAGAGAGGAACCTAGAAGCTTTGAGAAAAACTGTATATAATTAAGATTAGTGCTATTATCATTAAAACATATTCCAAAAGGATTTTTAGTTTACTTAAAGATATGTAGATATATCATAGGCTTTTTCCCTTAAAAAGAGTGGAACATAAAGAATGTCTCTGTTTCCTGCTTGCTAAGCCGTAGAGAATCTAAAAATGGTGCATGTTTAAAGAGGTACTTACCAGACTCAAAGAGGTTCTGTTTCCCTGGGCATGCCAATCACCGAGTCTATTTATCGAAAGCTTCACTGAAAGACTATAATTTCACCTTTAAACCTCAGAGAACTTCTTTAAATGGTTTCTCTATCCATTTTCTGGGCAGACTGAATACTTAAAGTGATCATACTGCATTGATTTAATTACTTTTTAATTTATTTTTTTTTCATAAAACTCCAAAACTACTTACTCAAATATTGAGGAACAATTGCATTACTGGAGTGGGAAGGAGGGTGGCATGAAACCAAGACTCCTGCTTCTCAAAATTATTTCAAGATTTAGTTCAGTTCAGCTACAACATTTTTTGTTTATACAGACATATTCTGCCTGAAACTTGTTTAGTAATACATGGCATATTGACTTGTGGTTGTCCCTGACTAGATGCCAGGTACCTACCAAAGCTGATTTATCATCATCAGCTGGATAGGGGAGTGAAAATATAAGAAAAGGTTCATGAGCTGAGATAAAGCCTGGGAGACATCACTCATCACTTTCCATCTGTGCAAAACAGACTCAAATTAGTAAAATAATTGAATCTATCACCAAGCAAAATTAGAGCAGGATAATGAGACGTAAAACAAATCTTAAAACCGCCTTCTCCCCATCCTTCCTTCCTCGGGCTCTACCTCCTGCCCCCAAGCAGAGGAAGATGGGAATGGAGGTTACTGTCAGTTCATCACTTGTTCTTTCTGACACTTCTTCCTCCTCAGGGAGAGGAGTCCTTCCTCTGGTGCTGCATGGGGTCCCTGCCAGCTCTCCACAAACTTCTTCAACGTGAGTCCTTCCTGCGGGCTACAGTCATGAACTGCTCCAGTGTGTGTCCCTTTCATGGAGTGCAGTCCTTCAGAAGCAGACTGCTCCAGTGGGAGTCTGAAGAGTCACAAGCCCTGCCAGCAAACCTGCTCCAGCACGGGCTCCTCTCTCCATGGGTCCAGAAGTCCTGCCTCTCTCTATGGGTCCAGAGGCTCCTCTCTCCACAAGTCCAGTGTGGACATCCCGTGGGATCCCAGCCTTTTTTCAGGCATCCACCTGCTCTGGTGCTGGGTCCTCCAGGGGCTGCAGGTGGATCTCTGCTGCCCCATGGACATCCATGGGCTGCAGGGGCACAGCTGCCTCACCATGGCCTGCACCATGGGCTGCAGGGGGATCTCAGCTCTGGTGCCTGGAGCACCTCCTCCCTCTCCATCTTCCTTCACTGACTTTGGTATCTGCAGGGCAGTTTGTCTCACATATTCTTTCTCCTCTCTTCTCTGGCCACAATTACTTCTGTGCAATAACGTTTTACCTTCTTAAATGTTATCACAGAAGCACACCTCCGAGTAGCTCAGCCTTGGCCAGTAGTGGGTCCATCTGGCTGGCTGGCATTGACTGTGACATATGGGAAGCTTCCAGCAGCTTCTCAGAGAAGCCACCCCTGTAGTTTCCCCGCTAGCAGAACCTTGCCACTCAAACCCAAAACACACCTATAGTTTAGCTGTGTCCCAGGGTAGCCAAGGCTCCTGTATGAGGCTTACAGATACTAAATTGAAAAATGTGTTGCAGAAAAAGAACATAGACCTGTTTTTCACTATCAGGGATAAGAATTAACATCTTTTTTTTTTTAGTGCGACTTAAGCTAATATATCAGGATAAACTGAAATTAAAATAAAAGTCAAAATAAACCTTTATGGAAGCAGAGTTTACACTCCAAAGTAGCTTTGGGTGAATCTTTAGCTGCAAAGGCCTAATTACAGGGACTACAGATTCTTTGACCTGTGCATGCATTTTGCAATCAGAATTAATGCTGGAAACAAAGCATGACAGGCATCCCCTAGTTGCTGTACTTTTCTTGGCCACCAGGTTACTGGATGAATGCAATTTAGCTCCTGAGTGAAACAAGCCTTCTACTGCAAAACAACATCTGGATCTTATCAAGGCATATGTTTTAATACTTTTCTTTGAGGAAAAAAATGAGTAGCATATTCAGTATTTTAAAGAAATACTGAGAGTATAAAATGAACATGGAAAAAATCCCGAAAAATAACATTTTCTCTCCTAAAACATCTATCAGTTCTTACCATAGTCTTTTCTCCAGAGTTCCTTGTCCTGCATGAGCAAATGTACATAGATGTGAAACAGGAGCCTTGTGGAAAAAATAAACTATAATTACATTGACACTGACAATGCATATGGAACACAGATATGCTCCAGGCAGCCTGGAACTCACACAGGTACAAGATTTCCAGGTGGATGCTTGGTTAATTCTCGGACCACATTGCCATGCTGAAAAACCCAAACTGAGCCCCTCATTTGCCTTGACTAGGATGCCTGAATTCGATCTAGGCAGCTCCCTGAGAAGTTCTACTTTGTACTGAAGTGCAGAAATGCGTGCACTAGACATTCAAGAGACAAGGTAGTAAAAATATCATTTTGGCACTCCCTGATTCATTAATATTAAAGCTGCACAGTGGCTACATTTAACAGAAATACAGCTACTTGTCATTCAAAAGCATGATTGCACCTTGTTTGGGCTTATCGAAGCAAGCTTTACATCATTGTGACTGAATATGACATGAAAGCAATAATAGAAGAATGTACTTCAGCAAAACCTAACTTCTAAATTTGTTTTTGACTTTTGAACCAAGTTTCTATGCCACCCCTCGCTGTGCATCCACAAATTGTTTGTTACTGGCTTTAGAGAAACCTGGTTCAAGCAAAGACACTGTCAGCCCAAACTTTCAAGGGTTATTCTGAATTTTGTGAATGAAAAAAAAAAAGGTTTCACAGCCTCTCATTAAAAAAATAAATATATGAGGTGACAAATTTTATCAGATGGTCCTTGAGCTGCAGTGTCAGATCTTGATAGGTATTTTATATCATTTAAAAACCCCTAAACCTGTTGCACTCAGACACGAAAAAACCACGCAGACTTCGCCAGGTGGGAGCAAGAAAAAAGAGAGAGAGATGGGGTGAGACCCCGAACTTTATTTTATATCTTCTTAAAAACCACTGTGGATTGGAGGGAGAAATTACCACCCCTCAATCACACTGGTCAAAGGAAAAATCCATCAAATGTCTCCGCCTAGGAGAATGGAATGAAAAACAATCCAGAAGTTTAGAAAACATTCTAGGCCAGTTAGAAAACAAGAGCTATGTTTATAGAAAATGCATGAGAACTTCTACTACAAAAGTAAAAACAGAGAACAGTAGAAAAACCAGGGCGACATCAACCCACTACCAATGTGAGAAGAATGAAATTTTGCAGAGTGTTAGGAAAATGTTCAAGGGTACATCTCATTGCATTCCAGTTTTAGACTTTATCAGAGGTGAGGGCTAATTTTTAATAGTGATCCCTATTACTGCACTTACATCTCTTGGTTGACCTCTTATCTTTAAAGGGATTGGCAGGTTTTTTTATGTAGTTGTATATGGAATGCCTTTGTAGGGATTCCTCCCTGCAGTACAATCTTTTACCCATGTGCTACAGATACTCAACACATACTCAGATAATACAAATTTGAGAGCTGAGTTTGTTGTTTTCAAAATCAATTGCGAAGATAACTGGTGACAAACAAAAGAAACTGCCAGCCCACCAGCTCACCAGCCCACCACCCCTCCTGCCTTGAATGGTGCTAATCTCAGAAATATGGAAACATTTAGTAGTTTCATAATGAAAGAAATAAGCATTTTATGCTTCTGCCTTTGATTAGCAGAACCACCTATTTAATGTCTGTAATGTGACCTGGTAATTACCTTGAAAGTTTCTGGTTGTGATCTAAAATATTTGTGGATAGCAAGTTTTAAAAATTAAATCTACAGCAAATGCCACACACTGGAGAGGCAAAACCAGCTAAATTTAACATTTATTCAGATGTTTCTGCTGATGTGTGGTGTGTAATTAGCCCCACAAATCTGTGTGAAGAGGTGTTACATTAAGAGTTTTTCCTGACATGCAGAAAGTAATGTGAGTTTATACCCGCACCACTAATCGCTGTTTGTTATCATAGTAAACAGCATTAATAAAAAGGTATTTTTTCCTTCCACTTGTCTTTGTTCAGACAATATACCTACTCATCTCAATGGGAATTTTTCCCATGTCATTAAATTCAGGACACAGATCTGAGTAGAAAGGTCTGGGTTTAGCTCCAGATCCATCACAGACTTCCTGTGTGACATTAAGCAAGCTATTTAGTCCTTCTTCAATCACTGTTATTATGCCTGTTTCATTAATATATTTATTTCCTGATCTATAAATAAGGATAAGACCACTCTTCTTTGCCCCCTGTTGTTGCAATACTTACATTAAAAATTGCAAGGTCTGTGGTAATGGAGTCAACACCTATAGAAACATTTCTTTAAGGTTCATTGATTTTATACTGCATAAGAATAGGATTCAAACTGGGAAAGATGATAACTAATTTTAAGACTGAGATCTTATACATATATATGTTATCCATAATAACAGAAGCTATATAATAGCACACATAAATTTACATGACTTTACAAACACTGGTTATTGCCCATATTCTCTTGAAAATTAAAAGCTATAGCTGATTCAGATATCTGTGAAATAAACAGAAAGAGTTTCAGAATGGCATTGCTCCATCTAAACCTTGAGCAAACCATTCTTGACTCCTTATTATCAGTGAAGAGAAAGTGTTTAAAGAGCAAGCAGTCTGGTCCTAATGTAGATGATTAAGATAGGACAGATGAATTTCCCAGGAGGGGTTGATTTTTTTCAACTTACATATCTAATTTTTGGACATATAAAACCAGGTAAGATTAACTGACTCCTGCAAATCTTCAGTAGTATTATTACTGATTTGTGTTCAAAGGCCCAGTCAGGATATACACCTGTGAGCATGTGCAAAACTCACAGAAGTTTAAAAAATATTCAGATGCTTTTTTTTTCTGTTTTGTTTAGCCACAGTTGCAAACCAGGCTGGCAAACGCACAAGGAGCCAGATGAGTTGCACAAGGATTGAAGTCCTTTTCTTTCAGCTGTTACACTGCATGATCTTTGCAGAGATATCCTGGCTCTTTAGAAATAACAGACCAGAAGCAGTTTCATAAAACAATAGGTGTGTCAGTTTGCTGGCTTTGCCCCTGCTTTGTACATAGTTTGGCACATCTCTAATCTAAAAATCTTTCTAAAGCATCTATTCAGCTTTTCTTCTCTGCTGATCTGTGTAATGGAAAAAGGATGGAAAGGCAAGAAAAAACAGTCACTTGGCTGTTTAGAACAAGGATGTCAATGAATTAAAGAAATTCTTTAATGACATTACACAGTTTATAAATTGGCATGTGTCTGGAAAGCCAATGACCTCTGAATACCTTTGAAGTAATAACTCCATCCTGAGCAGTTGATCAAATCTCTTGCTGAGTAGATCACCTGGGCTAGCACTCATCAGGTTCCAATTGTGGCAAAATTAGACTGTAATTCATCTATCAGATTTTTTTTCCTATGGGAAACAGTTTATGTCTAGTTACCTATGGACATCAAAACATCAGATAACAAAGGCATGGCATTTCATTTAATCTCAGATTCTTTTTTCTCTTTTTTTTTTTAAGTTTATGTAACGTTGTTTAAGAAATCAATTTCTGCTGATGTACAGCAGGTCATTTGCAAAGTTGGCCTGAAACTATTGCTTAGTTGTCTGAGCTATGGTGTTTATGATGACATTTTCAATTTATTTTACTGACATAGGAGACACATATGGGTTTTTTTAATATTATCATGGGCCAGAGCTATGAGCAAGAAGGTGAAAAGGAGAAAAACAAGAGAAACAAAAAGATACATTATTTTTCAAGTAAAAAGAGATTGTTGAAACTTAGAAAAAGGTTTCTTTTTAGGAAGTAATGATGAAGGATTCTTGAGATAGATTTACTTTGATTTCTCATCATGCTACAACTTAGCTGTCTTGCATCTTCAACTGAAAAAACAAAGATAAAAGTACATCCATTCACAATTATGTTTATTATTACTACCATGGGGGATTGAGTTCATTTATACTCGGAATTTGCATGAGGATTCAAGCGTATCTGCCAACAGAAAAATATTGAATTAACTAGAGAAAATGCCAACACACATATTTATCCACTTTTGTGTATACTGATTAAAAAGAGTCAATTTGTAACCATCTTCACACACTATTTTTAGAAACATTCTTCCATTGATTCACCATCTGCATGAGTTTTTAAAAATTTTTTCTCCCTTTGGTAAATATTGCTGAGAAATATTTAGAGCAGTAAGAGCTTAAGAAACTCTGCTTGGAATACATAATCATCCCCCACTCTTTCTGAGGCAGTCTAGATATCTAACTCAAGGCAAACGTAATTAATGCGCATGTGGATTTTAGCAATAAGAAGGGAAAGGGAAAGCGGCTGAATTAATTGAAACAAATAAATCTTTGTGAGACCTGTCTCAGGAAAAGTCTGAGTCAGCATGTAGTGTTTTGTGTTGGGCATAAACAGGACATTATGCAAGAAGGGAGAAAGGGATTTTTTTTTTAAATGTGTATGTAATTTATATACATAAATGAAGGAGGCTTGGTTCCATGTTGTCCTCTAACATAAGACTTTCCTAATATTTTTAGTCTTTATTGTGTAAGGTCTTCTGCTGGAATACTTGGAGCACATAAGTCTCCAGGCAGATATTCATAGTTTTCTTGCATAAGCAGATGCTGCATGTAGTGTTTTAACTTTGTGGCTCAGGTTTTTTTTGCTACAGTTGTTTTGTATCCACATAGGTAGTGCATTCCTAAAGACAAAGAGTATTTTGTCCTATGCTTGCATTCAGAAACTGTCAGGAGATGACCTTCATTTTTAGACATAATTTTGAGAGAAAGTTCCATAAGTGAAGTATGTTCTAACAGTTCTCATATTTAAAAACATTTGGATTCCATCCCTTATTTGAACATGTAAACCAAGGTAAATCAAAATTCATAAGAGATTAAGACTTTTATATGGCAAGTTTAAACTTCCCCAAAGGTTTTCTTTGTTTGTTTGCTTGGTTGTTTGTTTGAGATTTTTGCTTTTTTGTTTCAGTTTTTTTTTCCCCCTGAATTATGCTTCATGGATCTATTTTCACCTATAAACTTTCAGGAATACAGAACAGAAAGCAGTATTTAGATTATTCATAGCTGGATTAAAGCATGATTCTGCTATGTTTCTTTTTAAAATAGGTAACTGTCAACTGAAAAATCTTCTCCAGAAAATACCAGTAATTTTAAGAGACAGTACTAGTAGCATCATGTTTAAAAATACAGCCAAAATGTAGATATTTAGCAAGAGTTTGCTTCTGATCTGTAAAAAGCAAAGATACAAATAAAAATACTGTAATTTCTTAAGAAAAATTAATTTGTAGTGGACATTGATACTCATGTGCATTAAACACCTCATTTGATTTGAGTGGGGACTCATAAATGTTCAAATATGAACACGCTGATGAAGGGACAGGTAAGTTGGTTGCATTCCAAGAATGACAAATAAAATTGTATAACAGCATCATGAATGTCAGTAAAAAATTACATAAACTACTGAAATACTTGTTTTACTTCTTTAGAGGTTTTTCAGAATATGCTAAATAGCCATGTAGAGGTGTTCAAGTACAGTTGATTCTGCCTCTGAGCAGGGTCAGAGTGATATGTTTTCTTAGAGGTCTCACCATGCCCCTTTGTTTTCTTTATCTGCAAGATTTATACTAAACTTTACATGTCTGAGAAGTTTCAGTGGACTCTTAACTCACATGGATTGAGCTGAACACATGAATAGTTGTTTGCAAATGAACTAGGAAAAGTATGTATGGAATTATTTAAATACACAGAGTGAGAGACAGGTGAATGAAGACATAATTATTCCTCTGCTTCTTCTCTATGGTTCTTAAAAGGAAGGAAAATATAAAAAAAAAGAAGTCTTTGAGCTGAAAAAAAAGTAAGTATCTTCAACATAAATAGCAACGTTCCTGAGCGTTACGAGGAACTGGATGAAAAGCCCATTGAGATGGTCTCAGCATTGATACTTCTTAGTGCCTTCTATATTTATGATGGCTCCCTTGCCTGTCTATTTCTTGAAATAAAACCCTCTCTTATGAGCCATTTGAACAATAATGAAAACCACAGCCAAGCAGTTCTGGGAAGTGCTGTAAACATAAGCTTTATTTTTATTTTTTTTTTTTCTACAAACACTGTAAATATTTTTTCTATGTGTAGAGAACATCTTAAATGCTGCATGAAAGATCAGACCTGCTAAAAAGAGCTATTCCAGTACATAGAAAGGAAGTTCAAATACAGACATATAGACAAATTATATAAACACTACATTACACATAGCTTGTTGTAAAATACTTCTTTTAGACTTCTTGTGGTGAGTCAGTAACTTTATACTTGGCTGTTTTTGTGTGTGCACATACGTGGAGAAGACCTTTCTTTTCCATGTGTGTGCACACTCAAAGAAACACTTACTTGGAAGCTGAAAAATTTGCAAGTAGCTATGAACTATATTCTGTGAAATATTATTTAATGTTCATTGTAGCATCAGGACCTATAAAGCTTTCGTAAATGGAATGCACCTACTGCACTGCATGGAATGCACTGCAGACCTGAGGTAGAAAGTCTCTCTCCATCTTTCTTATATATTGAAAGGCTGCAATGAGGTTTCCCCAGAGCCACCTTCTCCAGATTGAACAACCCTAACTCTCTTGATCTTTCCTCACAGAACAGATGTTCCAATGAAATCAAATAACCTCAACTAGATTTAACCAAGGAGTCTGCTGAAGAACTTCGCTGTCTTTACACTTCTAGTCTTGGCAGACTTGGCTTTTACCTTTTATTTAACTGAAATGTAGAGAAAAATACGGTGTTATTAGTGGGAGTGCAACCATAAAGAACTTTGAGAATTGTCAATTCATTCATGTGATCAGTTCTTGACCTCAAACCTGTTGAGGAATCCACTATTAAACCACAAATTATAAAATTATTAAATGTAGTTAATTTTTTCATTTGTGGGCTACATGGAAAATGTGACATGATTAGTATGACTGAGAAATTTGTTCCTCTAGCACTAATATCTGCACTTTTCTTAAGAAAACTGAATCTACTCACATAAATTTGCAATTTAGTGGGGTTTTTTTAAATTTTAAATGTTCCCTCAATTTCTTTCTTTGTTTTTGTTGATGCAGCACTAATTAAAATTAAAGTAGAAAAAAAATCAATGAGGAAAATACTTTTTTAATATCAACTGATAAGAGTCAATGAAACTTGAAGTGGATGATGGCATGCAGACCTTACCTAGTTGTATCCTAAATTCCCCACAGGTTCAGGCAGGCAGCTGCAAGCGGTTTAGACAATACCATTAAACATCCCACAAAAATGAGGAATAACTTGCTGAGACTAGTATTTTCAGATTTCAGAGCCTAAAGCTGTTGGAACACATTAGTGAAACAAAAAAAAAGCCTCTGTAACCTTCAGTATCCAGGACATTTGAAGAATGCTGAACGCTGAACACTGAATGTTGAAGTATATAGTGGAAATATGAAGGTTCGCTATTCCTTCTTTTAAATTCTTTGAAAGATTTTTCTTTTGAAATATTTTTCCAAATACCAGCGAGAAAAAATCTTTAAGGAAATTATAATAAATGAGCTACAGCTTAATGAAGTTTTTTATTCAGATTTTGAAATTCTTTTCTGAGTACACATGATTTTTCAGTAACACATGCTATTTTAGTGTATCTCATTAGGTATATAAGTTTGAAATGCTTTGCCATCAAGTTCAAGAGATGAATTATCTCCAAAGGAGCTCCTCTTTCATGTAACCTAAATGCTTGTACTCTTGTTTTGATTCCCTTGGATTTTAGTTTTGTTTGTTTATCCTCCTTGCTGCAAAGGACATACAGTCTGGTGAGCACAGGAAATGCAACAGCTTTGAGCAGAATACATATTTCATATATTTCCACAGTAATGATTTCTTTTTGTCTTTTTGCATGTCCCTTTGCACATTTCAAAAGCAATCCCTGACAAGAAAAATCCTACCAAAAAATTCTCTGGGTAGCTTTCACAGTGAAAGCACAAGATATGTGCACTGAGAGCCAAGGTGGCCTTGCAAGGGCCCAGGAGACAAGCTGTCAGATCACTGACTCTATTATTACAGTGAGATGTACTTTGGGCCGGGGCAGCATGTGGTATACATTTGACTCGAGGTTTTCTGACCCTGTGACAGAAGCATGCCTTTGTTACTTATTCTACACAAAAAAACATCTTGCGTCTAGCTGAGAGAAAAAGGGAGGAAAAGAGTCAGGTAACTTGTAAGTACTGTCAAAGGGGCAGCTCTAAAGCTGGGCAAACTCAAAGGTAATGCTATTTCAAACATTATTCTATTTTAAGCATCATTCTCTGACAGAGAAATCCTGAAGCTTGTCTTGTGTTTGCAGACACACTTGCACTGACAAATTGAATAATTGGTATGAGTGCATACATGTTTGATTAACCATAATTAAGATTCAGGAATAAAGGTACAAAGGCAAAAGTTTTAGGTAAAGTTAACAGAAGTGGTGAAAAGAGATAAGGCATCTGAAAGTACCACTTTCTATCCAAATTCCAAATAGACAGAAAAGTAATATATTGAAGAAGACACTTTTCTGCCAATGACAGCATCCAGCTTTCCTCTAAATGGAAGGGATTTCGTTAGAACATTTCAAAAGTAAGACTAGAAAAGGTATGGAGGGGTACATCAAGTATTAGTGTATTAGTTACACAACATACTTGTTCTTACAGCATGAAGTTGTGTCTGTTGCTCATGGCTTGGTGGGTATAACAGTGTACAAATCCTGTCACCCTAGCTCAGGTGATGATATGTGGGTTCATGTACTAGTTTCCAAGAGGTCAAAATAATCTAAAGTTTTTTCATGTTTTTCATCCCTTTTTACTTGTTTGTACTGTGCATATGAATTATTTATTTCATGGTTTCTCTGGATCATTGCTTCAACTTGCAGACCAAACTTAAGAAAAAAGAGATTTAGGAAATCCCCCATATGACAGGCTTATTTTTTGTCAATCTTTGTGGATTTCAGAAATATTTATTAATCTAAGATAGGCAACAAGGGGTTTCCTTTTCATATTTTA
Organism: Eulacestoma nigropectus; assembly: GCA_013397775.1. Lineage (NCBI taxonomy): Eukaryota > Metazoa > Chordata > Aves > Passeriformes > Eulacestoma > Eulacestoma nigropectus. Next base: position 145,149 of record VZTE01002831.1, on the reverse strand, counting down.
AAATATGGCTACTTTCACAACTGAAAACAATAAACGGTTTTCTTATTATTATTTCTTCCATTTTTCCAGTTTCTTTGTTATATTTTTCACGGGCATTAATTTAGGCCCTGTTCAACAAGGTCATTCCACACAAATAGATCTCTGCAGATGAAGTCAATGCCACCAATTTCAAAGGGGCTTTACATATTCACAAAGTTATCCACAGAAACATGTCACAGAATTAGGGACTTAACAGTTAGTCTTGTATGTTGAAACAGCCACAGTATTTTGCCAACCAAAAGCACACTTAAAGACCTGAAAAAAAAAAAACTTTCAAAAAACCCTTCCATATTCAGTTTTGTCTTTATCACTAAATGATCAAAACAATTTCTTTTCCCATTGTATGCCTTGTACAGTGAATCAACAGGATTTGTGGATGAGAGGAGGGCTGTTCTTTAGAAGGGCTTTTGATGCTGTCTCCCACAGTATTCTTGTATCCCAGTTAGGGCGTTACTGTTGGGATAGGTGAAAAAGCAAGTTGGTAAAAAAAACCAGTTGGCTAACCAAGATCAAAAAAATTTTAGTGGATCATTTAATCTAGCTGGAGACCAGTAACAAGTGGAGTATCCCAGGGGTCTGTTTTCAGACCTGTCCTGTTTAACACATTTACCCATGACCTGGAAGAGACACTGGAGTGCACTCTTGCAAGTTTGCAGATGATGAAAACCTGGTAGGAGCAGTTGATATTCTCAAGGACAGGATTGTTATCCAGATGGATCTGATGGAGAAATGGGCCAATTTCACCTCCTGAAATTCAGACAGGCCAAAGAAAATCTCTGCAAATGGAGGAAAGCGTTTTCCAATGAGACAAGCTGCAGAGTGACCAGCTTGGGGAGAAGCTCTGCTAAAACCAGCCTGGGGGCCTAGTAGGCAATGAGTGAGCCAGCAGTGCCCTGGCAGCAAAGATGGCCGACAGCCTCCTGGGCTGCATTAGAAGATATAGAGCCAGCATACTGAGGAAAGGTATTATCCCCCTCTGCTCAGCACTCCTTAGACCACAGCTAGAGCACTGTCCCAGTTTTGGGTCCCCTAGCACAAAACAGACATTGATAAACTTAAAGAAGTTCAGCACAGAGCCACCATGGTGACTGGAGGCTGGAGCACACACCCTGTGAGGAGACAATGAGGGAAAAAGGCTGGTTCAGCCTGAAACAGGTGGCCTCAAGCAGGAAAATCAGCTGCACCCTTACATCTAGAAGGGGACAGGAAGGCAGAGTCAAGCTCTTCACAAACATGTATTGTGGGAGAATGAGAAGGAACAGACACCAACTGAACCAGGAGAGGTTCTTACTGCTTATAGGAAAAAACCTGTATAAATAAAAGGAACATTTTTAACAGATATAGGAAATTGACAGTAGAGTAATATGTGTGAACAACTTTCTAACTATTCTTTACATTCTCTCAGGAAAATTAAGCCTGGGGCTCTTAAAAGCAAAAAAAGGCTTATAGAAACGAAAGCTATAAATTTAACTTCAAAGAAAATCTCGAGGGATAACAATATCATGTAGAGGAACCTCAATTAATAAAGCAGTAAGCAAAGTAATGGAGTAAAATATGTAATAGTCACCTGAAACTCTTAGAAGACATGGCAGAGAACAGACTGTTAGTTATTGTACATCACCTAAGAACACAGCCTTAATATTATCAGTATCACATATATATATCAATGTGATGCAAATATAGTCAATCAGGAGCTGAGTCACATCCTGCATCTATATAGATGACTGATGACCTTATAGATTTTTTTAGGAATGGAATCATCTGTTTCTCTTTCAAAGGACTACCACAGCAATCTGTTTAAAGTCCCAGCACAAACATTGCTCATTATCACACAATAAATTTCTTCAGTGGATCACAAACAAAGAACAGTGAGAGAGATATTTAATGAAGTAGAAGGAAGGAGATTGATAATAGGGAGAGAAATATTCATTTCCAGCATCTAAGTGGATAGTTAATAACTTAACTATTTTTTAGAAGCATTTTGTATTGTCATACCAAAACTATACAAGTGAGACATGCTGAGTGCAATTCCTTGCTAAAGTAGTGCCCATTTGTAATTTTTTGTTTGCTTTTGTAGCACACATACAGTTCCAAAGCATGCAGATGCGTCATTAATTATTTCTGATAACACAGAAGTGCTCAACTTTTCCAGATGTTTTCCAAATACCTGACATGGCAGATTCCCAGAAGCTAAGAGCTACAAATGGACAAAAGAGATTATATAGGGATATAGGATGGAAGATAGTCACTGACAAACCAGGTGGAAAGGCAGGCAGGCATCCTGTTATTTTCAATTATTTCTTGTACCCTGCAGTTTGTTTCGTGAATCTAAATTGACTCAATTTTTAATGTAAAAATAATAAAACCATCTCCCTTCCCTAATAAGTTTCCAGCAAACTTGTATTATAATAGGGTAAGATATGCAGAAAAAAACCCAGATAAACAAAAAAACCCAAAACACAGCTTCCTAGTCCAAAGATTTTTTTTGTGAATATTTTTGTTTGGATTGATGTGGAGCATGTTCGTCTGTTTTATGTATAACTTTCTACAGAGAGGATATGCACAAGGATAGGTGTCTGCATTTCTAGAGATGAAAGGAGTTTAAAGAAAAGAGAAAAAATATGATTGTTCAGGCTGGTTTTTGATAGAGGAGTAGTGGAGATAATAGACAGTCATTAGGGGATGCAGTATAACTAGATACTCATAAATGTTTTCTGTAGCACACTGCAAGCTGCAACACACATCATATAATTAGTGAGAGCCATTGTTATGCTGAAAGTGTTCTGAGACCAAAATCTGGCCAGGAAGTTGCCAGTCAAGAACCAAAAATGCTGACTTGGAACAAGGGCTGCTTTGCTTGTGAACGATGCAAAGAGACAAAACTGAGGTATTGTCAGTTGAGACTTTTACAGCTGGAAGAAAATAAAAAGGGGGGATCAACTGTTCATGGAAGATACTATAAAGTCCCTACTGGATGGAGGAAATTAATTTTGCATAGCAGATATGGAACATAGTAGTCTGTATTGAGTAAGGCCAGAGAGTAGGGAGGAAGCAACAGAAACAACCTTGTGGTCCTGGCCAGAGCACACTCTTGTAAGGCGCTGGGGGCCTGTGAAACAATCAGGTTCCAGACTACTCCATAGTGAATCTTAAGTCTCACATAGCACTGGCTTTGCCCATTCGTACTAAGCACATGTTGAGGTAGCTTTAATTCATCCTTTAACTGAGAAACTAGTATGTTTTTATATTTGTGTTTTGAAGCATCAGTTTATGCTTAATTAGTTATTTACTCACATTGGGCTTGCCTTATTTAAGAACCATCTGGAAAACAGACTGAACACCTGGTTTGTGGCAGGTTTCACTGATGAGCAGCAGCTTCCCCAGCCAGTCAGCCTCACCTCTGTGCTTGATAAGTCCGTGAAGTAGAATTTCCTGGAAGATGTGACAAAATATATGGAAGACAGGGAGCTGAACAGAGACAGACACATGGCTTCATCACCTGATTGACTTAGTGGCCTTTTATGGTGAAGCAACTACATCAGGGGACAAGGGAAGATTTAGGGATGTCATCTATCTAAACTTCTGTAAGGCCTTTGATGCAGCCCTCCCCGACACTCTTACCTCTAAATTACAAAGATATGGGTTTGCTGTTAGATAGAACTGTTAGATGGGTTAGGAATTGGCTGGATGGCATGTCCAAAGAGTTACAGTCAATGGCTCAGATTCAAGTGGAACCCAATAATGGGTGGTGTCCCTCAAGGGTTCATAGTGGGACCAATATTAATTAATGTCTTCATCAGTGACAGGCATAGTAGGATCCATCCTATGACTAAGAGCAGCATTATCTGTGTAGAAAAAAAAAAAAAGGCTATAATGTGAGTTCGTAGGTGTTCTTGAACCTTGGGAGTTCAGAGATTTGAGCAGTAGGAACAGTAACCACCCGCAGGTGTATGCAGGTGGTCCTAGGAAAGAGTGGTGAGTTGGCCTTGGCTTGTCCAGCTGTTACTTCACAGTCAATGTCAGTAACTGCCCATCAGTCTCCCATGCCAGCACAACACCAATATCAAATGTGGTGCCAGTCCATGAAAATGTCACTCCTAGGGGCAATCTTTGAAAGCATGACATTGAGTTTGCTAGAATGGAGTGTCCCATCCAGAATGTTTCCATGAAGTAAGGTAGCAAAAGACAATTTATGGACAAGAAATTGTTGCTATGCTAGTTCTATATTAATCTTCTTTAATTGAAATAGTAGAAATAGATATTGGGAAGTTTAAAAAGAAAAGTAAGATAATCATAGCCAATATCATCCCCAGAAGATATGTTTGAAGATTGCCTGAAACCAAGAAATTGTTTCCAGATTTTCTACTTGGTTAGTAAATAGATATTAACTTTCAACCATGATGTAAGATCATGCAGTATAATTAAGCAAATTAACAGACCTCTAGTTTATTCTAAGCATTGGGGAAAACTGTTGGACTTCTTGTTTGGTTGTTTCTGTTTTTCTTTTCCTTTGTTTTAAACTCAAATCCATCTTCCAACTAGAACATGTCTTTACTATTCAGTTCTTCCTGACTCAATTGTCCTAAAAAATAGAATTCCTGAGAAGTTTTTTTTTGCTTTGGCATTGACTTGTGCTGACTCACTTCAGCAAAGACAGCCTGGCAGGAGTGGTAGAAGGACTTGCTAATTGCTTGGCAGCTTAAAGAAAGTCCTCTGTAAGTCACACTTGGCTATCAGTTGTATGTCTGACTGGTGGTACAGGTCTAGACAAGGTTATTATGTGCTGACATTCCAAATCTGAGGTCATAATCTCTCTGCTCCTTACACTGGACGTATTTTTGCTTATTGCTCAATAAGACTAGTCTAAAACTGATTCTTAAACAAACCTCTGTGTTTATGCCATGAAATCTTGCTTTAGGACTGTGAGAATGACCATATAATGGAAAAATACACCTTCACAATGTTATTTATATTTTTATAAAGTGAGACAGACTAATCATTGCTTTTAAAACTGTGAATCATTGTACAGAATTCTAAGACAAACTCAGCGTGCCACCCTGAAAGTGTTGAGTTTGTATTCACTGTGGAGAGGAATGAGCTGAATGTCTCCTGCCTGGGAGAAAATCTGTTTGGGAAAGTTGCATATAATATACTTTGTATGATGTATTACAAGACAATAAATCTAGGCTAACTTACTTAACATCATTGACAATCTACCTAAAATCTAGATTGTGGGTGACCAACATATCTGTGTTGCAGTAGTGGCCAGAAAAAACTGACTTTTTTGAAAATGTCCACAGGACTTGAACCATCTTCGTCTCTTACAGTAGAGTCCAAGGCATTACAGCATGTGGTTTTATATTACAGTGGAATCTCAGGATGGGTTATCTTCCTAACCCAAAGCCCTTTGATTCTTTTTTACTTCAGTTCAAAGTAAACTAACTTAAATTGTTAACATCACATCTGTTGGAAGTTGACAAATTTCTTTTCCAGTTCACTGTCATACTACATACACCCTAGAGGCTGAGTTACATCCTCACAGGAGTCCAGATTAGAGGCATAATTAGTTAAAAACTTTTAGTTAAAATTCGTTCAGTTTGATTTCAAACAGATTAGCTAAAAGTTAGGCCAATGTACTTTTATGATTTTCTGACTTTACATATTACATTTCTCTTAATAACATGTATGTAATTTGATTTGTACTTGGTCAAAAGTGCTTAACAGATATCTTTCTCCACATAACCTTTGCAAACATGAAGTTAATCAAAACTGAAAACATCTTCTCTTCATATAATTCTCCCTTTCAAGGCATTGAAACAATCAAGCTACCACTGTATTCTAACAAAACCAGTTACATTTTCAAATAGGTATGTGAGGATTTAAATATTCTTGCTTAAGCAGGGCTAATGTAGCTAAATTCATATGTTTTGTTTTAAATATGTATCCCTTTTAGGTTAAGGAAACCTATACACTTAATTCACAACGGTGACATAAGGGTGTAATAACAAACAGCATTAAAACCTCCTAGAATCTTCCAAGGAATTTATGAGTACCCTTCATATTAATTTTTTTCATAGTTGAGGGGGAAAGCCTGAATTAACTGTAAGAAAATCAAATTCCTTTTTTACAGTGAAAAGTAGGGAGGAGTTTATTTGTTGTAATTTGAAATGCAACAAATGTTTGTCTAAACAAAGAAATACATCAACACACATCATGCTGACTTGAGGTAGCAAAGGGGTTTACGACACATCATTTATCCTTTTCCCCAGTGACTCTGTAGTCCTTTCTTTTACTGTCTGTCAAACTCTGCTTTTGGTGGGGTTTGGAGACCTTAAAATGTGCTAGAATCATTCCTGCACAGAGAAAAATATTCTGGCAAAGGCAGTTGCCATCACTTAGCAAGCTTTGGTAGGCTGCAGCTTAGGTACTGAAACAAATCTGTGAAGAGTACATCTGTAAATTCATATCCATGATGCAAAAGCACTTGGAAAAAGAAAAGAAAAAAAAAATTTGCACAGCTGGATATCATTGCTGAAAGCTGCAAAAAAGGGAAAGTGAGGAGACTTTCTGAACATCTGCAAATTACCTTTATCCACCTACAAAGTGCTCCAGAACAGAATCCATCTGAAGAACACAAACACATGCAACTCAGTTTAGTGTTTCAGCTGGCTGTGTTTATTCATTTCATATGCAATGGTGTGCTCAGATGGAAGCATCTTGCATTAAAATCAAGCCCCTGAAGAACTGAGTGTAAGGTTTTGGGAAAAGGTACATTTCAGGTGGCAGGAAAATGGAGCAGACAGCCTTAATTATGAAGGCTCGAGCAGCTGGGCAGTGACGTCTTTTTTCTGGGAAGAAATCATAAACGTACAACCTGAGGCCAGGAAATTTATTGGACGGGCACAGAACAGGGAGGGAGGGATGGCTCAGAGTACCTGGCTCAGCAGACTTGGAAGCAATACAGCAATCTAGTGGATGGTGTGCAGAGGGAGTGTAAACGGGCTCACAAAGCTCCTCTTTCATTTTCCTTCTGGCTTGGCCAAGTTTTATCCCTAGCTCTATGTTACCAAAAAAAGATTGGCCTAGTTATTCATCATTAAAACTCAGCTGAGTATTGGTTAGATGACTTTGGAAGCTTCAGAGCTCATTATTTCTGAATACTTGGTGGCCTTTCAACATTAATACATTTCATGTTATTAAGAAGAGGAAAGCTAAATCAGTCATTTGAATAAGCATATAAGTCCTTATTATTCCTATGAACATAATACAAATGTAAATTTTTTTCTGCTATTTGGCTTGTGCTGCTGAACAGTAAAGAATAAATTTATTTTAGCAACCAGAATTATGCCCTCCCCTCATCTTCACTTTCTCACTCTTTCAAACTACAACAAAAAAACTACTCTTATTTAGTGTTAAAAAACTTTTCTGACTGATACTGATACTGTAGGCAAATATTTCCTTTGTTGGCTGGATGTTTGACAATATATAAAATATATATTAATTATATGCATTACAAGACATTTAATATATAATAGATGAATATATATGTAATGTTTTCAAAATAAAAACTTGCAAAATTAGCAAAAGGCAATTAATTTTCAGTCATAATAAGATTAATATTCATTATAAGATGATAAGATTCAGGCATAATAAGATAAATATTTGCATTTTGCATATTGTGGTTTTTAATGCTCTGCTAGCTGATATTAGAGTACTATTTTGCCACTTCACTGGAGTTAGTGTTTTGTCAGTATTCCAGTGAAAAACTATTTTTTCACTGTTTTCTAGCTCTGACATAAAAAATTCTGTGGGATGAAACTTGGTATCCTAGGTCATTTATAATAGGAACAAATATGTTTTCACTACATTTCATTTAAATATTATATTTTGAAGATACAGAAAAGATATAATGAAATGTGTTTGTGAAAAGATACAACAAGATGTGTTTGTGGATTAAAATTTTTACTTCATCGAAAATAAAAAAGTTCAGTATTTTAGAAAAAGATTTCTTAACAGAAAATAATTATTTCCCCTGGAATCCTAACAGTTGCTGCTAATAGTTTACTTGTTTTTTAAAAATGCTCCTAAATATTTAATTGTTAACAGTTCTGACTTTTAAATAGTCCTCTTTTTCATACAAATGTCTTTCTTGCCTACTTCTTCCCAAAGTGCAAGCATTAAGAACCATGAAATCTGTGGTGCAAGTAGACAAAGTATATGATAGAAAATGTTTCTTTTCCCTAGTTTTATTTTGTGCTTTCCTGTCTGTGAAATAGCTCCTCTCATTGAAGACAGCCTAATGTCTTTCTCAACTGCTATTTCCTGAATGCCACTCCATCATCTTTGCTTGTTCACAAACAATAAAAACCAAACTATAAACAAAGAACACTGTCTTCTTGGTATGAAACACTGAAGGAACATACATAATTTATGCTTTTCTTGCTAGCAGTCACAAAATAATCAGAATCTCTTGTATTGGTATAGCAAGAAGAGCAGAGAGAAAAATCAGTTTTAAACTGGACATTAAAACATGTCGGTGACTTTACCATGAGGAAACCATGTCATCTTCCTAGAGTGTCTGTAGCCTTCTGTTATTAGATTTCTGTAAATATAGTGTTTCACTGGAGAACTGAGGCAAAAAATAGTTGTGATTTTGTTGTTTTGTTTTGTTTTGTTTTGTTTTGTTTTACAAAATCTCCATCATTCTAAGGGACATTTGACCACAGGACATTTATTTTAGATAGTGAGGTCAGAGTCACAAGCTGGTTCATGCAATATGGGTGTATACACACCTACTTCAGTGAAAGAATTATCTTTGTCTCTAGAAAAAAATATTCTTTATATGTCAATTACATTTCTGCTGTTCAATCAACACAATTTTACTCTACTGCAGGCTATGCAAGCATGTTCTTAATAGTCTTTCATCCAGACACAGTGATTTTTTTTTCCTCTGTTTCATGACAGTATTGCAAGCTCCAACTTCAAGATTGTCACAAGACATAAATTACTGGTGAGAAATAGAGTTTGTACCATTAAAGCTCTTAAGTACTTTGAAAAGGAGTTCCTCCATCATAGGCTTATTGAACTGTTTCTTTGATAGTGTGTCTGCTAGCAGCTGGTGTGGATTACTGCTGGCAAGCCCACAGTCAGGCACATCTGACTGGGGCACCAACACATGGCAGAAGAGAAATGGCTGTAGATACATCTGCCGATTAGCAGAGAGTAGCAATGGTCCATCAAGAGAGAGGCAGGAGGTGGGAAAGCCCTGGAACTGCCAGGAGTGATTCATTCATGGAGCCTGAAGCTTTTAGCTTTGTTCCAGCCACGTGAGCAAGCCAAATGCACTTATAAGGAAAACAGTAGCATCTAGGCCTTGGTTTTGGAAACCCATAAGCACCACTAATATTGTTTCATGTGGGCGTTTTGAAGCTATTGTTTTAGCAAGACTGTTGCTCTGATGAAGAAGTCTATTGAAGGCGCAATAATTTTGATTTTTATCGATTCATCCAATACATTTATAGATTTTTTTTTCCAGTCCTGCTATTCTGAGTTGACTCTATAATAAGATTTAGTTCACAAAATCATTCAGCTATCACAAATTGTTTGCTCACTTACCAATGCTATTGTACCTTTTTTATTTTTTTTTTCCCAGAAAGACAGTTATATACTGAAGGCACAAGAAGATCTCACATGGCAAATCATGGTTTCACAAGCAAAATGGGTTGTTCTGTCAGTTCACTCTGAGGCTGAGTTAGGCCTCCTACACCACTCCTCATCTTTGAATTTGATTTTGCTGACCATCTGGGGTTTTTTTTCAAGGCTTTAAATTTGGGATGTATAAAAAGTTGCCTAATCAACTGGCTGTAATAAAAAAAAAACCCTTCATCATTATTGAATACTGGCTGTCCTAAAAAAAAATTAGAATTATTAATTTTATTGAATTGGTAGGTTACTGAGATTCTCAAGTACAGTGAAGCTTTGCATTTCAAGCAGGTTTTTATATTTTTTAACTCATATCCCTGTATCTCTGACTAATACATATTTATTCAAATCAAGGATATGCCACAAATATTCCTTATATTACACAATGTTGTCAGGCATTCACATTACAGATAATGTTGTTATTTCTATACAAAGTTACAGCTGTACATCATAAAAATTTCCTTCCTCTAGGTCATTAGTCCTCCTCTATTATAAATGCTAATTACCTGAAATATTATAAAGAGAGAATTTCTCCACTCTCAATCTCCATTTTTTCTTGGAAAAATATCCAGTTTCAATTCACAACAATTAGGTAAAATCACACCCTCCTCATTCAGCGCAAAATTATTGCAACATCAAGGTTTTAACAACCAATTTAGAAAACATTAAAATTAATATGGTGGAACTCACTTTGATGATAACCCATGCAATATCTAATGAACCAGGATGTCAATGCAGACTTGAAATTTGAATAGTTGTTTTTACTTGCCTTTAAAAAAAAAAAAAGAAAACTAAAATAATGACGTGTCTAAAACAAATATTCTTTGATTAGTGTCACTGAAAACCCAGAGTATTGTGTTACTGCAGAAATGGCTATATTAAAATGCATAGGCAGTAAGGAAAAAACCCCTTCAATTTAAGAAAAAAACATTAACGCAAACATTTTATTGTGAATTACTTTGATGTTTTGCAATTGCTTCAAATCTGTAATACACTGAAAAAAAGCGTCTCAAGTTTACAGGGAAATTTACCTTTCTTTCCTTCTTTGTGTTTGTGTATCTGTACAACTTTAGAATATAGCAGAAATGGGAACTAACCAGCCTCTTAAAATGCCACCCTACCATACTTCAGCTTCCCTTAACTACAAATTCCAAAGATTCAGCTAAAATGCTGACAGAACATCAGTGGTTTTTTCCACCACATGGATGTCACCAGCACAGGAGAATCTGAAAGTAACATCTGGATCCATCTTGTTAGTTAATGGACTTTTTCCTTGAGGAATAATCTGAGCATGATAGAAGTGCAAAGGTTTGCCCTATCCTGCAGGATGTCCATTATTAGGGAAGTAGCATTAGGGAAGAAAAGTAATTGGCAAACTAAGCACATTCAATATCGGATTTATTCAGAATACGGATCTCACCTGCTATTTCACTGTTGCCGTTTAGGGTAAATAGCATAACATTTGTAAATGCTGACTCTTCTTACATTTTATGTATGGAATAAACTAAGATCTTGGTAATACTGCATTCTTTCTTTTTGAGTCTACTATGTTTAACAAGGTTTCCTAATGAGACTATAGTTCTCCAAAATGTCTGTCCCTGAGGCAATATATCTGCCCTCATACATTATGCAAACATCAGTAGAAGTTTTGCCTATGGTTTTGATAGGCAAAATTTAGGAAAATGAAAATAACAAAACCAAACTTACACTTTTTTTAAGATGTTTTAGAAGTGGATTATATTTTAAATGGTAAGTTATTCTATAATATATGTGGGGGCCTTGTAGAAGGTCTTTCATTTATCCTTTTGTTCTAAATCCAAGTGTATCTATGAACACTCTCCTGGACACCGGTTTCTGTTTGTCACAGTAGAGAACTAACTGGCAGTAGAGGTTGGCTGACATGCTTAGATGATCATTTCCAGACTGATGATTCTGCAGGTGAGTGACAGCAAAAAGGGGTCTCTTGCAATTTAATGTACACACTATTTTAGGAGTTGATATTGCTTGGTTTGCTAATCACCCATTTGTCTTTGACTTTCCTTCTTTCCCGGTTTTAGAGCTGTGCTATGTTTTGCAGGAGTAGGGAGACATTCATAATTACTTGCACTGTTCTTCATTTTCCTCTTAGTATATTCGAGACAGCAAAATAGGTTACTGGTGTATTCGCTCCATCCCTTGGCAGAGGTGCTGTGCCTAAGCACCATTAGTGTCACAGAGATCCATTTGATTCCCCACAAAAGAATAACACAGGTTTTAGAATTCCTAGGATTCAAGTAATGATGCTTTGCAATCAAAAGCCAAGCTTTTAATTTAGGAAGATCTCCTCCTTGGTTGCTTTATTTAGTATTGGTGGTTCTAAGGATTTATTAGAATCCCAATTCTAAAAGTTGTGGTGAATACAAGTGAAAATGTCCATAATACTTCGGCTGAGCATGTAATTATTTAATATAAAAGTTTCTAAGTAACATTATTTTTGGAGAACAGAAAAGTCTTTCTTTCTATATTCTATTCATTTCTTGAAAAATTGGACAGATAATCTTCCCAAAAATTAAATTAAAAAAAACAGTATTACTGCTCTATTCCACAACATCATTAAAAAAAAATCATCTTTCAAAGCATCTGGTAAACATAATTTTGTGTTTTTAATATATTTTTTGTAGAAGAATTCCAAAGAAATGTGAGACTTCAAAAATCTCTCTGGTCTCAAATAAGGCTACTGGAAGCAATTTCCTATCCATTACAAGTAACAGGCAGTAAAACACCAAAAACAATGGACTCTTTAAATTTAAAATAACCCATCATTTTAACAAAGATTTTGCTTGTCCAGGCTGTAAAAGGAAAACTCCTAAAGGTCTTTATTAAACTCTGAGGAGATAAAAATGACCTATATAAATAAAGTACCAATAATCAAAACCAAAGACACAACAAAGATAAAAATGAAATTTTAATTTTAGGTATACACCTAATTTATGGGTCTTCATGAAATCAAATCAGACACCCCTACAATGAAACACAGGAACACATGGAATGATCACAAAGGTTTTCAGCCTATTTCTTTCAGCTCCGTAACTTCCTTTGAAGTTAACAATCAAACAATCTAGAACACAGGTGCAAGGTATTTCCAAATAGCAGAGCAAATCTGTTTGTAAATAGTGTAATGTCACTGCGTGAAATGGGTTTTTCTGCTTCGGTTTGGATTTTTTTTGCAAGAACTTCTAAGTCTTTACTACTTCACATTTTGCTATGGGAAATGTAGAAAAGGTCCTTCTTTCCCCACCTTTTACATGTTTAAGGTGACATTTTACACAAAAGATGGTACTTTAATATAATGCATACCTGTACCTAGTTCCTAGAGGATCATAAAAAGCTTCATACTTGAAATTTAATACCAGTAAATATGTTTTATAATCTCTGAAATACATCTGAGGGAAAAAAAAAGGTTCCATAAAAATTGGTATTTACTGACCTTTTGACAGAGAGAACCATCACTAGATATTAACAATAGGAATTTTGTGGGGTTGCAGAGATCTCAGCAATTGTGTTATCTTGTCTCAATCCTCACTGAATTAATGAACTTATCTGTGTTATGACCACCACAGCTCAGAATTAGAAAAAGCAACCGTTTGTGCTTGTTAGGGCAAACTGAACATGACAGTTCAAGGTAAAGTAAAACTCACAAGGTACCAAGGAAGCTTGTGCTTTATGCATAAAACCTATCAGTTGTAGATCATGTATATTATGTGTACACTGATTCTGCGTTTCTCCTCAAAGAGTAACTGCTGAGTAGGAATAATCATCTAACAAATCAAAACTTCAGCCAAATCTGAATATGTATTTTTAACATTCTTTTTTTCATGGAGTTATTTCACTGTGGTGAAATGAATATTGCACATTCTGTTAAAACACCACAAAACAAAACAACACAACACAAAAGCCCTCTACCACAAAAAAAATAGTGTTTTCCAAATATTTCTAGAGGATTATGTTGCTAACTCTTGAAACAATCTGACCTAAGAGTTCAAGCTTTTGCTCTAATCTAACAATAAAGGAAAAGTCATACATTTATGATTTTGTAATGCATGGTGTGCTCCAATGCTTCTTTTTGTATTTTATGTGGATGACCTGCATATCCATCCAGCCCTCCATAGCTGTAGTCTGGCACCAGCAGAATTATCTCTGAAAAGAATGTAAATTCCATAACACAGCTGCAAGCACAAAGGCACATGAATACTGTCAGGAAAAATGAAAAATGTTCACATTTTATGATCTTAATTTCTGCATTAAGTAGTTCTTACCTTTCATTTTTCTGGCCTGAAAAATGGCAGTGATTGTCTATCATTTCAAACCTTCAAGATTTAGATATCCGAAGGAGAATGAAATATTGAAGTTGTGTGTCTTTCCTTTACATGCAGGCACAGATATTGACATACTTTTTTGTTGGTTTTGGTTTTCGGGTTTTTTTTTCTTGCTTTGTAGCATAGATTGGCTGTGTTAATTTGGCTGTGGGAAACTCCTTTCCATGAGGAGGGCTGATGCCATCATCATGAAAAAAACAAATGTAAATATTAACATTTAATTTTTTTTATATTATACAAGGTGAAAGCAAGATTTCAAAATATTTACTCCTTATCAACAGAAAAATCAAGATCTCACTAATTAGAGTTCCTGTTGGGTTGGGAGGTATATAGGAAATAGCTATTTCTTTTCAAAATACTTAGTTTTTCCATATGCAGATGGAAAAATTTTGAGCCACTCCTACAATCTTTTAAATCATATATAAGCACCTGAGTACAGAAGACTCTCTAGCCTATTTAATAGAAAACTCTCTCAGAAGAGTGGGAACTCCATGTCCCTGTACACAATCTATAACAGCAAGAGGAAGATGCTGAGCTATGCCTCCAGCACTTAGGTGAGTATCTTTGTAAGTAAGGTCTGAGACATAACATAACTAACACACACAGCTATGCCTCCCATGTCTGTGAAACAAGAAGAGAAAGGCAGTCAAAGCACCTTAAAGTAAGTGTTTGAGGACTTCATTCAGTTGTCTAAAGGCAAGTATCTACTGGCATCTCAAAAGCCCTGCAATCCCTGAAACACTCAGGTGAGGCTGACCACTGTGATGCAGGACTTACGGGACATCTGTAGCATAAGGAACAGGCATTTGGAGAACAGAGAGGATATCCTAGGGCAAATTAAATGGCATTAGATGCCTGCACCTAGGGAACTGAATCACACCAGGCTAAAAGCCTGAAACCCTTTTCAGAAAATGCAAGTCACCTATCCTAGCTCTTCACAGCCAATTGAGGTATTACATTAGCTCAAATTTTAAAGCAGGAGTTAGTGTGTTCAGAGAAAATCTCTCAGTCATCTGCACTGACTGTATGCTGAGTGCATGGTAGAGCAGATTTTGAGAGTGCCACCTGGATCTTGTTTGAGGAAATTAAGACAAATGACACATACCTTGAGTTCAGCCCAATGCAACCCAAGTGCTATTGAGCATCCAGTCTGTGGAATCACAGTAGATCTTAGCCTGAGCAAGAAATCCTGAAACAAATAAGATTGGCTGTTGGGACCTTATCACTGCCTGTTCCACTGCACAGATACAATTGCTTTGAATTATACTGTTTGCTAAAGTAGATATAATCAGCCTATAAGCTGTTTCCAGTGACTATGTAGAGACAATGTACCTTCTGCATACCATCTGAACCAGCCTGTTTCTGTCAAAGTGATGTAAGCATTTCCAGGAGAAGTGAGATTCTCCACCTCAGCTACTGAAACCTTCCTCCCTGCAGTCAGTACCAAAGACCTCTGAGTGGAACAGGCTCTTAACTAAAAAAAACCCAAACATGGGAATCCAGATGCTACCATAACTCATATACTGGATTGAATATATGTTCGTCTATAACACTCCTAGTGTCCATTTCCTTTCTCAACCTCCCCATGCTCTACAAATTATCCAGTCTTCTGAGGATGAGTAATCTGACTGCTGTCCAGCCATCATTTCTCATTTCTACTTCTCCAACAGTCAGTAGATACAGAGGGGTCTTTAAATGAATTTAACTAAAGCGTTAAGAAATCTTCAAAAGAATTGAATCTGATTTGACCCAGAATATACTAACAATAATAAACAAGCTGTGAAGATTATATAATCTAGTTCTCTTTCCTATTCTGTACGTGGCCTAATTAAGGACATTCTAGAAAATAAAGGCAGCAAGTACACAATAAAACATTTTTTTCAAGGTCATTAGGCAGACTACAGACAATTTTGTACGTCAAACTGTATCATTGCAAACGTATACTAGAGACAGGGATAATATTTCTGTGCATTCTTAAGCACCTAAATTTAGGCATTTAGGGAAATTTAGGGAAAGTCTTAGAGACTTAAGCAAACCTGAAATCAAGTCAATCTATATTGTTGTGTGATACTTTGTGGATTATAAACTTCTGTGGGATTTAGGAGGAGTAGATCTGGCCTAGAAGATTACTATAATGAGATTTTTTTGACTAGACCTTGCTAATATTTATTAGACATATTTATTGCGAAGACATGTCCCTATTTGATAGATTTTTGTGTAATTTTTATCAGTTTTTCTAAAAAGCCACAAACAGCAATGAATGTAACAGGCATGCATGAAAAAAGCTTTGAGAGCTAAAAATAGATGTAGTTCATGGGCATTCTGAGAAATGCTTTCAGTACATGTTAGCCTTGAACCGTATTAGTGTCAATGACAGCCTGCCACTGCCTTTATGCAGGGCACTGGTAGACTATTGCATATAGAAAAATATGATAATTTTACACAGATTCAGCAGTGGTTTAGAAGAATGAGGTGATTATGTCTGTAACCTTTGAACCCAAGTATCCAAAGCACAAAGGATAATTTCATTGACATGTGTAATTGCTCTCTTCAACTATTCTAATGACTTTTTTATCCCAGACTCCAGTGCCATGCTGTTCTTTTGCATCTCTGCTGTGGGAGAGCCTTGAATGGCAGGCTGTGAATCATATTCCATTAAGCTTTAAATGGAGCTGCATCTACTTGGAAAGCTTTACAGCTGATGTTTGATCCAACCCCAAAACTTACATTTGTGTGTCACTACATTTGCTCACGAAATTAAATTCTCTTATTAAAAAAAAATCATTATTGTATTATGAATGCCACATTTCCAATTATTTCAAACCACAGATGTCACTGTTCTAAATGTATGCCTAAGTCTTAATGATCCATTAAAGTAATGAGAAATTGCATGCAACTCAGGAACTTCTTTTTTTTTTCTCATCCAAAAGTTCATTACATTTTTCAAGGGTTTGGCACACAATTTTACAAAATGTTGCATGAATATATTGCAATATTGATACAAATTTAATGTTTGGACATTCTCTTGTTTTGTGCTCCACAGATCTTGCTTTTCTAAAGTATACTATTCATTAATTTTGAATAAATTTTTAGGTATTTTGACCCTTAGAAACTGAAAGGATAAAATATTTAGACTCCCCAGAATGCTGATACTTCTAATTTCTGTCCAAACACCTCTGAGAGGTATTACAACTTTTTGACATTTAAGATGAAATAAAACTGAGGACATAAAAGGCTAAGATATGCAAATGAAACCAAAGTATCAATCTTCACCTATGACTAGAACTGAAATTATGAGGATTTTTAAGCAAACACTTTAAAATGTGTAATCAGCACAGCACCCCTGACTTCCACTCTGCAGGAAACAGAATCTTTTAAGTATTTATCACCCACTTCTGCTCACTTTGTTTTGGGAAGGTTTCAGAACCTCAGTGTGACTATGGGGAAGTACGTAAGTAGCTGAGATAGATACTGCAAGCAGCTCTAAAGCTGTGCTGAGAAAATGTTCCATTTGTAAACCCAGACAGTGAAGATCCCAGAGAAACTTTCCTTCAGAGACCTGGCACAGACATCACTAAAGGTTTCTAGAACAAAACAGGTCCCACTAATCACTTGAGGATGCATTAAACTAGCATAAATCAGATCAACCTTGGCTGCTGCAAGTTATGTGAAGCTGCAGCTGATGTTTTTTTCAGCACCTTTTTGACTGACATTTCTTGTTCGTGCTTCCCTAAGTGTGTGATGGGTGCCAGTGCCCAGGCGCTGCCATGGAGCTCTACAGTGAGCTCTGTGATGAGGGTCCAGAGCTGACCCAGACCAAGCACACCCAGTCCCAGATGGCTCCAGACAGTTCCAGAACAAACCTACTGCAGGACATGACTGAGGTCCTCAGCCAAGATGATGACATTGGTGAGAAAGTGGATTTAAGAAAGGGTAAAAAGTGCTGCAAGGCAGTTTTGAAAGACAAGTGAGGAAAAAAGTGTGATCAACAGACCTGCAGACATGAAGGTGAGAGAAGGAGGTGTATGGATACCGAAATGCTGCTAGCAGATGAATTTTCCAGCTTCTTGCATTAATTCTTTGAGAACGTTTCCTTTCTCACGCAAGATATGAAAACAGTAAGATAGTTTATGTAAACAATATTCACATCTGGTGTTTTGCTAAGTTCTGTTTATGGTACACTGAGAAAATGTTTTACCGTGGATGTGATAGAACCTTAACCAATCACCCTAGGAGGAATGTGAACACTGTCCAATTGCTTTATGGAGCTAGACTATATAAAAATGATTGTAAAATTAATAAATTATTCATTCTTTTGCTGAATTTCTGCATCGCTACATCTCTCCGTTTCTGGCTCAATAACGACAGAGGTGGAAGAGTCAAGCTGGACCTGGGAAGCAGGGTGGGGGAGGTGTTTTCATTTTCTATTTCATTTATCCCTATCCAAATCTGTTTTAATTGGCAATAAATTAATTTTTTTTCCCCAAATTGAGCCTGTTGTGGTCATGACAATAACTTTATAAGTGACCTGCCTGTGCTTACATCACCCCATGAACTTTTTGATCTTATTTCCTCCCGTCCTCTTAATGAGGGGGGTAAGAGCTTGGCTGAGGGGGGCAGCTGGGAGCCAGGCGAGGTCAGCCTACCACAATGTAAATTGAACCATGAATATTCAAGTTAAGTTCTAGACCTTGCAACTGTCTTCCCAACAATTTTATCATAATTCATCTTCACTAATTAGAGGGTAAACATTGTTTAGTTATAGCACCATGTTAGGGATGGATTCCAGCAAACAATGAGGGAAGTACAGACACTGACAATGGTTATTCTCAGTGGTGGTCTGCATAATGCTGATAGATGAGGCCAAACCTTAAAAGCTCACAGGGAAGTCTCTGTGTTAATCTTGCCGTAATTCTCTTCTACTCTTTGATATCTACAGCCAGTTATGACTTACTTTTTTTTTTTTTTTTTTTTTTTTTTTAAGAAAAGAAAGGGAAATGCAAATAAATTTAAAAGGTAAACAGGATGTTATGTATTATGGTGTGCTAGCAATGTCATATTACAAAAACAGGTATTCTAATGCTACTCTACCTGTCAGTATATCCCTCATTCCATTACATCCGGTTATACATGCTTGCAAACTCTCAACATTTCAAAAATGTAAATTTCAACACTGTGGTTCCTATTTATGTCTAATAGAAACCAAAGAAAACTACAAGAGCGGGTATAAAAAAAAGTCTTTCCCATCTCCAGCAAGCAAGGTAGTTTACTACTAGTCTAAAGCCTAAATCTAAAATATTTAGGAAGAATGAGAGTAGTAGGATAGCATTATAGCATAAAAATGTACATTAGAAGTCTTTTATGAGAGGTGAAAACTTGTATTGCCTTTAGCAGTATCCTGGCAATTATTCAGAAAATAAAACACTTAATGGAAAGAAAAGTAATAAATATAGAACAGCTGCAAACATTGATTCATTTGTCTGTCAACAGATGTCTATAATTTTGTATATTTTGCAACTGCCTCAAAATTTCTTCCTTCATTTTTAAAAAAAACCAGATCTATAGTTTTATATGTGTATAAGATATATGCTGGACCATAGTTACCTGGGCTAAATTGAATGGCTGGTCCTGAAAAGTACCTAGTGCACTATTGATTATTGTTGTGAAGCAGTCTCATAAATTGCTGAATATAGACAAGGAAGCAAACTGCACTTTAGCTTGCATGAACACAACCCAATGATTCTAAATCAGTGTTGAACTAATTTGCCTTGCTCGTGATGTATTTGAGAATGTCTCTTAGTCTCACTGGTTTGAAAGAAAATGTATCGAAATAGCATTATGAATATATCAGCTCATTCTAACAAACAGAAATAAGCTCAACTTATTGACTCCTCTATCTGATTTTATGCAAAAAAAAAAACCACACACACCAAAAAAAAAAAAAACCCCGAACAAACCAACCAAACAAACAAACAAACAAAAAACATACCTAGAGAAAAATCTCTGAGCCATCCAGGCTGCGGTGCTTGGCACCATAGCTGATTACAATTAGTGGTTTTGATGTGTTTTTCTGCTGAGTCTATGAGTCCTGCATGTCAACCTACATTGCCCATGTCACAACAGCTAGGTTAGGCATCTGCTCAGGTGTAGGAGCTATGGGGGTGAATTGTCTCAGGCCAAGTTTGGCTAAGAACTTTGCACTTTCTGACAGACCGGAATGGTTTTGGAGGAAGACAAGAGAGCTCTGTGAGTGATATAGACATCTTAAAAGTTCACAGGGGAGCTCAAAAGCTATTGAAGATTTTCAAACATCTGCAAGATTCATCTTTTTTTTAAAGAACTTTCTTTACTGTCCATTCGGGAGCCACTCTCTGATTTACTCCATCCAAGACTTTACCTGTGTGTCCAAAGCCACTTGATAGAGGGAGGTTCCAGTGAGTAAATGGGTGTTGTGCTTGACTCCCTACACAACCCACCCTCACACAATCAGACCTAGTTTCCCTACGGGTTCAACCCCAGGTTTCCCAAAGCAGAGTCTCAGAGTCCCTCATCTGGTTCCCTCAAGTAATGGAATCGTGGTGCAGCAATATAACAACTCAAGCTAGTGCCTCCAGGGAGGGAACCAAGCAAAGTGATTTTTAGGCTTTTATACCCTTACAGTCTATGCACACACTCTTCATGTGCCTTGCATTAGCCTCTTGGTCCAATTGTGCATTTTAGTCTGGGCTCTTCTTATTTTCAGTTGGGTCCTACAGTGTCTCTGGTGACCAGCCCCCTGTCCAGCCAGTGATGCAGCTCTGCTTGCCCTTTGTCAGGCCAAAGGTCAGTGCCCATTCACAGCTCATTTCAGGGGCTTCAGCCATTTCTCACCAGCCAGGGCACAAAGTGCAGCTTGGATACCGAGCTACCTGCACCGGGGGTATTCCTCAACATGACAAAAGGTACATGGCTATAATGAAGACATATACGAGTAAGAGAGTTGTCTAAAGTCCTTTCATACCATCTGTCTCTTTTACAGTGTAATTTATCTCATCTTGGGACATACCTAAAACAGACAGGCCAAGACCCTACAAGTGTGTCCTTTTCCCCATTGACTGAGAAAAGCTTAAAATCACCAGCTTGGGCATTGTCCTCAAGCACAGGAACTGGCTGTTAGATGAAACACCAAATACATTAAGCTATCCCATGGGGCATTCACCTTGTTCCATAAAGGCATGGACCTCCCATACATTCTGTGTCAAATCTCCAAACCCCACGTAGATGTCTCTTATATCCTAGGATATTTCAAAAGTCACTAGCCAGTTACGTGAGAAGCTGAATGGTCCTTACTTGTGGTCAGCCAAATAGTTCTCCATGCTTTAGATTTCCTCATTGACTCATAGACTTTGTTTGACTCTAATTATGGACTAAAACCAGATAGCCAGCTCACAGGCTGACACTAACATATAGATGCATGCAGTTCAGTGTTAATCTGCACACTAACCATAGCGTATCCACATTTTGGGCTTGACCTAGCTACCTGAACATAAGCAGCCAATGCTATTTGAGATACAGGCTGTCCAAGACAGCCTCATCGGTCTGACACTGTGACATGGGACTTAGGAAAAACCCATGTCCTACTCAAGTGGTGGATAGAAGCCTGGTAGAATACCCTATGGCATAGTAAATAGCATTAGGTGCCCATCTTTTAGGAAACTAGGGTAGTATTCATTTGTTTAAACATAAGATTCTACCTCCATATTAGCTAATGTGAGGTCTCCTAGCTGGCTTTCATCCAATGATTCACAGACTGCAAATCACTCATAAGATCTGAACAAAATGGAGGGTCTGCACATTATTCTACGTGTAAGTGTGTTTTGTATGCCCTACAACATCATTCTGGATTTCCCTGCACTGTTCCAGAAAGGCATAAGTGTCCCCCTAGTACTGCATGAGTGCCTTGGATACCTCAGGGCTCTTCAGATGACACTAAACACACAGGAGCCAGCAACCAAACACTGATGTTAGAGTTATGGAAGGATTAGAGTTATGTGAGGAAGAATCCAGCCTGTCCTTTCCACCAAGGCTCAGATATGCAGTAATGCTACAAGCTTCAGACTCTTCTATGCCTCTATGATATGCAGTATTAAGTGCTGAAGAAATTAAAGGAGGATCACCACAGTAAAAGGACAACTGAGAAAGAACTTTTAGGACTGTGATTGTGATTTTAGCAATTCATGCAGTTTCTGCATCACTTTAGGCCTATATTGGCCTTGCTGTGCATTACCTTCAGAACCAAACGATACTGAAGTCCTTAGTTTTTATTTTTATTTAAAATTAAGTTATCTTAAAGTACAGAATTGTGGGTAGGAGGAAACATAAGGCACACAGAAAAATCATCCTATTTCTAAAAAGATATATTAATATTTAGTCCTAAAAAAAATTAACAAAGTGACTTCTTAATTTCCCCCTTTTTCATATAAATAAGAATATAGGTAAGTTAATGGTGAAAATTTCAAATAATGTATAAGTAGTTGCAAGTCCCTATTATTTTTAGAGTTACCCCAGGTTTGGTTTTTTTTTTCCTTCTTAAACCTATGTTCTATTTCACCTTAATAAAATATAAAATTGTGAAAAAAAATCTAAACTTTACATATAGGAAGCATATCTAATGTGAGTACTGTAGGATTATAATGATTACAGTTTCTATTTGAATCCTTCGTTGTTGGACATATTAATATGAGTCTAGATATGCTGACACACTTGAATACTGTAAGCTATTATTTTCTCCAGAATGCCTTGCAAATGCCCCAATTTTGAGAATTTTTAAGGAAAACTGTAATACTGAAGGGGAAAACCAATAATTTTATTTGTGCAACTAACTGGATAAGGCTGTTGCCATCATAGCAAATCAGCGTTGCAAATCCCAGTTTTCATCAGGTCAGTAAATTGATCTCAGCTTGGATCTTTTAATTCCTGTTGATGGAATGCTTTAATGCTATTCAACTAAATACCGGGGTCATTCTGATCTCAAATTATGTGGTTATTTCCAAAGTACAAGCTGTTTCAAGAGCTTAGCCTGTTTATTTACTGATGCATGTCCAGATGTGCTTTTCAGACTTTAAAGAACTGAATCAGAAGCAATTCACAAAAGTTTGACATGAATAATTTATCTAGTTCTTACACATTTTTAAGAGCAGAAGGGACTATATGTTAGCATTTTGCCAATGCAATAAAAAACATTGCTAACTGGGACTTGTGTCATAAGTGTTTTGGTCGCTGGGTTTGTCATGCTTGCACAATAGGTGTTTCATTATTCAAAGGTATACCAGATTGTCAAAACTCACTGAGGAGGCCAGAAAATCTGGATGTCTGCTGATTTGTGAGGGCCTTCAGTAATTTTCTTTCCCTGTTGGCTTTGGAGAAAGTCTAACATTTTCAATACAGATGAAAATTCTCCAAATAGTGACTGCTCTGTTGTGAGATGACACATTTACAAGTTATCTTATTTCTTTTGTGAGCTCATATACTGAACACATAAATATTGGTGGATCCAAATTCACAGTTCAGGACAGGCCCTAAGGCTCCACATACTTAAGCACTCCTTTGTTAGTGCAGCACACAAGGCTAGCAAAGAGGCAGGACAGGGGAGCCAAAATCTGATTAGTTTCACCCAGAATCTTGCAATGTCTGTACGAAACGGTAAGCCACTGTTCAAGGAGGAAGAGATCGTCTGTCTGAGAAGGTAGCATGTATCATCCTATACTACTAAAATCTTTCTGGGAGCACAGACGAGCACCAAATCATGGCCACATGTTCAGGAAAAATGAATGGGGCAGGTACTGAAATAAGGAGCTAGCATGAAGAAGGGAATAGAGAACATTTCTCCTGAGAGGGTCATATAAGAGTCCACTTTATTTAGCCTAACAAAACAAAACCAAAAGTAACATCACTGCTGCCTATAAAGGCACCAAGCAGGTAAATTCCCGGGACGAACAAAAGTCCCTTAATTTTAAGCATTAAGTTGGCACAAAAACCCTTTAAAAAATTTAGGCTACAAATTAGAAAGAGATTTCTAAAATTGAAGTGCAGATGTTCAGCATTAACAGGTTTTTAATAAGAGCATTAGCACCTTTTCAAGTAGAATCTGATAAATTTACATACCCTGACAAATTCATGATGTGTCCAAGTAGGGATTAATGAACCAAAAATTTGACCACTAGCTATAGCTCTTTTTCTGATCATGTATATACAGAAAAGGATACTTCTTATGGGATTATTCAGATTATAAAGAACTTCAGGAAGTCCTACATCCAGTTGAGTCTTGAAGACCCTTAAAGAGGAAAAGAGACTGCATCATCTCTCTGAGTAACTTCTTCCAATGTTTGGCTGTATTCTCAAGAAAGAAGTTTCTCCTTACATATCCATCTGGCTCTCCCTTGTTTCAATTTATGTGTCATTCTCTCACTATATAATTTTGGGCAGGCTTCACTAGCTGACTCTGCTTCAGCAGATATGTTGGACTATATAATTGAGGTGTGTCTCTTCCAATTTTAATGACTTTCCCATTCTCTGATTCTATATACTTTTGAAAAAGCTTGGTTCCATCTTTTTAATAGCCTCTCCATTGGTATTTAGTGATGTGGTTCTCTTCCCTCAAAGTCATCTATTCTTCAGGGTGGACAACCCCTCTCAGCCTCTCTTCACAGGGCAAGTGCTCTAGGCCTGAGCCATCATGGTGGCCGTGAGCTGAACTGACTCCAGATATTGATGACCATCTTGTCCTGGGGGGACTAAAACTTTTGAGAACTAAGCAGAGGGGCTCATCCCTCCTTTTTATGTCCTATTTTTGATCCTGTTAATGCAGTCCGAGAGGCTGTTGTGCCAGGGCACTGCTGGCTCATGCTCACCTTGCTGTCCAGCAGACCCTAAGTTCCCTTTCCACAGAGCTGCTCCCCAGCTCTCCGTCCTTAGCCTGTATTGGCTTCCTCCCCAGGTGCAGGAATTTGCATGTGTACTCTATGAATTTCATAAGATTCCTGTCAGTCCATATCTCCAGCCTATCTAGGTCCCTTGGAGAGTAGCCCTGCACTTGAACGTCTTGATTGGTCCTCCACAGTTTGGTGTCATCTACAGACTTAATAAAAGTGCACATTGATGCTTCTTCCAGGTCATTGATGGAGTGGACTCTTGAGATACTTGTTACCAAATTCCAGGTAGATAATCAATCATTAACCACTGTCCTCTGAGACCAATAATGGAAAGAGTTTTTTACCTGTATGGTTGCCCATACATCAGTACCGTAACATCCGAACTTGATATAATGTCCTGACTTGATTTATGCCTCTACCTTCCTAGTCCTCATTTTAATTCTCTTGTTCCACTCTGATAATCTGTATTCCTAAGAAATATTTTAAGTAATGATAGGTCTAGGGATTAGAGCTACTTCCAATTTCAGAGCTGAAATGGAAAGATAACCTTGCTGCTAAGGTAATTTGTTTGACTAGGAAAGAGTCCCAAAGTATGAGTTTCTCTCACCTCATACTAGGTGTTTAAGGAGCAACCAGGCATCTTGGACTCCTGTGATAGTCAATGGAGAGAAATAGCTTTCACTAGAGAGTAAGTTTGATCTGTTTCAGACTTAGGAAGAAATGAATCATTGGCTCTATACCCTTATTTCTCTCCATGGACCACAGAGTGAGTTCTCTAAATGCCTGAATTAAGACAGATTAATCTACTTTCCCGTTTCCTATATAACCCAGGTGTTCCTGATAGATAATTCTGATATTCTATCCCTCGCCTATGATCTATATGTGCACATAATGTGTATAAAAGGCCCAAGCCATGGTAGAGGGCAATAATTTAATTGTGATAAATAGAATTTAAAGTTTGAAATTTTATAAACTGGTTGTTATAGTTAAGATGCGGGAGTGGGGATAGAAATAAAGTGAACCATATTCATATTTGTTCTATATTTATCTGCCCGTTATAATGGCAATTTACCAAGACACTCTTTTTCCCCAGTTCATATGGTATGTTCATCTGAAGTTTCCACAGAGTAATTCATTAAGATATTGTTTCATTATTAATTTTTATAAATATTCCTGTTAGCAGTTCTTTGATCAAAATAAATACTTGTCTTTCTTGTAGTGTCCTAGATGATGCTGGTTTAGATTATTTGCTTCTTTTGTTTAAAAGGATTTACCAATTAAGAAACACAGTAGAAAAAAGTTGCTGACCAT
Organism: Eulacestoma nigropectus; assembly: GCA_013397775.1. Classification (NCBI taxonomy): domain Eukaryota; kingdom Metazoa; phylum Chordata; class Aves; order Passeriformes; genus Eulacestoma; species Eulacestoma nigropectus. The sequence goes on along the minus strand of VZTE01002831.1, from coordinate 118,832 downwards.
TAAAATATTCTGCAATGTTTATGTAGCAGGGAGAATGGTATCAATATTACTGTCATATGAAGATCAGTGTAATCTATACATTGATTTCTGAACCTACAGCCTTCTTGGACTGTTGTGAAGTGCTAAGATTTTTGTTTATGTCTTGAACTTTGCTTAAAAACATTCCCTCTTGATGGTTTGTCTTAGGATTTTCACGTTTTTTCAGCATGTTTCATTTGTATCTTGCTTTGATTTTGGTTTCAGCCAGAAGTAAAGCTATTGTTATCTTACAGAATTAAGCCCATTATCTTTTCATGAACAAAACTCAAGATGCATAAATATAACTTCCATACATGTAGGCCAATTCTTTCCGTGTACAGGGGGATAATAGCAAAACATTAGCATAACAGACCTAAAGTCTGAATGCATACTACTTTGCTGGATTTTAATATGCTATATTGCATAGAGCTTTTGACAAAACATTTGAGTAGATATATGTTGCACATCTGTCTAACAGGGTGGAAATTGGGAATGAAAAACCTGCCAGCACAAAGAAATTGCCAGGCACTGGTGGTAACCATGGGGAATACATCTGAGGCACATCTTACAAAGAGAAAGCTGTTTATGTCTCTTTATGAATGATGCCCCAGAATAACCACTTTTCTTCTATGAGAAGCTCAATATATAACAAAAAAACTACACAAGTCTAATTTTTGATACTTTCTGGGTTATTTCTTCCTACTGAACTGGCATGGCCCCACCTGGACATGCATCTTTTTCTGACTGTGAGAACAAAATGCTTCAGCTGTGACACCGAACACTCAGTGGGAAAAAGTCTACTATCATTATAGATTATACCATATGAAATCTTGAGGGAGCCATATGAGCTTCATATCAAACCTTTTTAATATCTCACAGTAATGCCATTTGAGTTAGCATTTCTTTAATGCTTGACAAAGTTTGTGCATGCAGTGAAATATACTCAGAAAGTAGTTTTGGAAGCCATAGCTACCTCTTGAAGTGTTGTGCTCATTAGCTTGGTGATTCAACCAGAAGGAAACAGCACAAATTTTCAGCATTTTTATTTCAGAAATTGTTACGAAATACAGAAAAAAGTTTGCTACAGAAAGTATGGCTAAACTTAATCATCATAATTATTATTAAGCAGTGGCAAGAAGGTAATATTAGAGACTGCCACCAAAGATCATAAACTAAATAAAAATATACATTAAGATCTTTTTGTACCCTTCATCTCCTCATTATGGCTAAACACTGGAGGCTCTTTCCTATCCTTTTGGGCAACTAAACCTGTCAAATTCTGTTCCTTATTTTGTGGCTTGATTCCTCTGTCACTGATGCATGCAATCTTACCGTGCACACAGCCATCCATGAAGCAGCTATCAAAAATATTCTCACAGCCTTCAGCTTAGACTGCACATCTGGTGCAAATTCTTCACAACTTCTCTGCTGCATTGAAGAAAGTGTACTTGTTTCCACTCTTTGTAATGTCTCCTGTTGTTACCATTCATTCATTTTGTGGGAGTCCACCATCATTTTTCTTGTTTGAGCTTTATTCCATACTCCCTGTAAGCCTTCACAAACATTATTTTTTTGTTTTCTCTCTTTAATACTCTCTATAACTGTAATACATATAAAAACCCTATAGTTGCTAAACTCCACATATGCCAAGGACAGGACTGAATTGCAGTAATCACGCATGGGCAATAACTCCGCACTCCTTCAGGTGCAAAGTCAAAGACAAAATCCCATTTATTGCGCAGTCCCAATTCCCTAAGTACTCCCACAGAACAGGATATAACATCATGTAAACAGGAAAGATGTCCACCACAGTGTCTCCCTATCACCTGGAGCAATACACAGACATTGCCTGTTATGGTAACAGGTAAACAATACCCTATAAGGTCACAAAGTACAATCTTCACTTCTCACAGGCCCAGCTTTGTCCACAAGCCACAAACCTCTCTCCGCCCATCCCCGCTGACCTGGATACAGTCCCAGGGTCACCTCCGGGCCCAGGAAAGAGGCTGTCTCTCCGGCCTTCCGGGCTTATCTCTCTGTCACCACATAGTGTAATCCAACACGAATCACTGTTTTTTCTGCTTCTCTATTAACCTGTATTTCCATTTTTCTGTTATAGGTATCAGGCTGTAAATGTAGGAACCCTGAAAGTGCAATAGAGACCATTTATCTGCTCTGCATTTCTGCACTGACAAACACCATATGGTCATAATGTGCCTCAGGTTCTGAACAGTGTCATTGTAAAAAATTATAGCCAGCAACACTATTAGGAATTAAATGCAAAGCAATCTCCATTTAGGTAGCTTTAAGCCTGAAAACAAACAAATCAGGGGGATAGGAAAATAGCCCCTAATCTATCCCTTCTGATTTTGTTTGCCTATAAACCTAGGGGAATTTTTTCTATCTAGGAAAATTTTGCCTCTCAGGCAAAATACCTATACAATATACTATTTCCATATAATAGAAAGGATTGTGAGAGTTATTTGTTTTGTAATGTTTACAAACATAAGTTTCTGTGTGTTCTTGAAAGAACAAAGGGGAAAACTCCAGAGCGTTATCAGATACTAAAAAATAAGAATAAGCAGAGAAATCAGTGAAGAAGAAGAACAATTTCTGATTGCACTGGGGAGGTGTGTCTAATTGCCCAAACAGGATAAAAGTGTTTCCCTTCTATACATTTTTTAATTAAACGTTGTAATATTTATAGCAGCCTTTTTTAACATTCCTGATTGCAGGCTTCCAGAAATAGTCATTCAACAAGGAATATTATTAAAAATTTAATTTTTTCTTTTTCACTTTTTCACTTTACAGTAATATCCTTCCCACAGAGGGAATTCTCTTTCTTCTCTGATACAGTGTTGGTAATGATTATTTGCTTTCCTTTTCAGAGCTGCAGACTCATTATAAAAATGCGAGTAGCTAGCACTTAGACTTCTAACTGAAACCACTTATAGGCATTAGATCTATGAACCCTGAACTCCTGTGCACTCTTACCATTGTTAATCTACAAAGAAACTGTCTTATGGTGTTGGTGAGGATATTCACAAAGCTTCCTTGTGCCACTACAGAACCCATTTTATACACAATTACATGTTATGAGAGACAGAGAACATGAAATGCTTGTAGAGAACAGGGCATTCAATATTTGCAAATTCTAAAAGAGCAAGCGATAACATTTTACCCAGTAAACTCTAATGGCTTAAATGCCAATAATAATAAGTGCTTCTTCCTGTAGTCAATAAATATTGACAGCAAGAATAAACAAAACCAATGCATAAGTGAAAGAAAGGAAAATTATCACCATGAATTATATTGGTGAAGTTGGGAGTAAACCTGTTATTGTCTAGGTGCTTTGGCAAATAAAATCTAACCAAGTGAAACTGGGACACAAGAATTTTATAGGGCATTGTGCCAGGATACTGGTTGTTTCTGCAGAATTTACACTATTTTGGCAGAGAAGAAGATATTAAGTGGGGAGTGTAGGGACCCAGCCTTTAAGCAACTAAACCAAATTAACACCAATATAAGATTTTTCATTGATATTTCTTTTCCATTTAGAGGAAGTAAATAAAATCCGTGTCATATTCAAGTGTAACAGATAAAATCACTGGCTTTTATAAGCATTTCATTCTGTCAAGTGCACACAATTATTTCCCTCTCTGATACTCTGGATAAGACACTCATAATGACTCCCTAGAAAATTTCAGTCAAATTATCATCTAGGGATTACATGAAACTACATGTTATTCAGGTTAATTTAATGCATTGCACTGGATCGAAATACACCATGGATAATTTGATGCTCATTGAAGAATTTTATTCTAAGAGTTACAAGTAGGCCAGACAGAAATGCTTTTTGCATTCTGGAAGAACTGAGCAAAAGGTCTCATGATGAACAGATGGAAGTAAAAAGGCAGTGCAGTGCTGCTGATCACTCAAAGGATTCTTCTTGGGTGGATCCCTCATCCTATTACAAACTTGTTCTTTTCTGTTGAAGGGCAGGCACCGTAAGGTTCATGCAGCCATCTCTCAGAGCATGGTCAGAGAGCACGAACTCCCTCGCACTTCCATCTGCCATTGCAGTGGAGGAGGTGTAGTTGCCCTAAATTATTTCAAGGGGAAAAAAGTTATCATGTCATTTATGAATTCAGTAACATAGACCTCCTTACATAACATTTATGCTTTCCCCCCCTCCACAAAAAACAACCAACCAAAAGCAAACCCTACCATATGATCATTCCTCGCTATTCTGACAAAAAAAATCATTTAAATACTTTGTGGAAATCAATGAAAGTATATAATCCTAAAATCTCACTATTGCATCTCAAGATACTTTTGGCCTATTCGTTGTTAGCACTCCATGTAGCTCAATCTTTCCCTGGCCAGTGCAATGGTGAGTGCATATGTAATGGCTGTGCTGCTGAAGACTGTCGATTAGAATTTATCTGAGCAGTCCAAAGGAATGCAGAGCAGAGAATATTTTTCTGCTGAGCTACACAGGAACACTGCAGCTGCACTTAGTTCTTCCTGCTGATTGCTGCATAAATGCTAACCAGCTGGAGAGCAAACTACACTCCTCAAGGACAGACAGCAGAGACCTGCACCTGTGGTGTGTGGATGTCTGCAATAAAGGATCACTCTTGCAAGCACTCTTGAACACGGTGCCCTGCTGCTTAGGGAAAGGAGTATGCTGGTTCCTGACTTTTCCTCAGTAAAGGAACACTTCAGCACAGGATTGGGATTTTTGGTCCAAAGAGTTTCAGAGTTCTCCAATCCCAGTGCATTTATGTAGTCTCTTCTGGTTCCCAGACTGGCTCTGGTCACAGAGATGCAGTATCTATTAATAATAAGACAGACACAATTTTACTGCCTATATTTTTCAGAGGAAGGGACAAAATTAGGCTTTTGAACACACTCATTAGGAAAAGATTGGCTCCTTACCCACCACCACCTCAAGAGCTGATTTGTGCATACACACTTGTAGAGTAAATGGTTAATACTTCTGCAGATGGTTCTAAAATCAGAGTAGTAAACACAAAAGAAAGTCAAACCAAACTGATGGTGACTTGAGATGTGAAAGCAATCAGTTAGAGGATGAGCACAGTATAGAGCCAGATAAGTAAACTAGATGGAGCAAAAGCTGGATCAGACAGCATGGAGAGAAAATAAAGAATATAAATTAGCAATATGATGCAGTGGATGGAAAAATCACCAAGTATTGTTACTATGCTAGTGAATGGTCATGCAATTTTAAGGCTGCTTTGTAATATACAACTGCATAGGGATAGAATTCAAGTAGTGACATTCTTCTGTTTCAGAAATTACATGTTTTAATTTTCATGGGTTTTTAATGTGGCAGCATTTCTTTGGAGATTTTGTATATAATTTATATGAATCTTAGTAACTTATCAATTTATAATCTTGGTGCAGAGAGATCAGAATAATAAAAGGCAAATCATTTCCAAACTAATGCCGCTGGCATTCAGCCATTTTTCTTCCGAATCCCTCCTCAAACATCACTTCTCACATAAAAATTAAATATTCTTACTTATTCAACTGTTTCTTTCAAAGAATGACTTGGCTACCTCTAATAGAATGAGTGCTTTATGACCCTACTGTTCTTTGTCTTGAAAATAGCAATATGCACTCATGAAATGCTTTAAAATTTGATGTAAATATATCTGCAATTGTTATTCAATTTGATGAAATTTTAACAGAGTATGAATCTGGATCTTGGCTAGCTGATTTGAATAGTTCTGGACTTTCAGATCCATTTATGATAGGCTGTAACTTCAAAATAATCTATTATTATATATCTTAATAATTTTTAGTGATAGTACCAGAGCCTGGAAAATTCATCGGGAAACATTACCAAAGAAAACAATCCAGTATATCCTGATGTCTTCCTGGCACATTTAATTCTATGCAGGTCCAAAGATATCCAAAAGTACAGCAATGACATTTTAATTCCAAGATGAAGAATTATATAATAAGGTCCCCAAATAATAACGAATTAAAAAATAAAGAAACCTCAAGCAAAATGCTATACACATAAAATGTTAGATTTTATGTTTAAGGTTGGAACACTTGAGTGATGTCTTGGCTTCCATCAGTTTGCCTGTTTCAACTTGGAAACTTCACTTAAGAGTTGAACAAGCAATAACTTTTATGAAGGGAAATGTAGGCATAAAATCAGTTGCAAGCATGACTTCAAGACTCAGCAAATTCCCTTTCTCACATAATGCTGCACCCTTGCAGCGAGCCATAGAGTCTAGAGGGTAATCCTCAGCTCTTAGCAATATTTTTTCACAACAAGAGGCATTCAGTATTCAGTCAGAAAGTGTCCATTTTAGATTAGAAAAAAGCAAGAATAAAAGTTAAGCTTAGTTGTGTTTCTCTCTCCTAGAAGGATTTCCTGATAATAAAATTGAATCAAAATCCTGCAGACATTATGAAGTCTTTATATTAAATGGATGATCCTCTAGTGATCTCTGAATGCTGTAGCAAAATACTAAAATGTAGATCCAGAAGACAATAGAGGTGACTCTAGAATGTAGTCCAATTTTCTCTGCTTTCTTGCAGGGAGTGTCAGGCATTAAAAAAAGAAAAAAACTGACCAATACTCTTAAAATATGTAATAGCAATTAGTGGACGGACTGTAATTAAGATTTTTTTTTGCAATACCTTTGTGTCATCACTATAATAGAGTAACATGAGAGACATTTTTGAATACTTAAATCATAACATATTACTATGATAATCCTATCATTATATTAAAGTTTTTGTTTGCAATAATATAACTTGCAGAAGCACTATCATGTGGTTACTTTCTTTAATTTCTTTTATCTGTGTTACAACACTGCTTTTATTCATAGAGAAAGGGACCATATAATTTGAAGAGTCCTTGACATGCTCATAGAAACAGAAAGATGTGTTCAGAAGCAGTCTCACTCATTCACTAGCCACTCGAGCCAGGAATAATTAGCCAAGTGAAATATATTTTACAATTTTATCTAGAGGAGATATTTCTTCCATATTAACATTTGTAGAGGGGCGGTCCCCTTATAGCCAGGGCCAGGCCGTCCATCCTCCAAGCCCCGCCCCCTCAGGCACCTCCTCCTGGGAGGAGCCAGTGTACAAGGAAATGGTTTAGGCCCTGCCCACTAGGCGGAGAATGGGCGGTCCCACCAAGTTGTTCCCTCCCCCCGTTCTAGAAGCTTCGTTGAGGTTCGGTTCATGATTGGTTCCTGTGTTGTAGCCCTTCCTAAAGTTCTAGATTATAGGTTTAGATATTGATTGATGTGTTCTTCGGTTGAGCCCCATTGGTTGTGACCCCTAAACCCCTCCCAGTTTGCCTCCCCTTATAACCCCCTGCACACCACTGCTTGGGGGCTTTCCGCCTTGAGACTCATGACTTCCCTTCTTGCCTGTACCCCTCCCAGTTATCCCACAATAAACAGAGAGCTCGGGAGACCCCCTCCCATACTCTTCATCTTTGGTCTCGGCTGATTTCTACTGCGCCTGAAGCGTGCCTGTCGCTGGGAACCTCTCTCTACGTCGCACCAAACATCGGCGACCGGTGCGCCATTCCCCGAAGGGCGGTTCCCTAGGGTCCAGTGAGGATCCTCCGGCGGGAGACCGAGGGAGTGGAAGGCCACTGGTTAAAAAGGTGACCTCTGGCCTCAAAAGCCAGCCAAGTGCCCGAGGCAAGGCTGGAACTTTGTTGGGGATCCGATCAAATCCGGGTTCGGCCCCCAACAAACGTTCGCTTGGCTTCACTTACAAAGATGAGAACTAGTTGGAGAGAACTGAATTGAGGGAATCAAACATGATCAGAGGTTAATGAACCCATGATCCACAATGAAGAAGAGAGAAAGCAAATCATAAGGTAGCTTTGTATATTTCTATTCTTTCAGCTATTACACTGATCAGCTGGACTATTTGAATTCCCTTTCTGGTAAGGGGCTAGTTACAATATGCTTCTAACAATCCTCATTACTGGATTTCTCAAATAGACATTATCAGGCTTAACATAAAATTATGCATAATATTATAAGTGTTACATACCTGCCCTTATGTAAACAGGAATTTGGGAGTACTTAAAATATATTCTCAAAGTTTTAGCAAAGTAACATCTGATCTTCTGTATTCACTAGATAATCATTGGTAAAGCCCTGTAGTGTTTTTATCGAGTTTAACTATTCTTAACTATTCTGCAGCACGGACAATTGATGAATTTCAAAATACTTCAAATATAATTAAGCAATGCAGCATCCCATGAGTAAAGGAATGTATCTCTCTCTTTCATAAATGAGAAATATCAGACGGATTGATTAAGAAAACCTACAAGAAAATACCAGGTTAGTTTCTATTATCTTGGTAAACAGTAAAACAAGACAGGAGGTAGTTACAGAGATACTTTAAGAAATTGAGGAAGATGAAAACACACACTAAAAGTCATACATGATATTCATAGCAGAAGTAGGAAAAAAAAAAATTTAAAGGGCTTTTTTTCCTAAGGTTGGGGGTAAAAAGTCAGCTTTTATTTAGCAACATACTTTGGAAAATGCTTCTCTTTAGAATAAAAGATTTGTGTGGTAACAACATACTAATCTGGTGGGTAAATATATTACTTAAACTGCAACATTTTAAAAAATTAGAAAACTCCAAATATAAATGCTGAATCTAGTGCAGTAAAGAGAGAACCACAAATGTCAAAGACAAAATTAGAAAAATATATTTTCAAACTTCAGCACCTTCTCATGCCTGAAAAAACCAAAGTCACTAGTCCTCCAAATATATCTGTATGCATACATACACATTTATGCATGTTCCTCCAAATATAAGTTTTATCTTCACTGTGGTAAAACTAATGACTAAAATGTCACAACTTGTAGCACAACAACATGGATTTGGGATATGATAAAAGCCTATAGCAATCTTGTCCATTGCTTCACACTGTGTGCAGTAAGCTATCCACAGTGATATCCACCGTGGATAAAAACAAATGTACCTGACACTTTTCAGATATGCAGTAGAGTAAATAAGCCAGTGTGTAGTAAGTGGAAAGCAATGCCAGAGAGCAGTGCAGAGCTTGTGTTTCTCTCATCTCCTGCTTCCCCTTCCCTTTAACACTGGCTGAGATTCACTTCTCTGTCAGCTCTGCATAGCCCTTGGGTGCTGTACTGATCTTTGTAAATACTCTCATAATTTGGAGCCTTGGATAAATACGTGGAACAGCCTTTGGTATACAGTTATTTTTATTTGCTTGTTTGTTTATTTATCGGCAATAATATAAAGAACCTCCTTTCAATCATCATTCAGACTCAGTGAAGCACAACCAATGTTTCATTTATAATCAGTGGAAAAACAGGTGACTAACAGTTATGAATAAAGGAGAAAAAAACTCCTATATTCCTGATGATCCTTTTATGAAAAAAAGAAAAAATATGAACTCAACCAAGGAAAATGTGTGAGGGGGAAAGTTGCATTACAATGATGTGGGTGTCTCTGTTACATTGCAGTCCTTGTATAGAAGCATTTCTACTCAGTCACACACTATTTTAAGAATCTGCTGCATTAACAGTATAATTTCCTTTCCCTTCAGTTTTTAGAAGTTTCATGAATCTCTCTACTTATGATTCTTTTCCTTTTGATTCCAGAGCTTTATTGTGAATTTCACAGGGGATCCTTAGTCAGGAATAATAATTATTTTAATATATATTTACTAAGATATCATGTTTGATTCTCTAACAGCATCAGTCCAAAACACTTCCATGCTGCAAATTGTGTGAATGTTCTGTTGCTACTGCTGGTTGTTATAATCGCTCTTCTACAAAAATGTTCATATTACAGAAAGAGTACAGTCAGTTCCAAGATAGGATCATAACTTACACGAGAATTTTTATGCTTAATGACCTACTGAGATGTGCATGTTGTGCTTCCTTCCATTCATACATGTGGTCATGAATACAAAGCACTGCCCTCATATCAGTGTAGTTTTTTCACATTCCTTCAGAGGAATTTCTGTCTGGTATACTGTATTTCTATTTTCTTTTTTTATACCTGTCAAGTAGTATATTCTAAAGCATCACCACAGAACTAATAAGAGTTTTGTAACATGAACTCACAGACACCATTTGAAAACATCTAGTCCCAGACTAGACAGATAGTGACTGAATCACATTAGTTCAAAATTGAGAAAACTTTAAAAAAATCCTTACGAGTAAAATCAAGCAACCTTCTCAAATCTCTCTATAAATCAGCCAATCTCCTAACATTCAGGAGGAAACTATGGACTGAGGGACAAATAAACCCTAGAGTTTTCACAGGCAGAAGTTGACCATCTTCCCACCAAAAGATTTTAAAGTGAGATCTTTACAGAGTTGTATTTCTAGTGGAGCCTCTATCCTGGAAGCTGTACAATGAAGAGGCTCTTACGGCTTACAATTTACTTTTATTCTTGTCCTCTCAGTTGCTGCTACTGACACACACTGGAAAATTTTTTTTTGTCCACATTAATTTCATAATAAATGTTTTTTAGGAGACACAGGCTTGTATCAAGCTTTACACCATATTTTGTATTTTTTTTTAACTATTTTGTCAGTTCCATCAGAACTGCACGTCTTTCTTCCTATTTTTCTCTCCCCATGCATTCTCATGTGGCACACATTTAATCTAAAGAGTAGTGGAACACTGATGTACCTCTGAGGATGAGGCAACAGTGGATAATATTCTGCACAGTATGTATTTTCTGTTAACAGTTTGAGAACTAAGCATAAAGTTCTCTAAATTCAGCAGCTCTTTATAGCACATAGAGTTAAAAGCTCTGTGCATGTGCAATGTCAGTGAAGAACAAGGATCCATGAATGCTTTCTTTGTGCTAGTAATAAATCTGCTACATAAGCTGCTGCAAAGCTCAGTTAAGACAAAATATTCTTTTAAGATCTGAAACTTGTCCATCCTTCCCCTCCCCCAAATTTAATCTGACAAGAAACTCATAAGTTTTATGATATACATCTGAGATCGTTGAGTGATTACTGCCACCTAGTTAATTCTCAATGCAATGAATAACATACAATTAGTACAAATGAAGGGCCAAGCCCTCAGCTGAAGTATCTGACAGGAGATAATAAAAAATGGTTAGAACATCCAGTCACTTTTCTCATAGGAAAAAATTGCTTTCTGACATACATTTTTTTTTTGTTTATCTAATCATCTTTTACAGGCCACAGAAGGCATATTGACAGGGAGGGTTTTCCCTCAAATCAACATACGCTCCTGCCTAGGATGCACTCACGTGTGCTGAGCTTTCCCTCTGTATTGCAGCACTTCACAAAGCATTTTGCCTCCATGTTATATGCACAGTCTCTGAATTCATGAAGAAAAGAAGGGAAAAAGCTCAGCTGTTGTATGCTGAGGATAGGGACAGATTGTACCTGCACTACCCACATGCCAAAGGAAATTGTAAGGGGTAAGACAAGGGTGTCTCATGATTACAGTGTGGTTGCTCTGTGACTTTATCCTCTTGATTAGAGTAAAAGCAAAACTTCACATCCCACTACTCATAACTTACTTTTAATACTCGCGTGTTTCTTTCTACCCCAATTTTTAACAACTCCAGTGCACACCTCCTTCTTAGAAGCCACAGTAGTAAGAGGAGAGAGCAAGCTTGTGGTGCCTCTCTCAGCTTTGTGAGGTCTCCAGTGACAGTAAACTAAAATTCCATGAAAAGAGATCAGTCCATGAACTCTGCTTCTCTCTGTCTCAGCAGTATAGCCCAAGGCGTCTGAAAGGGACCAAGTATTATTTGGCCAAGTCCCTAAACTTCTAAAGAGTACTTCGAACATAGAGCATAACTGGGGAGGAACAAGCTCTTTCCTACCAGGATTCAGCTTGTTTGGAACAGTGCCTCCGTTATCCCATTAAAATAAATAAATTATGCAGACTATCTGCCTCACCCTAGATCTTTGAGCCATGCCAAAAACCGCTTGTGTGCAACCAGCTCTACTTTGTCAGTCCTAGAAAGGAGAGAAAGCTCTCAGAAGGAGTGATGAGAACTCTGTATGCTAATTGCCTTTCTGACTGGAAGAAAATGTAGCAAAAAAGTGATTATAAAGGAGAACAATGAAAAATTAGTTGCTTTGTCTAAATGCTTCCAGTTGTTGATAAATGCTCACTGTTTAGACTCACCAATTTTTTTTTAGCCTGCAGCTGCAAGAGCCAGTGTTCCTCGTTCCTTGCCATGACTGTTGATCTGACTGTCTGCCAGATAATCACCAATTCCTGCTCTGCTGTCTGCTTCAGTTATTTTTTAAGAGCATTTTTTCTCCTTTTCTTGAACCTGATGATCTCACACCGGAAATTCAACTTTTTTTTTCCCAAAGAAGAGGGTCTTTTGTAATGGCAACAGAGCACTCTTACAATCAGCTGGGAGTTTTCCTTACTTAGGCAAGAAAAAAAATAAGGTCAAGAATTGACAGAGTTCCAGCAGTGCTTAAACTCTAGCAGCACAAAAAAGCTATTTAAGGAGCAACAAAAAACTAAAGACACATTTACTCTGAGGTAATGGTGACATAATTTTTTGGAGAATAATTCCCAGTTATTTTAACCTATTTTTTCTTGCTGTATTCAGGACCAAAATGTGAATAGGATATAGATGTAAACTTTACATGGAGACAGTGTGTCTCACAAATCAGTGTAGAAACATTCAGCACAAAAATCTCTCTTTACCTTGACAATAAAGGCCAGTTTGATAGTTTATTTTCTTTATTACTACAATGAGGCCATTGAAAAACCTTCATCACTTTTATTCTGCTTCAATGCCTTACAGTTTTCTATCCCTTGTAAAGGAAATAAAGTTACTGAAGGCAATTTGGAGACTCTGAATGAGATCTTGTTTTGAAGTTTCATAATGATTTCATGAATTTATTTTGTACTGCAAATTACAGTCTCTTGATTGCTAACATGAGACTTTCAGGTTTTTATTAGCATGTATGTGGCCAAGAGACTGGTCAAATTTACTTTAGCCTTGATTCAGGTTTCAGCAGTGCCCTTACTTTATAAGTAAAAGATCCTTTTGTGATCAGAATATCTTTACCTTGCTAATCTAATTCTGTACTCTATTTTTCATTTCCCAGTTGACTGGTCCATGTCCTCCTGCACAGAAATTCTTGGAGAGGAGCTAGGGCATATAATATTATGGGAAAGCAAACATGCCTTTCACCACCATTTTGCCCCTTAGAAAGTCTTCTCAATGCAGTTCCTAGAAACCAAATGTTGCATAAAGCAGTGGAAATGGTCCAGTTTCTTCAGTCTGCCACTCCCTGTGCTATTGTATGCCTGAAAGAGTATGTGACCCTTTTCCCATATGTTGCAGACAAAAGATAAATCAGGGCTTCCAAACTGCTGTACCAGAATTTTTTAGTTACCATTTTGACCCATTTGTTGTTAGAGTGATCTCAAATTATCCTACGTGGAAGGCAGAATATGCGAATGAAGCTCAAATTTACTTTAGGTATCTTTAACTTCGGAAAACTTTTTGTATCATCTAATTCACCTATAGAGATGGTAACGATACAAGGTGGAGGATTGGGAGGGAGGGAGAGGGAGATGGTGGAGATGGAGATGAATATAGCTGGATATAGACAGATATCTGTAGAGTATAGATCTTCTACACTCAGTGGAGCAGAGCTGTTCACATCCTGAGAACATTTCACTGTATTTAAATACCTACTTTCACATGAGATGAATGGTCCCCTGCTGGCATCTGTACCTTTAGGGATCAGAGTGTCAGACAGAATGATTCACTTTAGTTGTCTGACATACGGACAGAGAAAGTTGGATGACAGGTACCACAACATCCTGCACGTGGACAGTTGTCACAGAGCAAAGATACTGGGGTTAATTTGCTGTTGTGTGAGAAAGCAGCTTTTGTGAGCCCATCACCTGTGCAAGCTTTGCAGTCCGTGCCAGGACCTGCTCTGCAAGTGAGGACATAAGGACTGGAGCCTCAGAGAGCTGGGGGCAGAAGCATTCTAGCAGGCTTGCTGCAATACAGAGGGTGAAGAAACATCAGTTGAACATGGCTTTAGATGGGATAGAACTCTTATATCACTATTAAAAACTTCCCATTGGAGAGCCTGGGCAGCTCAGTTCTTCAATGGTGAAGCCATTTAAATTATAAAGAAAGGTTTGTCAATAATGAAACTCTCCTCCTCAGGTTCAGGATCAGCTGTTGATTATACATGTCAGATTCCACTATTTATTCCTGAATTTGTTCTTTTGAGTCTTCCTGCCCTGTCTCCACCTTTGAAGGATATGGTGTACATGAGCAGAAATGTCTCTCTTCCACTCTTCTTCTTTCCTCCTCTTCACATGAAAATAAGTGAAGCCTTGAACAGAGAAACATCTGCATTACCCGTCAAAAACATCAAAAATGTCTGACAGATTTTCAGCGAATGTAGTACTTTACAACAATTGTCATAATTGGCAGCATCTCTGCCTCTTTTAAAGGAACACAATGACTCCAGACATTCTCAGTTACAGCAGGCGCTGATTTGAATTGTAACAATTGCAAGCGTCCACTGGGTAGATCGTCTTGTCCTTTTTGCTAAAACATTGTTGTTTCCTCTGATATTTTCCTCAGTGTTTCATCCAGTCTAATTTTGCCAGTCTTCTAGACAGAATATTTCATTACCGAGTAGGACTGTTATTAGTAAATATGATATTTACTCAGTCCCCATTTCCCTGTGTTCTGTGGAATTCTGTTTTTCAAAAGCAGTTATATTTCTCAATGCCACCTTCATTAAGTGTTCCTTCCTCCTCAGGAAACCAACAGCATTTTGCAGGGTTTTTAGAACTTGAGACAAATAATTGTCGGTTTGGCAAATTTGGGCTGGAGCTGTCATGCAATGTTCTTGTAAAGGTTCAGGCTTGAATATCATCCCCTCATTATGTCAAATATCATCCCTCATTATTTCAGCACATTTGGTCTTGAGTTAAATTCCAGACATTCAAGAAAGAAAGAAAATGAAAGAACTGAAGAAAATATTTGATCCATAATTTGGCAAAGTTTCACATTTATTTTTAAATTAATTAGCAGAAAACTGAGATGAAAGTTCTTGGTTACTTAATGATACAATTAGGACATTGGCTCTAAAAAATAACATTATTTAGTTCTCTCTTTTTTTTTCAATAATGGTGAGTTAATTACACTTCAGTGATTTGTATAATCTAGTAGCTGGATTTGAATCACCCCAGATATTTATCTGAAAAACCAAAGCCACATTGATCTCCCAGTGCATGAATAAGAGGAAACCAAAGCCTTCCATGAAAACAAAAATCACCACCCATTTATGGTTCACATTTGCAAAATGAAACTAAGAAATAAATTGTGAAAACGCAAAAATAAACCAAGATCTGCTACATTTATTTTCTGTTATTTTTTTCCTAAAGAAACAATCTTGATGTGATTTGTGTTGTTTGTGCAGACATCTATCCAATTGTCTGCAATGACTTTGAAACCCACTGGATAATTTTAGTCGAGTTCGACAGAGGGATAAAGGTAACAAAGTCACAATTAACAAATTTTGTGGAAATTGTTAACTAAGTATGGGAAATAAAGGCCAATTTCAGCTCTTACTGAGAAAAGGTAAAGTAAGTTTTCTTATCACACATTTTTTTTGCCACCAACCAGCTGTTTAATCAGCTAATGCACAGATGAGCCTGGAGGGAAGAGGAGTTTAGAAAGGATAATATAGGAACATAATAGGATTTTGAGTAGTTCAGTACCAGTACAGAAATTTAAAGCATACAGATCAATAGGAAACCACAGTTCTTTAGGTTGACTTCTTATAGAACAATTTATTTCTCCATAAATCAGCAAGTCACTTAATCTTTTGTTGCTGCTGCTTCTTTTCTCTTTCATTTACAAATGCGTTCCAGTAATAAAGCAGAGAGAGGTGGACATCAGAGTCCAGAAACCTACCTAATAAATACCTAAAACCTCTACGGATGTGGACTTTGATCTAGCCAGCTGATAACTGCCCTTAGCATGTTTTTTTTTTTTTAATTTTCAATGCTTCAAATACTACAGAATTGAGGTTTGAACATTAAGCAGATGAATAGTTCTTTTTTACATTTAGAGTAAGTAGCAATGAGGCAAAAATGCATGCATGATTTGCTAATGGTTGTCCTACAGATGCTAATTTAATTTGCATTCTACTAGTTCATTTTAATAATTTTATGCTATTCTTATGATGGACAATATGAAAAGAAGTCTGCAAGAAAGAAGACTGGCTATCTTATTCCTGGCTTGTGCCATTGGTTTGTTTTGTAATCATGAACAACTTGTTTTACCTTTGTTTCCCATTCTAGTCTTTGTCAATCTTGTTTGCTTATGAAAATTGCTAAAAAGAGAAATGTTCCACTAAACGTTTGGATCCAATATCATTGAAAGAATAAGGCTTTTGTTTCTGTTGTAGTGCTGTTTATGGTATCTTTGTTGCTATTATGACACAACTAATGCAATTACTGCAAAGAATCTCCTATAGCTCTCTTTTGCTACCTTGGCGATGTATATACAGGTAATTCCCTTCTCATGAAAAATTACCGTTGACTTCTACCTCTACTGTCTTTCACATTACAGAAAGACAGTGACAAAGTTTGGTGTCTTTTTATATAGATGAAAGACCCTTTCATTTTAGATTTTTTTTTTATAGTAGGGGAAACTTGCTTTCTTGACAAAGCTGTCAAAGATTGAATATCTATGATTACTTATATAGGATCTAAGTAAAAAAATCATACAAACTACTGAAACATGTAAGTTCTGATTTGTAACTGATATAACTGATTATAAGTTGCAAAATAATTCATTGTAAAAATCTGTTAAAAATCAGTTGTCCCAATCGCTGATCTTGAATCCCTTACCATTTAATTGTAACTTTTTTACCAATTTGGCTCCATCAATCGTCAGTGATTGAAACACGGACCTTGCCGGGTCCGATGAGGACTGTCCAGCCCCCATTGTCCTCTGTGGCTCACCTACAGCTCCAGTCCCTGATGCAGGGCACCATTCGTAACGATTGCGACACGGACCCAGACCGGCAGGGAATCTGAATCGTTTATTCAAAGAAATGAGCTGGTTTTATACACTTCTTCAAGGCACAGTATTTCCTTACATGGCAATACTCACTATGTGACCTATCCCATGCTGCCACATCAGCAACACGCTTTCTGAATGTCCTTCTGTGGGGTGATCACGCGCTGGTCACCCGTCTGTCAGCTTCCGGCAGCTCCTCTCCGTAGGGCTCTGCCGGGTGACACCTCCTCCCCCCAGGGTCCGGCGGAGACAAGCCTCTCTGTGCCTCCATGTGCTCCTTTGTGCTGCCATGTGCTTCTTTGTCACACAGCCTGTAACTCAACTCCATCCCATCTCTTCCCACAATCAATAATTTTATTAAAGATATAATTATACCCACTAGCAGAAGATATCGATGTTATCTAAGACATCAAACACAAATATTGCTTTAAAACAAAACACTTCATAATGTTGGATTAATATCACTGTTGCACAAAGAATGTAGATAAGCATATTGAACTGGTTAGTAAATAATCTTCAACTAAGGTTTTTGTTTGTTTGTTTGTTTGTTTGCTTGTTTTATTATGTGGGTTTCAAAGATCCAAACTAAACCTGAGTACAACATTGATGAAGTGAGTTAGGCACTTTGCAGGATTTTCTAAGACCTTTGAGACATCATCCACAAAGGGACTTTGTGAACCCTGCTAGAACTTCAGAACATAACCCCAGATTTTAAATCCACAGACCACTGGTCAGGTGCTGTTAAACTTGGAAGACATTTAATTTTCACATTTGTTTAAATGCCAGGTATTGTCTCATTCCCACTCTGCCTGGGCCCCAGACACAGGCCGAGTGCTACCAAACTTTTTCCTGTCCATAAAAAAAAGTGTGAAAAGAGAACTAGCATCTTTCTAAACTGAGCACCAGTGGACTTGCAGTGACCTGACAAGAGTTCAGCCACCCTTAACCTCTGTTACATCGTGCCCAAGCATGGTTTAGACGCAGGTGTTCTTGTTAACATGGCTACCCCAAAAGATAGAAATTTTTGAAAATCACACTCCTCTTTATGGTAAGTAGATACACCAAGGTGCCTTTGAAAGTCCTGCCCTGTGAGCTCACTCTCTCTCCCCCTCCTCTCCTTCTTGTTCTCTCAGTTACGATACTTCTTTTCTACTTTTTTTTTCCCTTTGTTGCAGCCATTTGGCAATTTTCTTTCCCTTATTTCAGAGGCCTTTCTGAATCTTCCAACTCGTCCTGTTGGCTAAGGAACTAAACAATATCCAGATATCCATTGCCACCGAAGATGAAGTACCCACTTAATGGTGTTCTTCTAGTCTTCACTATCAAAACTGAGGTAATTAGTCCTTGATCAAAAAGATACTACTGACTTCAATGAAGTTTTATATCTTTACACCAGCTGAAAACATACTTCAAATTTCAATGGCTCATTACAAGGACCCGTGACACAAAGGCATATTTTAGGTTTTAGGGTTTAAAATTCACCCCTTTTTTTTTTTTTTTTGAGGCAGGTGATCAATGATTTGCAACAATGGCATTAATTGTTCTCATTCTTTTCACTTCTGTAAGTACCGAACAATTTGTATTATTGATCCAGGAAGTGTTACGGTGATTTCTTCAGTGATTTGTTAGATTACATGCTCCAGTGGCTGTCTATTCCAGTGATTATTGTTAGCACAGCCTTTTTCCCCAATGTTCATTTCATAGTAGAATGACTACAGTTATTAGCACTACTACAATTATTATTGTGAGCATCAAATTGGTTAACAGGTTTTATAAACACAATTTAAAGAAATGTTTTGAATGAGGCAACATAAAATCACACCTCTTCCTATACAAACTATTTTTATGTTTTATTAGTTGTACTCTCATTCATTCTCTTTCATAAAGAGAAAAAAAAAAAAAGGATCCTGCACACTGATGAGTTAAGAGGACATCTATGGTGCTGAAGAAATCCCATTGCTGGGGTCACACCACCTGTCAGACCCACCTCCAGGGGCTTTCTCATGACCCATGGTAGGATGGGTGCAGTTACACACTTCTCACTGCTGGTTTTCTCATCTGATAGAGGACTGGACTTCGCAAAACATAATTTTATCCCAAATGAAAGATAATAATTAGTGATTATAGCACTATCCTTATAGGTGAGGGTAAGGGTTAAGAGTAGGTTGCTCACTGTAGCATAACACTGACCAGGAAACAGATTCTTTCATTAGTAAGTAACTAAAGAAAAATTTATTTTGTGTATGCATTTTAAGGATTGTGGCCCTCGTAGCAAAAGCACCACAGCAGATTTTTAATGCTTTTGCTGTGTCTGTTTATCTTCCCCCAAGCCATGAGAATTCTGATAAATCTGCAATATGTTTTCATGGCTGGTTTTACTCTGAGCTTCCAGGTCTGTGGGAAATTTAATAAACTGCTTTGTGTATGTTTATATTTTGAAATGCGCCTAACAATGACATCCATGTAATTTAGGAATGTAGTAACTTCTTTGCTGCATTGATTTTGAAGGTCAAAGAGCCACTGATGCCAGTTGGAGCTATTCTGATTCAGCTTGAGTTTTAGGGTTGTGTACAGATCAGGTTTTATTTTATCTGATCCAATTCAGCTACTATCCCTGCTGAAGATACAATTTCAGGAAGACAGGACTGTGTCTTTACAGATCAGAGACAGCCAGAAGAAAATCAGAGAACTAGGGAACAGAAAGTACGGGAAAGAATAGACTCTTCTTGCTGACACAATTAAATAGAAGACAGTTATTGAACCATTTAATGTGTCTCACCTCTCTGCACAAAAAAGCCATAAATAATATAAGGAGAGGGACCACTTTTCTTCACAGAGCCTGCACAATGGTATGTGTTGAAAATGACATGCACAAGTCCCCATCTGTGAATAAAGGTTTAGTTAGATGTTAAGTTCATGAACAATAAGCAAAAAAAATTAAATCGTGAAAGAAAAAAAAAGCAAAAATAGTAAACAAAGATCAAGTCTCTATGAGTTTATCTAAAAACAGGAGACAATATTGATAGCTTTAGTATTTTTCAACTAAATATTAATGACAGAATTTTGTTTTAATGTATTGGAGTTTAAAATCCAGTTCCCAATCTCTTTGATTCCTCTGAACAGTACTCTTTCCAAGCTGTACTGACTATGGTTAGTGTGAGCCAGAACTGGATGCCTGGTTCTCTGAAGTTCTTCTACACAGCCTTTTTTTATCAAAACTTTCAAAAATGTCTTTTGAAAACATATCCAGAACAATACATACTTGAAATTAAGTTCATACAAAAAAAGAGTTTTTAAAGTTTATGTTAGAGAGTTGGATATAATATATTAGCCCAAAAAATTTGTTTTCTAGGGTGATGATACTAACTAAGCATACTCCTTCCTGCAGCCATCATTTTCCATTTCAGATCCAGCAATGTAGGAGATAGGTCACCCACTCGACCAGTAAACTGAATCAAGTGGCAGATACTGTTCTGTGTTTGGGACAGTGTGAAGATTTCTGCAGCAGAGAGTTGTTATGGGTACAGGACATCAAAGGGAAGCTCTTCTGGTCTTCCTACAACTTAACACAACTTCTTACTGTCACACCCTCCTACACCTTAAATGCACAGCCTTGAGGAGGGGATGAGTCTCTAGGAATTCTAGCAGAAATCTTCCTTACTAATATCTCTGTGACATCAGGATTTTATGTCTTATAATCATGCATTATCCAAAGCTCATCAAAAAGGCATTTCTAACCTATTTACAGCTTAAAATGGGAAAATTTGTTGACCAGCCTGATCATCACTTCACAAAATAAATCCTAGGGAAAATATGCTGGTGCCTATCCACTGCATCCTAGAAGAATACTGAAGACAGCATGAGTGGATTTCTGTGCATGAAGTGTATGTCTCTTCAGTCGTGGTGGGGCCCCTCTGATCCTCATCACCCATTTACTTTCATTCACTCTATGGTCCAAAAATTCTAGATCCCAAACTCAAATCACCTCACAGACTTCTGTGGACAGCTTTCTGATAGAAAAGGGAAAAAAGAATAAGAAGAGCAGAGGTTTTTATTAGAATCTGCTGTACACAGACAGAAAAGCAGGATCTGTGAGGCCTGTGGTTGCTCCTTGAGATCTGGGTGCCTTTAGCATGGGAAGAGGCTAATTACAAGCTGCTGACTGGCTGAGTGTTGGCAGATGATGCTTGTGATGAAAAGAAAGCTCAAATCCCAAGAAGTGAGATGACTCTATTAGTTCAGAAAATGGGGAATCTCCCAAAGATGCTGGCAAAGGGGGACCTGACCTGGCAGACACCTACTACATTCATCCTCTAAGTCTGCTTGCAGCCAGTATAGCAAGTCCGTCACCACAAGTCTGCTAATATTTGCAACATCTATTGACCTTTCCTAGCACCATGAGAGTCCTTGGAATAGAATCTATCCAGGATCTTTATAATCTCTTAACCTTTCAAGTTCATAAGAGACCTATAAAGCCACTCCATGTCCATTCCTGAATTTCCCCCTAGCACCATGGAGCGGGTGATGCTAGTCTACAGTACCCAACAAACAGTAAGCATGACACTAGAGCTCAAAGAGCTATTGACATCTGTAATACTCACAGTGGCACTGTTGGTGAATCCCTTCACTATGGTGTCATATTTTAAAGCTTTCTAACTTTCTTTTTTTTTCACTCTGTGAAGTGCTTCCACAAAACTGATGTACGATCTTGGGAAAACAGAAACTCAATCTGCACTGAGTTACACCATCAAGACAATGAAATCACTCTAAAAACAGAGTACTGTTTTTTTTAGTACTAGCTCCGCTGGATTTTACTTGTAAAAATATTTTCCAAGGGATACCTAATGGTTTCACCTGACAACAGTAATTTTTAAAAGCCTGAACTGTATTAAAAGACCTCATGTACCAAAGTTTTCTTTCTCTCACTAATGTACTTCTTGTATGTTTTGTACTTATCTCCACACAGTCAGTGGCTTCTGTGTTGAAAAGCATTTTAAGAACATTTAAAGAAACATTGTCGGCATTTCTGATATTTTCAAAGCCATTTGAATACTTGAAACAACCTACCAAATATTTCACTTAATTTTTTCTAAGTATCCTTCTGAGTCTTAAAAAAATCAGATTTATAAAAAGGATACTTATTATTGAGATCCCCTTGCTCTCCAGATGACCCCCTCAGCTCATTTCCCACACTCTTCCATCACTTTATTTTGTCTTTCCAAGCTCAGTTCCTGTTCTTTTCTAGCTTATCTCAAAGATATATATCTTATGACTGAAGGATGGAGAGATTGATACTGCTTTTCATAGACAGAGGGGGAAAAGCCAGCACCATGCAAAGGGCTATAGGGCTTTTAGCTCCAATAAGATTTATTGTCAGAAGCTCTGTTAGAGATCAGATAAGCCTTGAAATGAAGCAGAAAGTCTTGAGAAACAACCTGTTCTGTATAGGGCCTAGAAATGGAAGAACATTTTCAAGAATCTCTACTCTGAGAAAAAGTTATTTGCTTATTTGTGAGAACTGGTTTGTGAACAGTTTGAAATTACAATTGGGTTTTATGAACTGGCTGACTCTTTTCTAAGACACAACAGGTTTAGCGTATTCTTGTCTCATATTTCCTGTCTGAGGAACCAGAGGGTCAGACTTATATGTCTGGAAGAAAGGGTTGCATACCTGCTAGATGTCTGGTTGATAAGAGTGGCTGTGGTTTGTGGTCTAACAGTATGAAGGTGGTGAAATTAAGAAAATTAATAGATGGTGCTGGAGGTCATTTTGACGAAGAGAGCTGAAGAGTTCAGGGGCTTATTAGTGGGGTCCTGCCAGAGGGATCTCATTCAGAGAGAGTATGTGAGAAAAAGACCATCCTGAGATTAGAAGGAGTTCTACCTTCCTCCAATAGGAAAAACAGTGCTCCTACTCTATCTGCAACCAACCAGTGACCAAAGCACTAGAGCAAGGATTACTGTCTAGGAGGCCAGAAGGGAGAGAGTGTTGTCTTAGTGTGCAAGGGAAACACAGCTGAATATGAAAACCACAGAAATTAAAGTGGCCACCTTTAAATGAACAAAATCAGCTATAGGTAACAAGGGAAGACTACAAACTTAGGGCAGAGAAGAGAGAAACTGCAAGCTTCCTTCAAGAATTGCTTGTGGAAATTGCTAAATTTGATGAATTGGAGAGGCAGCAAAATGTGTTCCTTTCCTTTGAAGAATTGTTGACACCTCAGTGTCAGGGACAGCAATTTCTTGCTGAGCAATGTCTCTATTCCATCTGACCAGATGCAAAAAAGACAGCAACAAATGCTGCTGCATTGAATCAGTCCCAAAGGACATCAAAGCCCAAGCACTGAGACCAAGGGAAAGAGAGGAGTCCAACTGTCTGACCTTGCAGGAAATTTACCAAATCAGAAGCTATAAACAGGCTAATTCTGATATAATCACATGCATCAACAAATCCTCCCAAGCAGCTGACACACATCCCTCAGTGATGTTTTTGTTCATCTAAGATGTTATTCACACAGTGCAATTTGATACCTGTTTGGGCAAGCAGCCAGCATAAAGCCGGTAGTCAGGGAAGAAGAAGACTCAGTATAATGTACAATTAATGTATACACTGGGCAATTATGTAATTTGAAGTATATTTACATGTGCCTGTGTCTATTTGTAAGGCGCTTTGCTTTTCTTTAACTCTGTTACAATATCTATTAAGAGCAATGTACTTGATTACTGTTAACTGATAAGTGTGAGATTCACCCATTCAAAGGTCAAAATAAACAACAGTAATTTTATAGCCTGATCTCTTGTATGATTGCAGAAATGGAAGAATCAGGGACAATAAGAGCTGTTCTTGGCTCAGGTCAGACAATACTGTCTAGTTCTGTTACTGGACTTGCCCTGGCATCCCTGCTCTTTTCCACTTAGTTATTTTATCCCCATTTTGAGCTTTCTCAGCTGTGTAAAAATAAAATAACCTGGCATAGAAGTCAGAAAGAGGGAGCCAACATGATTGTTAAGGGAGAGAGTGGAAAAGGGCAGTGTAAGGAGTAGGGATACTAAAGAAAATAACTCAGTGGGACTTCAGTACCTTAAATAAACAACCTATGTTATTATTGTCTCCCTTCATCTCTGCAGTTCTTTACCACAATGTTGATGATTGCTACTGAGCCTGAGGAAGTATCAGTGATAATTTTTTGCAATTTAGATATTTGCAGCTAAATAAATTAAATTTTATTATTTTCAGAGCTAAGTCCTTTGTCTTGGAAGAATATCCCTGTCTTCAGTAAAACTGCTCTCACTATAACCTTCCCTTAAGACTGTTTTCGAGCTAATATTAAGTTCATTTCACCCTTTAGCACACCACACAAAGAGACAGAAGAAATGCTCACTACAATTGAAGAAATTGAAGAATGCTGAAATCTAACCTGCAAACAACCTTTCCACTTTCACAGCTAAATGTTGCAACTACCCTTTATTTCTTGACAGCCTGCATTCTTCGGTCTCAGGTGTAAATACTTTGGAAATCTGAGATACAAGGCTTTCAACTGTATGCTGAAAGCTGTAAATATCAGGCACAATTTCCTTTTATTTTAATGAGTGTGTTGTCATGGAAACTTTGCAATGGACTCTGGGCTTCGTACTCAAAACTCTTGAGGTTTCTGGCAGTTCCCTGATGGGTCCTGTCAACTGCTCTTTCACAGGAAGTGATAATAAAAATTCACTTTCCTGTTCATTGAACCTTGAATGAACTGAAGGAGAACAACCTCAAATCCACTTGCTTCCTCTCACTCCAAATTTCACATGCATGACTGATAGTATGCTACTTAACCCTTTCAATAACTTTGTAAACAGCTAAGTAACAGTTAAAACTCTCTCTTGTTGCATGATCTTGAAATTAATTTTATTTTTACATGAAACAGGTATTAAACCTGACTTCTTAAACACTTATAAATGCTGACCTCTAAGTGAAGTTGGAGAGTAAAAACGTAAAAGGAGAAAGCCTCAACAGTTTTAAGCAGAATAACTTTTTTTTTCTTTGCAGATTTATTTCCTGATTTAGAACATTTTAAATTAATAGCATAATGAGGATAATATCCTGTTTTCTGATTTTTCATATATTTTACTCTGTAAATGTCTTATACAGGCATGTCACATTAGTGAGTGAAAGACAGTAAAAACCCCTAAGCATCATTTTCCAGTCCACAATTATGTATTTTTCAGCAAGGTTCCTACATCCAGAAAGTTCTCCTGCTGTAAAATACTGTACCATTATGAAACTACCGTTTGAGAACTATTCCCTCAAGAATTCTGCTTTTGCTGCTGAGGGAAGATTCCTGAAATTTGTCCTGAATGTGATCACCAAAATGCCTGCAGTTAATCAGGCATTTATGCTTCTATGCTGCTGTTCATCCATTTGCTCTCGGTTTTCATATTTCCCAATTTCACAGCTGTCACATGTCAATGCATTGACCCAAATACTATATCTTAAACTAACTTGTCCCTCCCATGGCTGACTTTAGATGCATCTGCAAGGCAGAGAAGTGCTTGAAACAGGTGATACTAGGTGTTTATTGGCTTGCATTATTGAGTTTCAGTAACAACTTCAGGAAAATATTGCAACTCTAGCACCTCTGGCATATGCCCAACCTCCCTGGAAGGTGAGTGACACCAACACATAGTACATTAGCTGCTCTGTCCTCATTGTTGTCCATCAGGTCTCCACTGCACAGTCAGTTTCTTAGGTTAAGAAATCATTAATTGTTTTACTCAAATGTTGGTATCATTGAGAGGAACCTCAAAAACATGCCAGCAAGCAAACAAAATCCCCCAGCAGTTCTAGCTGCCTATCCACCAATATAACAAACAGATCAGAAAGTAGAATTGCTCACTCATTGCTGTAAATTCTACAAAATACTAAATGCTGCTGGGAAGTTTTATGTGATTAAAAATTTAGAAACCACTGCTTTAACCATTTAGAAGGGATCAGATGACAAAAGGAGGAAGGAAAATGAAGAGATATTAGTTGTGACCAACAACTCATAAGCAGTGCTCACAGGTCATGTTCATACAGGTAGAACATTAAATGGGCTCAGATCTAGTGCTGGTTTTGCCCATTCATTTACATAAGAAATCAGGATGACCACATCTGTACACACTTATATGAAGTACATGTAAAATGGAAAAAAAACAAAACATATACACATTATTTTAAGGAATTTCATTTTCAGAGAGATATAGCAAATTTGCTACCTGAAGCATTGCTGATCAAGAGGAAGAAATAAAATAGTGACACAAAACAATGAGTTACAGCAAGCTGATGTGGAGGGGCAGCAGAAGCCTCTAGTCTTGGTGGAGTCCACTGGAGGACTGAATAGCAACAGGAAAAGATCTGATGAAGAGAAGCTTAGGTAAGATTCAATGAACAGAAAGATGATAAAAATATTTGAAAGTAAGAATTCACCAGTAGATGTATGCATTTTTCTGTACTAGAATTTTAAGTAT
Source organism: Eulacestoma nigropectus (assembly GCA_013397775.1). NCBI lineage: Eukaryota > Metazoa > Chordata > Aves > Passeriformes > Eulacestoma > Eulacestoma nigropectus. The sequence continues at coordinate 92,218 of VZTE01002831.1, read as the reverse complement.
CAAGATTGCCTGCGATTCCAAAAGGTGTTTGCTAGATAATCCATCACTATTATTCTTGAAGGCAGATTCAGAGGAAATACTATGGGTTTGTGTGAGCAGCACTGACTACATGGACTGGTCTCTTCTGATCTAGCAAAATCTCCAAATCCCTTCTCCAATCCACAGGACCAACACAGAGACAAAAATTCATGCTGAAGCGGCCAGTAAACTGCTGGATTAATGTTCACCGTTACCACTTTCTTTGAGCAAGTGTGATTTTGCAGCAAGTGCTTTTGTCATTAGTATTGTCTCAAAATATGTTAATGCCTAATTGATTTCAATTCAGGCACAGTGACACCCCGCAGCACTGTTTCTCTAGATGGGTGTAGACCTTTCCTAGGTCAAGAGCAAAAACTGACCCAATGCCTCACTTTGTCTAGGAAGAGTATGATATTGCCCTACAAACATCTAACTAGAAAATACACAAAAGCACAAAAATAAATTCATTCACAAAATTCACATGATAAATATGTACAAAGTTTAACATTTCTGCTTAGGATTTCCATACTGACCATTGGCAGAAATTCTTTTCACTTACAAAATTTATTCAAACAATGATCAGCTGCACTGAATGAATAATTTCTAGTTTCAGATACTCTCTTTCTAGAACATTACCATTTTAGAGTTTGTGTTTGCCATTTGACAGTGCAGCCTTTTCTTCATGTGAAACTACTTTGTGATGGAGGAAGAATTTGCATTTTGTCTTTACACATTGTGAGTATTTCCACTGACTTCAAATGGCCTTGAAATCAACGGAGCTGTCATATACATAAGTCATCACAGTGTCAGCCAGACCTTTAAACAGCAACCACCACGTCTAGCTACATCTGCAGAAGAATTCAGTCATTTACATATGGCACTTTTGAACCCACATATGCCATACTCTCATCAGAGGTTTTAAGAAGGGGGGGAAGAGAAATTAAACTATCATATTTGTCAGTATGGCCCACTATGAAATTTAGCCTGCTTTCTGTTTCTTCTAATGAACAGCATTATAATGAAGTTATTAGTAAGCTTAAAGATGGCTCATATTAGCATCAGTCTTGTAATAAAACAGCATAGGAAATACAGAAAACATGGACCCTTACTTCTTTATGATCATACATCTCAGACACTTGTCCTTCAAACTGTTTATATGGTAGTTTCACAATCTCATCAGGATTCTATCGCATGCATGAAAATAAAACAATTGTTATGGCAACATACTGAGACAGTACTTTTAGTGTTTGACACAAACAAAGAGGTTGACAAACAACAGGAAGAAAATGGACATTAAATTACCTCAACTGAAGAGAAAAAGCAAACATATAACAGAGTGGAAAATTATGCCACTAAAATTTGCTCATGATACATGTGTCTCTGCCACTTATTACTGAAGTCTATTTTCTGCATAAATATATGCAATACGCATTGTTTAAAAATTGTTTCAAACATCCAGTTTTATTTTCAGTATTTAGAGATAGAGACTGAGAGAAGGATGGGTGGCTAAATTCATATAAGGCGAGAGAAAGATATTTAATTATGGAAAAGGGCATCATAATAGTAATACATAAAAGCCAAGATAGAGAGGTAGAAGAATCGTTATAATAAATCATTCTGACACTAGTTAACATCACTCAGAAGAATTATGTGATTAAGCCTGGCAAAATAAAGAAAAATATATATTTATGTTCATTCACACACAAGTGTTTTGAGCAAACGAAAAGTAAAAAAACCCCAGCAATTATCAGGGTGATTAGAGTATTATAAACTGGTGGCTACATCACCTACTAGATGAATTCCTTATCTTGTTAGTTAGGTGACAGCAGGGAATAAAAACCTATTTTGTCACACATACATGTGTAATCTGATTACATGGAATTAGTATGGCATCTTCTGGACAAGGATTTTACATTATTGAAAATGAAAAAAAAACTCCAAAAGCCCTCTAATTGGAAAATACATTATATAAAATTTGGATGCTTTGAAATAGGGATGGATAACTTGGATATGATCCAATATAAATTCTGATCCTGGGGTTTTACATTTTGAAATCTACATCATCTTCTTTTAAATTAGCAAAAATAGACAGAAAACAGCAGAAATGATACATACATATGTCCACTGGCCATAGAAGTTATATATCTTGGGGTAATTTTTAGACAAACACAAATAACTTCAGTTAAACTAAGAAATTTTGCTTTTTACAGTTATACAGAAATTTAGAAAGAGGTATAAGATCTTGAGTTCTTCATTTAAGCATTTTAAGCTACATTTATTCAGTGCTGCCACATTCACTGCACTTAGAAATTACACTGCATGACGCTGTTTAGTGTGGAGGAACACCCTCAGTGCAGGAACTTCTGTGTGCAGCCGCAGTGAGGGCTGCAGGCTGAGCTCGGGGGGCAGGAGCCTAAGCCTGAGCACAGACTTTCTCACCCTTGCACTCTAAGGGTATAAAAGCCCATGGGGGTTCCTTTGTTCAGGGCCCCTTCTTAAATTCACCCAGCTCAAGCTGTTATTTTGTTAGTTATTGCACGATGATTAAATCATTTTAAGAATCTGAACATCTGAGACTCTGCTCTGGGAAACCTGGTTTGGAGCCAGTAAGGAGACCTGGTCTGACTGAGTATGGGGTGTGTAGGTGCAAAGGGGGTTTGATCCCATATCACTAGCTTGAGGCAGTGCAGGAGTGACTACCAGAGTGGATGACTGGACAGGGAATTTTCCTTTACATTAGAAGAATAGATCTCAGGATCCTTTATATAACCTGAATGATTTAAACAACACATATGAATGGAAGACCCGTGCTGCCCTTTTTCTTTGTAACAACTGAACACCAATGTATTGCATTCAGGCATGGCAGCTCATCTAAGACAGCAATTTAAACACAAAATCCCCTCCCAGAAATTGAGGCAGATCTTGATCTGAAATGTTTGTACTTGGCATTTGGCATGCTGCTGGCTGATACCTAACTTCAACTAAAACTCACACTGCTTGAACATTGCCAGTTTTGTGTAACCAGATTGGAAGAGCAAGAAGTTTCCCGTGTGCGTCCCTGTCCCAGCTGTTGTGTGTGCCCTCACACCACCTCCAGGCACAGCTGAGCTGACACAGTTCTTTGTCGGGCTGCACTGTCACCAAGATCACTGAACTCACCTGGCTTGAAAATAAAAGTGTTTTTTCCCTTGGGGTATTTTTGACCTGCATTGGTTCATTGTTTCAGCGAAGAGTCCAACCTCAGGAAAGCTTATGTTAGCACAGCAGAGGAGATGGAGAGGTTGGAAATGCTTTAAACTGCTGTCGTCATGGAAGCTGACAGACTGTGAAACTACAATTTGAGGAGAGCAGCATAGCGTATTTTCCCATATGAAACTCATATTGTACCACATTAAATATTCTGTATCTCCAACAAAACTGTGGTTTTTTGCCATTGTAGCCAATGGGAACCAGATTTGCACTGCCCATAGTAAACATTTGGTAATACACTGCAAAAAATCAAAAAAACCCTTAATTTTAAAAAGTTAAGTGAAATACATGTAAGATCCTTTCTTACAAGGAAAATAAAATGTTTAATATAATTTTTTTTTTCCAGGGTTTTTTTTAAAAACTTCTATTTCAAATCATTAGCATATGACTGAAAATCATCCTGTATTTCTTTATACTGATGGGGATCAAAAAGTATACCAAGCATTCCAGAAAGTAAACATGAATTTAATCCTAATTTTAGTATCTAATTCTGATTTAAGTGTTTTTATTATATTGTATAAGACTAATGGAAAAATCTGGTAATCAACTAAAAAGTCAGGAAACATAAGGATTTACCAAAGGCCAGTCAGAACGCTTATTTCAAAAGTATGTCTTGTCAAACCAGCATGATTTCTCAGCTGTTCATTGTGAAGTGCCTGACAAAGGTTTTTTCAATTCATTTTTATTTCCATCTGCCTCTGAATTGCATAACATATGATGTCAGGAGCACTGGGGTTTAACTTTGTGCTGCATGACACACTTTTTCTTTAGAAAAAAAGCTGTATACTAAATAAGCAAGATGGACATTGAACAGATTATGAATTGGCTATAGGTAGATTTCAGTATAGGAACTCTGTTTAATGGTGATCAGTACTCTACATTATTCAGCACCTCTGTCATTGATCAAGAATTAAACACATTATTGATTTTAGTGTATTTTGCAAAGTCATTCGGAAAGACTGGATAATCAGTGCACTAAGACAATCACATAAAGCATTTCTGTATTGCTTAGTAAATTCACAGAATTAATTTAAACACTACTAAATGCAAAGTAAAAAATCTAGAAAGATGCAGACTATACTTACAGAATGATGGACTATATCCTGGAAAGCTGAGATCTGGCTGGGAAGTGCTGGATGAGCAATTTGACATTCATTCTCAGTGGTTTGCATAAGTCTTCTGCAATGGCAAAAAAGGCATACTTGTAACACTGCAGAGTCAGTTAAGGCCAGCATTTTCTTATTGCTATGTTTTAAAATGACATTGACAAATCATTCAGAAAACAAGCCATAAAGATATTTAAAGGTGGAAGGAAATGTCTTTCTGTGAGAGACGGTAACAAGTCCTTCTGTTTACTTTATAAAAATGTAGACAGAAAGAGGATTTGAATTTATTGTATAAAATCTTCTTGTGGAGAAATTCTCTGAAGAGTGTCTAATCCAGTGGCAAAAAACTGAAACCATAAAAATTCAAATGAGAAATTATGAGCACTCTTCTAGTATTGGCAGGGATAAGTTAATGGAGGAAACTATCAAGAGAAAAGGTTTATTCCGTAACTGTCGATTTGTTTGGATGGAAATTTTTACTCAAAAAAAACAAGTTATAGATCAGCATCATCCCTGATTCAGCCCAAAGCATGCCCTACTAGGTGAAATCTCTCCATCTGACATATCAAGGTAAAATGCATGATCTAGTGTTTCCTTTTTGCTTTAAACTGTTAAAATGCCTGCTCTCAGTGCCTGGGGTCTTTTACATGCCATCACTCAACCACAAAAAAATCTATTGTCCTGTGGTAACTGAACTGCTATTTTTAACATTGTTTTCAGTGTTATATTTAACAAGGTACAGGTCTTAAAACATTTTTCAGTAAAAAGAAACATCTGCAGCCTCTTATACTGGAGATCAGAGGTCGTTGGTAGACAAAAGAAAGGCACTGGTCCATTATCAGGCTGATATTTTCATTATATTCTCTGATTTAGATGACCTCTGTATATTATTCTTAAAAGGAATGACATTACAACCTCTGTTTTTCATTAATGAATCTCTATAGCTTCAAATAATAGCATGGTTTTCCCATGCAGTTTTCTGGAACAGACTCCTCTTGCCTTAATGGGAGGGAATTTGCACACGTATATATCTGTCTCTCCCTAATCTGTCATGCCCTTTCCAGTACTACTTTTTTCTAACGTTTAAGATTTTTCTAACAGTACTTCTAGAAAGTGTGTGTCATGTTTAAATATGGTATACTTTAAATAGTACAAGTACACAAATGTGTAGTTTAAAACAGCTATGTTGTAAAGTCAAGGCCTTTAACACTCGTGTTCAGAAACCAACTGCCATTAAAATACCAGTCAAATGGTGCTCAAATTAGCCTCAGAAAAATTCTGGGCTGCACAATGACTCAAGACCTGAAGCCTTGACATGTCTGGATTTGGGTTCGTGGCTCTGGTTCTGGAATCCACCCCACAAAGACTGTACAACACACACCATGAAGGCTGGGGTGGGACATAAGCTGGGAATAGGACCACCACAGCTAGAGCAAAGAGCAGAGGATCAAGTTGGTCAGAAAAATTATTAAAGAGTATAAACAATGAAATTCTGCCTTTCCCCTGGAGTTTTGCTTACACACTAGACTGGGCTTTCTGTCTGACTGCCTTTTTTGAAGATGGGTCTCCAAGCCCTTCCTCAGGCAGGGATGACCAGCTCCCTTCTCACTGTCAGGTGTCCAAGGGGGAGCTGAGGGAGGTGTCACTGCTTGCCTCTTGAACTGAAAGTTCAATGCCACTCACCACTGATAACACTGCAGAAGGAAATGCAAGATTTCAGATAGGTTTCAGGGGCACAAAAGGAGATGACTGACACCTCCTAATGCTGAATCCACCAGGCAGGAAAAGACCTTGATCAAGAGGGCTGAACTAGATGAACATATGTCTAGAAATATAAATCTTGGCATGAAGTACAAGATATTTTGGACAGGCACTACAGCAAATTCTTACTTGAGGATTCTTAGACTTCATAGTCCTTATGGTATTAAATTGGAAACCTCATATATCTTGAATAAATGTATTGTTATTATAGTTGTGTCCCGACTAGCCTCATTCTCTCTTTTAGGTGTATTGCTTAGTTTCAGCTGTAGTCTGAGCCTGAGCTCTTTCCAAAATCTGGTTACACTTCTCCACATTGTTCCAGTAAGAACTCAGCCTGTGTAATGTACATTGACAAACAAAATTTCTGGCATTCTTGCCTCTCTCTTACTGTCAAAAAGGTAAATGAGATACAGGAGAAGGGCCAGGGCATGCCAAGGTCCATTCACACTTCAAATAATCATACCACAGAGTGTCTGCGATATCCCTAAGGGCTTCCCTTCTCTTCCTCTTTTTTCTCCTAGATGGTGATGAGGAAAACAGATTTTGAAAATACCTGGAAGCATGAATTCACATACTGGATAAATGCTTTTATAACCCTTTAAGCAAAGCAGATTGACAGTTTACTCAAAAAGGAGAACTTCTAAACACAATGCTTCATTAACCAGCTAAAATGAAAACTTCTTTCTGCAAATAAAGTGGCATCTTCTTGAGAATTATATTCTAGGAAAATGCTGCAGCTGACATTGTGCAAAAGTGACAAAATATTTTGCCTGACAAAATCTTGACAACATTTCATTTTATGTTTCAGAGATTTATACTTATGGATTCATATTTTCAAGGCCAGAGGGCCCCATTAGATGCCTTGCATGACACACATCTTTGGATTACAACTCCTTATTCTTGTACGGTTTTCAACAATTTCTGTTCTACCTAACACTTATCTTTCAAAGATGTGTCAAGTCTTGAGCTGAAGAACTAGGGATGTTATTTCATTTCTTTTATGTTTTCCAATTTGCTTTGAAACACTTACAACCAATTTCTTACCTCGAAACTTTAGTAATTTTTATGGATATTTGGAATATTTAAAATACTTGAAAACAAACTTTGCAGATTAAATACTTACTGAAAGAGCAACTAATTTTAGAAAACTGAAGGGTTAGTGGCAAAGATGAAAATAGGAAAATTTCATTTTTGCAAAGCAGAAACTGCATAAATATATAGCGTATACTTGGATCAAAGCCATTTGCACATCCAGTCAGACTTGAGGAGTTTGCTTCACTTTTTTGTAGATATTTTTAAATGAAGACTGATAATTGATGAACTAGTTTGTCAGACAGACCCACCTTAATCCCATGGGTGTGCAAAATTACATAGCCCTTCAGATTCCCAGTTGCAGGTATACACCAAAGTCTAACATGTGCCTTCCTTGGCGATATCTTAAATTAGTCTAAGGTGACACTACAAACTCAATCCCTTAACTGCATAAAGAGTTTTACAGCTGCAAATGCAGACACTGAGTTTGTTTCCTTCAAATTTTCATCTTTACATCGGAAATTAGTCAAGGATATGCTTGTTTTTGCCAAATAGGCATAAAACTACATACATAAAACAAGGATGCAACTGAATAGCAACCAAACTAAACTTGTGAACTGAATCTGGATCTTGAAGAAAACTGTAATGAAACTTCTACAGGCCAGCAGTTAGAGTAGATGTAGCTAAAGATTTTTTTTTTAGCAGCTAAAATATGCAGGCATAATTTTGAGATTCTCTAATTTTTCCTCTGACATCAATCTGATGAGATATTCAAATGCTTAATTGATGTGATAACATAATTCATATCTCTTTGTCTGTGGGTTAGGTTTAATGTAACAAAGAAATGCTAATAATTCCAGAAATGTTTTCGATAACTTCTTTACTGGTCTTAATTGGTGGCTTTAAATGGGACAATAAAGGAAAGGTTTACAATACCTGCTTTCATATGACTTCAATACTTCATGGAATTCATCCAAGATATGTAATGCAAGGAATTTCTGTACTGTCCTTCTAGTGTTCAGTGGAATGAACAAGCAGAAAAATATTTACCAAGAAAAATGCAGTCACAGCCCACCAATATATTTTCATTAGTCTCTGCCTGATAGTAGATTATCTTCTGCATGACAGATGAAATTAGACTCTGAAAAGTACTATTAAATGCTTTCTTCCATATGTTAATATACCAGCAGAATCAAACATAGCTTTGTTTTCTCTGTCTTTAGTATTATTTTTCCATTCATTTAGGGTTTTCCCACTTTAAGGATATTACGAGTTTTCATAAAAAAGCCATTTTCCAGAAAGCTTTTTCTATTTGTGCCCATAATATTACCAGTAATATCAAAGAAGGAGGGAATGTGGTAAGAATGTAAAATAAATGTATCAGGATTTGATAGACAAGTGCTTTCTCATGCCTAATACTGAGAACTTTCTTTTTAAAGTTATTTAGAAGAAGTAAATTAATAAATGTGAATAAAGGTGGGAATAATTCTATTTCTTGAGTGCAAAACAGCGGATTAACTACTTAGCAAATTGTCTAATGATTCTTTAACCACACTTTCTAAACAATATAAAATACACAAAGTTTTACAGAGTAATACACTTGATCCTGTTTACACTTGAATGAGTTCGCAATGTCTGAGATATACTTCAGATTTAGCTAAAAGAAGATGAACACATAGGAAAAATAGCAATTTTAGCAAAAGATGTCATGCTGAAAATGCATTTGGTAACTCTGCAAATGTGCAAAGAAACAATGAGACTTGTAGATATGATTTCATTTTTTTGTCTACCAGAATAAAAGGTTTACCAGATTCTTATCTACAATCATAGGATGCACACAGGGAAAAGAGGGGAATCTCAAAAAGCTTCCACCTGACATCATACCACCACAAATGAATTGAAAATTGTTTATGCTTTCTTCCTCACTTTTGAATTCTTTTGAATTAAAATCAATAACAAAAAGACATTGGCAAAAATTGCAATTGCCATTTCTTTAGCAGGGAAACAAGGTTTAGGAAATTCATTTTCTATAGTTTATTTTTACGAGCCTAAATATTGTGCAGGAGTGCCTTAGCAAACATCTGCCCAGGACAATAGAGTGCTTTGTCCAATAGATTGTCCAGTTTACAGAACAAGTCTGCCATTGTTTATACCTAACATTTTAACAACGGTCTCAAGTTAAGTATTATGTTTAGAACATGGAAAATACAATCATATGTAAAGGATTAGTATTTAACAATGCAAGATACTTTAATCACATATTCATTGTTTTACACTCTGCTTATTTTCATTAGATAATGAAATCAAAGGAAGTCACAAAACTCACATAAAGCTAAATTTCTCAGATAATTCAGACATAGCAGTACATGCACATGCAATTATTGCAGTTACATGAACAAATCGAATAACTGTATACACAGACAGTGAATTATGCACACCTGCAGATATAATTATGCTGTCTCTATATCTGTTAAGGCAATTGCCTACATGTAGAAACTAGGCGTGCAATTGCATTTGCATTTTAAACAGGCATACATATGGCTAAATAGTCATAAAATCAAGCTCAAAATTCTTAACCTATCATTCATAAGTAATATTATTGACTTAATCAAAATATGAAGTATTAGAGCAATGTAAAACACATGGAAGTTCCCTTTATTATATTTGTAAATCTTTATAGATCTGAAGAATCATTCCTTAATAATCTTTACCTGCGTGAAAAAAATCTTTATCTTTGTGTAGCAGACAAAATGTTTTTTCTATTTTGTCCAGATAAGTATAATTTTTCATGCAACATTACAGAGGGCGTTATGGTCAGAACTCATCGTGGAGTTCCTCTGTCTCCTGCTTCTACTGCTGCAACATATCTTTATTTGGATATATTTTACTAGCTTCTGTGCTCAAGGACCAGGCTTCTGCTGGTGTAAACTGCAATAGGATAGCTAATTATGCCAGCCTTTCTCTTTCCCAGGTTATACTGGGTAAGGCCTGTTTTTTTTAAATTTAAAATCAAACCCTCTTCTTGTAGGTTGACGCTGGCCAGATGCCAGGTACCCACATAAGCTGCTCGCTCACTCCTCTGCTGCAGCTGGACAGAGGAGAGAAAATTTAACAAAGGGTACAGGACTTGAGATCAGGACCGGGAGAAGACAAATCAATTATCATCAAGGGCAAAACAGGCTCAGGTCAGAGATAGAAAGTGAATTTATTGCTAACAAAATCAAAGCAGGATAATGAGAAGTAAAATAAGCACTTAAAAACGCTTCCTCCCCATCCCTCCCTCCTTCCCAGCTCTACTACCTACCCCAGCAGCACAGGGAGACAGGAATGGGGGTTATGGTCAGTTCATCACCCATTGTTTCTCCTGCTGCTCAGAGAGAGGAGTAATTTCCCTGCTGCACCATGGCGTCCCTCCCATGGGAGATAGTTCTCCACAAACTTCTCTGACATGAGTCCATCTTATGTGCAATACCTCTCTGCAAACTAATGCAATGTGAGTCCATCCCATGGGCAACAGCACCCCTCAGCCTGCTGCGGCGTGGGTCACTCTTCCATAGGGTGCCGTCCTCCAAGGACAGGCTGCTCCAGCCTGGAAGCAGGGCCCTCTCTCTCCACTGGGTCTCCCACTGGATCACAGCCTCCTCCAGGCATCCACCTGCTCCAGCACGGGCACCTCCCCAGGGGCTGCGGGTGGATCTCTGCAGCCCCCGTGGATCCCCACGGGCTGCAGGGGCACAGCTGCTTGACCATGGTCTGCACCACGGCCTGCAGGGGAACCTCGGCTCCTGTGTTGGAGCACCTCCTCCTCCTCCGCCTCCTTCACTGACCTTGGTGTCTCCATGTTGCTCTCCCCGTATGTTCTCACTCTCCTCTTCCCTAGTCACAATTAAAACTCTGCCACAAGTTTTGTTTTGAATTCTTCTTAAATCTCTTATCACAGAGGCGTTACCAACATTTCTAATTGGCCCAGCCTTGGCCAGTGGCATGTCCATCTTTAGAGCCATCAGGGATTGGCTCTGCCAGACATAGAGGAAGCTTCCAGCAGCTTCTCACAGAAGCCACTTCTGTGCCGCCACTGCTACCAAAAAACAGGCCATGCAAAACCAAAATACTTCTAAATTTCTTACTCCTCTGGTTTTCTGTGAAAATTTTGCAAAGCCTAAGAGGCAATTATGCACTTTTTCTGCATTGTTAAAAGCTTAGGGAATCTTAACACTTTCCTTAATTGAAACGAGCATGAGTTTCTAGTCTTCACTGTCCTAGAAGATTCCTCAGCTAAAAGTTTCCATCCATTTATATATTCAGAGATCACTTCAGTAAATGAGAGCATAATAAAATAACCAGGTCACTTACAGATAAACAGGGAGCAGCGCAAGAAACAAGTAATTTTGGAGGGGTAGCACTGTGTGGGCTAGGAATGAATGACTCGTAACGAGGAAAAACTGGGACCGATATCTTAATGTTTGAGCCATCTTGTGTGTAAGGAACTGGACTTTTGACATTCCTCCCTAATACATTGATGCGCATTTTAAAAAGTTTGGCACTAGGAATATTTTCTCCTCTTCCTGAGAATAATCTGGGGTATCCCATATACCTGCCAACCATTCTGGCCAAAACAGTTATTTCTTCTAGGGTGTCAGTACCTGGAAAACTACCACAAGTCAAGTCTCTGTTGTGTCACTGAAAAACAAAGAACTCACCCAAAATACAACCAAACAAAATATGCCTCCAAAAGTCAGTTTTGTTGTATTCCAGACTCATTGGAACAGCTATAGCAACAACAAACCCTCAGCTTTTACTAGGCTTCAATATGGAGTTGATCAGCTTAAACAGCTGCATTAATAAACAGTTTGGAAACACCATTTTCTCACATTATACCATCTTTTATTAAAAAATCAGCACACAACATTCTCAAGTGTTCCTGAACAGTGTTCTCAATATTCATGTATCACATTTATTATGTCAGTACAATTAATACTTTCACATATATACTGTTAGTATACTAGGTCGTTAAGTGCTTTTAAGCATTGTTCCAAATCCTTTCCTAGAGCTGATGAATCTTCTCACATTCCAGCAAAAAGCATTCTGTCCAGAGTCTTCATCTTGGCTGAATTCAGAAGTATTCACAATTTACATAAGGGCAATGTTTCTGCCAATGTAACTATTTGGCTTAATAGTGCGGAGCATGAGTGTCACTACACATCTACACAGCCCAAGGTGAGACTTTCCTCTGTAGCTTAAGTTTGTTTATGTTTACTTTTTTTACAAACTTATTTACTCAAAAATTCTCATAATACACAACACATTCATTTCATAAGACGGTGCATTCATTTATCAAACACATTTCAATTACACTATTGGTTGGATATCACTAAAAATTAATAACCTCTCTTACACCATGTACTATATTCTTTTATATTTCAATTATGAACACAATCTGCTGAAATGCAGACAGTGAGCTTGTACAGGAGAGAACAGTTAATTACTTATTCTACGAGGTTAATGAAAATTAGCACAAAAAATTCTCAGCTGTTTGACACTTTGGTTTTTCTGCAGAAAACGCATAAATGTTCAGAGTGCACATTTTTGTCTAGTGTTAGGACTGAGCTTTACTAAAGGCTGTCTCCTTCAAAAATTATTTTGCAAGGGTACTGAGAACAAATACGAAAAATAGCAGTACTTTTTTTTTTAAAAAAAAGGTTTTCTCTTTAAATGATTGATCATAAATCAAGTTTTGTAAAACAATTTAGGATTTTTTTCCTCCTATTCAGTGCTTGTGATAAATTCAAACTTTTTGGGTTTGTAATCCTCTAGCTAGCAGCTGATCTTTGTCTTTTTTAGTTCATGGCCTTTCAAGTAGTATGTTAACACCCTTTGAAGGTAATGCCTGCATCTCATTCACAGTGAAACCTCTGTGATCAGAATGTTCTCTCTGTGAAAATTCCTGTACAAAGTTGGGAAAGTGTGGAGTGTAAATAAGAATAAAAACTAGCCATAACAGTGAATTTTTGCATGTTTTTCCTTTTGAAGATACTAACATAAATCCCCTGAAAGATGAGACACATAACTCAGTTAATACTGTATTGTTAATTAAGAGTTAGTTCTGCATGACAACAACTGTTTCAGATTTTTCTTCTCCCATCATCATTTCTCTTTTATGTCTGAGAAGGAGAGAAGATGAATGAATTCTTTGGCATCCCCAAGCTAAGATTTCTTGAAACATTTGAAAACTTGAAACATTTTTAAAACCCTTAAATTGTTTTTAGTTGTGACTTTTCCATATGTGTATCTTAAAAAATGTGTATGTAAACAGATAGTTTTAGTATGTTTACCATGAAATATAGAAAGTTTTGGTACACTTGGACAATCTAGGTCATTACTTTCAGTAAACCATATATTACAAAAAAATAAGGTAATGGGAATCATAAAAACAGCATCACTCAAAACTACATGAATGGTATAGGAATGAAAGTAGAAAGGTAAAGATAAAAAAAATCTTAAATGCCTTGTGTTTAGCAGTGTTTGTGTAGTATCATAGTTCTGATTTTTTATTTTGCCAGCTCATAAAGATCAAGAGAGCACCAAAGGGTCAATGCATGTATACTGACAGGCAGATCAACCTTTTTTCTTTGCTTTTCTTTTTTAAACATTGAATCAAACTGAGGACAAAGGCTGGACAATTTTACATTTAATAGAGCAAATAAATTATTAAACTTCTACAGAAAAGGTCAATGTATGACTTGCAGAAAGTGTCAGATTGACAATATTGAAAACCAAAATCCTTGTTTAGCCATAGAATAAATGTTGTTCAGCAGCAATTACAGATACTAGTTCTGATTTTTCTGCCAGTTTTGAGGCATAATATCACTAATTTCTGCAGGAAAAAACTGCTTCATCCAAGGTAAAAAAAAAGGGGTTATTATTTTCTATCCATTTAAAATGCAAGCAACCTGATACACCAACAGTCCAGGTACTGAATAGGCAAAGACACATAAAATCAGTTATTTTTGTGATTTCCATTTATTCAGACTTTTCAATGCACCGAGAAAAAATNGTCCAGGTACTGAATAGGCAAAGACACATAAAATCAGTTATTTTTGTGATTTCCATTTATTCAGACTTTTCAATGCACCAAGAAAAAATAAAAAAAAAAAAAATGCTTTAATGTCCTCAGCCCATCCACAGAAGATCAGAGACAACTTTTTTTAACAGAGTTTTTGAGTTTGGGAGGGGGAAGTGGGCGAATAAGAAAGAAGATGAAGGATAAGTAGAACATAATGGACAGAATCCTAGACATGATACAGTTTTTCTGAATGGAAAAAAGTAATTATTTAAAGTGCAAGATTGACTTACACTATTATATGTCCTCTGACATAATTTCTGTCTATTCTCAAATACAGGCATTATGCCCATAACTGACTGACTTCATGAGGGTTTTTTGCATCAAATTAAAATTCAGATTTTTTTTTATTTATTTATTTATTTCCAGGTAATATTCTGCCTTGATCCCCTCCTGCCTCTAGGGAACATGAACATGAGATTTAACACCATATGAAAAAAGCTGGGTACTTTTTATATAGATAGGTTACACCTGGTGATGGTTGATAATTGTGTTCTCCCCTCTGTGAACATATAGACAGAAATATCAACACTTGGTGAAGATGAGGTTGGGTATAAGACTCTCAGAGGCCTTCTGACTCACATGCTCTAGCTGTTTCCTGTTGCAGACAATCGTATCATATGATTACTTTTATAAACTAAGTAGATTCTACTTCTATTAAGTTGACTCCATTACTTCTATCAGAAGGACATTCCTTATTCCTCTGATAGTTCCTCTAATTTCTGAATTAAATTTTATAATGAATCTTTGTTTTTGTGCCAACAATGTCCTTAAGATTAACTAGTTTCCTCCCTCCGTGCTGTTTATTCCCCTCTGATGCATTTAGAGAGCAATCATCCCTTCTCAGCCTCCATTCTGTGAGTTTAGGCCCAGATCTTTTTATTTGCTATTGTAAAATGTGCCCTCTAGTCCACTGATCACACAGAACAAAAATATTTTTTTGTTCTTCAGTACAGAGACTGCTTTCTGTCGTTTAATATTTTGTTCCATTTCTATTACCTCAATTCTTTCTATTTCTTTCCTCAAGATATCCCAGCACATCTCTGATTGGATGATGATTACTAACTTTGTGTGTTCAATACTATTTATAAGAATTAATGACTTCAGCACAAAAAGAAAATCAGTATTAATTAATTCTTCCAAGATTGATCCTTGAGAAATTTCAGTCATAACTTTCTTCAGGTTTTTTCTTAACGGTAACTTGGTGTCATTCTTTTCAATGAGTCTCAAGCTTATTTTACAATCTTAATACTAATCCATTTTGTTGGCTGGTACCACAGCATTGGCTTTACCTTTTTATGAGTAGATTAAGCCTACTGATTTCCCTTGTCTAAAGGTACCAGCTCTTTTGTAAATAAACACTTGGCTAGATTAGTATCATCTACCTACAAAAAACCCTTTTAATATTTGCTTTCTTTTCCACGGAACTTCACATCTTTCATTATTCTTCCACTCAAATTTTTATAGGCTTGCTTAAAAGTGAGGTTGGGTAAATTCTTTTATATTTATCTAAACTATTTCTTCCTTCTCTATTAATTATGCATACTATGTATGTTATCTTCCAGTCAGATTCGCTTGAATCGTTACATTGTCTGCTCTTCCAGTGTTCTGGGATATCCAGAAGCAGAAGTTCAGTATAAAATTTGGAGTTTAAGGGCCATAGGCTTATAGTCCATCTCTGTTTAGCAAAAACCAGGTAACCATATGACTTTTTAGCTGATTTATGCATAGGTCTAAATCCAAAAACATCCTTAAACTGAATAAATTTCTACCCAGATATACTATTGCAGCATCTCATCCACAATGTAGACACCACAATTTGAGAACTTACCTGCTACTTAATGCATGATATATTTGGCTATTATGTAGCTTCTTTCCTATTATTTTTCAAGATGAATAAGACTACACATTTCTTGAGTGCACCAGTGAAAAGATTACTAAGCCACTGCTTCAGGTAACATAGATAAACATACAGCTTTAGCCTTCAGCTAACTTGGGCCCAGTAAAAAACAGAAAACAGTTATGAAAGCTTATTTGCTATGCAGTCTGTTAACCCTTACCTGTAAATAAACTTGTAAATAAAATGAACCAATTTGTCCAATAGAGATCAGAAATATATAAAGCTGAGTGTCTGGATCTGAACAGTGATGTGTACGTGAATCACTCTTTCATCATAAAAGGAAAAAGCTAATCCTTCATGAGCAAAGAAAGAAAAGGGCCATTAACAATCTGCTTCACACTTCATTTAACAGCAAGCATCAACAGGCACTGGTTGAAATGGAGCTCACAGTAACCTTTCTTGCCTTCTGTTAGCTCTCCTTTTCCCAACAGGGTGCGAGGAAGAAAGAGGAGAAATTTTAAAAAAAAGGGGGGAGGAGAAGCTGCAATTGGCAGAATGCATAAGTACGTGGGAAGAAAAATGCCAGCTTGTTATCTTACAGATCCGGGCAACTGCCACACTCTGGAACCTTAAACGGCAACTAAAATTATGTACTACTTACTGTCTAACGTGGAGACTATCTCAAAAGTCTCAGCGACATCAGAGTAGCTTCAGAATTTATTTCATAACTGAAAAGGCTGCCTGAGGGTGCCTTCAAATAAACTCCTTATGTGTGGGCTCAAAACAAACTTGGCACTGCTGTATTTATAGATCATTTCTGGAGTAAGTCTAAAGGAGGCTGCATGTTCTGCTGCTTAGAGCCAAAGAGCTGGGAATAGGCTCTCCAAAGGATGCCAGGTGCTACTCCCAGTAGTGCCATTAACTGACCTCTTTATGCTTCAAGCTGCTCAGCTGAAAAATTGAAGGCTTTTTAAAAATAAAATCAAGAACTCTGAGAAAACCAACAATACCATGGTTTCAGGCAGGTGATAAAGTCAACTGATGGCAGTTCTATTCCTGGCTCTGAACTGTACTCAGCTGAACCTGGACGAGCTATTTAGGGCAAGCTCATACCACAGAGCTCAGCAGAGAACACTGAGTTGCCTCAAGGGAAAGCAGGTTCAGAACCAGAAACTAGATAGTTGCAGCAGGATATTTTTCCACCTGAGCTAGCTCACTAATTATCTCTAATTTGGGCTAATTAACCCAAGCAGACAGGCAAGGCTAAATCAGCTAAACTGCCTCATGTGCACAAGCAAGTCTTTGAAATGCTTTGCCCTGTGTTGGACAGCTATACCAACCAGCCAGGATCTTTCTTAACCCAGCTGTGAGCTGCACCCTGAAGTCATAGCACCTAATAATTGTGCACAATTTTTTGTTGTTGTTTTGGGGAGTTTGTGGGGGGTTTTTGTTGCTTTGTTTTTGGGGTTTTGGTTTGGCTAGCTGAAATTTCTAATTCAAGTTTTGTTCACACAAGTAAGGAATCAGGTAGAAACTCAGTCCTAAATACCAATATGGAAATTTATATAAATAATATAAGTTTATTAAAAATTTAAATATAACTTCTATAAACAATAAAAGCTAAATAAAGAAATATATTTCTAGAGGACATGAAAATCATGTAGATTTTGGAGCCACTGTCAATACTTGAATGTTGTAAGGTAGACCAAAATAAGCTTTCTTAAAAGGATTTTCTTTCAAACCTCCAGCAAGTCTGAGACGAAATCAAGCAAAAATATGAGGGGCTTGCTATTCAATGCCATGCTTTTCTTACTGGAACACCTGAGCTGAGTGTTGCCACTTCAATCCTCCCCCATTCAACTACTCATAAGCTCTACTCAGATGTACTGGCCATTGATTTGAATGGCATGATTTAAAGGAGTGACAGTTGCCAAACACAGCCTTTTATTCTCTTCCAGTGCTTATGTGCATTTCCTAAGAGCAGTCAAGAGGCTGATGTTAAAGCTCACTCTATGAATCAGCAACTGGGCTGCTCCTCACAGCACAATCTAAAGCACTCTCAGACAATAAGGAATGAAGGCAGGGGGAGGTTGAAGTATTAGCTCTAATAGAGTTTGTCTTAATGTTTTTCATAGAAATTAGATTAGTCACCTGACCTTTTCTGGCATTTTAAAATCATCTATTAAGGGGTCTTCCATTTTTGTTCAGATATAAAATCACTCTTTGCTTCTCTTTTATTCATTTCAATTTGCTGAAAGCAAGGAAGAAAAAATCTGACTCTGTCCATTTAGATGTTTCAGCTGACTGTTGTATATAGACATTTGTTATTAAAAGCATCCAGTAATTTGAAGTTCGTTGTAAAAATATGTGCTCTGACGTATGGCTACTAGACATTAGCTAGTCATTTTGATCCTATAAAGTGTCCCTGTTTTTCTCATTTTCTTTGTTCATAAAACCATGATGGTTTTGGAAATCCACTGGTAGGACTTATAAATCCCAGTGTTAGCATGGAACTCTTATGTTAATAACCAACCATTTAGTTGTGGAATAAGCCATACGTCAGCAAGGATGGTCTTAGAGTCTCCTCAAAGCAAGAGGACCACTGGAGACTGTTTATACAGGAGCACTTAACAGGAAACACAGATTTGGGCTTGAAGCGATGAGGCTGGGGAAAGAAGGATACAAATAGCAGCTCTTAAAAAAATTGAAGCTTGGAGAGAAGTGATTAAAGGCTTGTTTGCAGAGAGACTATTTTGCATTTTAAGTTCACATGAAACAAGACTAAAGGGAGCAAACAGTATGATTTCGAGGCAAAAAAATACGGCAAATTTTCTGTACAGTCTACAGCCAGGAACTTCTGAGATAATTTCTAGGATTTTTCCAAAATGCAACACAGGTAACATACATTCTCCATTCTTCATTTCACAGGCACCCTTAAGTACTTCCAGCAGAAATAGAAGCTGATAAAAAAAAGAAAGAAGCAAAAGAAAATATTGACTTGCACAAGTATGTCAAAATATCGTAGTGTGCCAGAAAAATAAGGAAAGTAATCTATCTCTTTTTATCCCTTGCACTAATTAAAAGAAAAAATACTTGTCTAGGAACTTATCCACATATTCATATGATATGTAGTATGTAAAGTAGCACTGGCCTAAACCAGAAAGCAGCCCAACCCTAAAACAGCCAAATAGCATCAGGAGTCAACTATGGCTTTCAAGACTGGAGCTGACATGTCAATAGGTGTAGAAACACCTAGAAACAATTTGAAACACCTAGAAACACATTGTAGAAACAATGGTTAGCCTGAGACTCAACATCACACTTCACTGCAAGGTAAAAACGTGCTTTGATTAGCCTTCGTAAAATCCACTGCAGTATTGCCCTACCACTATTTTTTTTTTTGCTGACTTCAATGCAAGATTAACAAGTAACCTCCACTGAACAAACCATTCTATGATACTTCAGCAAATTCTAAAGGAGAGATGATATAGCAAGTTGTTGAGCTTAAGGGAAATTTAAGAATTTCCCAAGGCTCCTAATACGGTCTGACCCATACACAGCAACCTGGAACGGCTCCATCAGGAAATTTTTGTCCAGTGCTTTGCTACAAGAAGAAAACTTTGTGGCACTGAGATTGCCAGCATTAACAGCATTCACATGTACACTCAGCAATCACCGAAAGCCTGCTATTTGAATTTACATCAAAAGAGGGCTATACAGGTGCCTCTATAAGACAAAAGAAAAGTAAAGGAACTATTCAAAGTCAATCCCAAATTATAACATCATTAGGAAAGTGCAATGAACTCATAGCTGAGTTAAAATTTGGAAATGGCACAGAGCTTTGGGTTTCAGACCGTTGCTATATTTCAGTAGCAATTATGCCTAACAAATTCCAGAAATCATAATTCCTTGGTGATCATTTGAAGCATTAATCCAAACCCAGATAGGAATGCCTGGTGGATTTTGTTGTTTTTGTTTTCAGGTGACTTGTCCTATAGTAAAATAACCCAGTGGTTTTGTGCTATAGTTGTGTTAACATCAAAAAAAGATATTCTGCACTCTAACCAAAGTAACTTAGTTTCAGACATGCTTTGATTTTTGTCCATAGAAATTCTTGCTAAAGGTAAATGTGAATTCATACTTCCATATATTTGTATCAAAAGTATTATTGGACATTGCTTAAAAAAATCCACAAAAACCGGCAGTTTCCTGAACCTCCTTATGAAGAACATGTTAGCAATGTTGACAGTGTGTTTGAAGTTACTCTTTGTGAGTTGGAAGAGCTCACAAGTAGTGCTGATGAGAATTTTCAAATTAAAAAAATCTCATTGGAATGTGGTGATTTGTTTAACCCAAACACTTAATCCAATACATCTGCAGTTGACAAGATCTCACTGGATCTCTGCTAAAATTCCTGGCAGGGTACCAGGCTAGGGATTGAGGACTCAGTGCTGTTAGTGTTTCAAGTTTTGAAGATAACTGTTGGGTTACCCTATGTGGTGACAGAGAGATAAGCCCGGAAGGCTGGAGAGACAGCCTCTTTCCTGGGCCCGGAGGTGACCCTGGGACTGTATCCAGGTCACCGGGGATGGGCGGAGAGAGGTTTGTGGCTTGTGGACAAAGCTGGACCTGTGAGAAGTGATGATTGTAGTTTGTGACCTTATAGGGTATTGTTTACCTGTTACCATAATAAGCAATGTCTGTGTACTGCTCCAGGTGATAGGGAGACACTGTGGTGAGCATCTTTCCTGTTTACATGATGTTATATCCTGTTCTGTGGGGGTATTTAGGGAATTCACACTGCGCAATAGACGGGGATTTTGTCTTTGACTTTGCACCTGAAGGAGGGCAGAGTTCGCCCATGCGTGATTACTGCAGATAACCCAGCAAAGGAGAAACCCAGCCTTTTTGCTATCTGTGTGGCAATGTATATTTCTTTATAGTCACTCCCAAACCACTGAAGGTAGAAGTAACATAATATTCCTCAGGGCACTACTTTGGGAATTTATGGTGGGTTTATATAGCCAATACATAGCAGATATCCTCGTGGCCATGTGCAGATACTATTCACTTATTGCTGTTTCACCAGACAAGAATCACCTGCCATTAGTGCAATTAGTGACATTAGTGTTGTTTAAACAATTAAGTCCCTCTTCTACACAGGGCTTGTTAGCTCAGGCACAGCACTATAGAGCTGACTGCATCTGATTACCCTGAGCTGCTTAACACTTTTTAAAATGTCTTGTTTTGTTTTTCTGTCTGCTGTTTGTAAGATATCTACAGTCTTCCTGATTATATTCCAGACTCACACATGACGTTAGTAGTGTGAGCTTTACTCCTCTAATCAAAGAATAGAATCAACATATGGAAAACTGGTAACTCACAACTAGACAGCAGATTTCTGCCTGCAGTCAGGTATCAAACATTCAAAAGAACTTTTAGACAATAAGCTTATTATACAAACATTAAAATTAAATTTCAATAACAAGTAATTCAAGAACAATAGTCTATGCTCAGGCATCTGGGACATGTAGAAAAGCCGCTATTCACCGCAGATTTTTCTTTTGCATCCTATATATGGCTTTGTACACCCTCATCAGAAAGCCATAGGTAAAAGAATTAAAAATTAATTTAGCATGCTTTATCAGTTACTGCTTGTTCCAGAAATGACTTATGTTAAAGTGAATTGTGCTCACTTCAAATGGCTTTAGATCACCACTATCATGATGAAGTTAGTACAGAAGATCTACAAGAAATGGAGATGTTCTTATGTGTTTTTTAGAATTCTAAGTTTGAAAAGTGAAATTAAAAGCCATTCAGGTTGAAAAAGGAATATTCTTCAAAGTCTCTAAAATGAAATTCAAAACATGAGCATATAAAAGAGCAAGTGATTATCCTACCCTTTTGAAATAAGAATTTTCCCATTTAATCTCTGAATTATGAATGCAAGAGCATCTGATCCATAAACCCACGTTGTTGTATTCTTTATTAAATCTAGAAGTTTAACAAGCTTATCACAAGATGTTCCCTTGTTATCTGTTCCTGTCCTTTCTCCCCTATGTATTTTTCTGAAGGAAATATTAGAGGAATAATATACACATAACATGGATAAAAATGGCTGAAGAGTCATTAGTTAATCTTTTATCAAGTGTCTAAAGGGCAGCAAGTAAGGAATGAAGTAGAGTTGTTGTGTGATCACGAAAGAGACTTTATGTGTTTGCTGTGATAAAATGACTAACTCTGTAGCTGATGAGAAACTGGTAGGTGTCACTCACACAACTTCAAAAGAACACTAGATATGCTCCCCAACAGTACTGTTTTACCCAGGTTGAGATGTTATGTTCTGGATGGACAGGCAGTGCACTGATCATTGGTGAGTTCATGGAGCTGATGGTTCACGCTTTGAGGCTGGTTACAAATGACGTTCCTTAGGGGTCTATACTGCTATTGCCTGAGTAATATCTTTGTCATCGATCTGGAAGAGATGGAATTCGCATTCATGCAGTCTGTGGATGACAGGAAAGTGTTCCATGGATCATTAGGTCACCATCTAGGAGCAGAAGCACCTATCCAAACTGGAGCAATGCAACAGCAGGAAGTCTAGGTAATTCAACAGGGACAAATCCATACTCCTGTATGTGGGCTAGAACGATGTACTCAGCTGTACAGGCTGAGACTGACTGCTTGGGGAGCAGCTCTTCTGCAAATGATGTGAGGGCTCTGCAGACAGCTGTCAGTATCCTGGATGCACTCCTCAGCCCTCCCAGAGTTTGGATGCCAGAGGGGGCTGCATTCGAGGCCAGACTGAGTAGAGCTTTAGTGGAAAAGGAGCTGTAGGAAGACACAGTGGGACTTCCCACTCCCTGACTCTTGAGAGCCACTCTCAGTCGAGGCTCGCTCTCTCTCGGCCACAGACTGACCTATCCAGACCTGTGCATGTGCCTGTCCATGGCCCCCTGACCCTCACCTGATGGACAAGCCAGCTAAGCTCTGACTGATTACCCACCTTGACCTATGACCTGCCTTGTCACCATGGACCTTCCTGGCCACCACCAGTCTGTGCTTGAGGCTGGGCACCATCTCCAGGCCTGCTCCACTCACCCCTCTCCTGTATTGTGGGACAGACACTGGCTGGAGAGGCCCTTCCCTGAAAGACCAGGCGTTGGGTTCAAATTCCAGCCTCCCATTCCTCAGGGAGCAGCCAGCTCTCATTATTCCCTGACACAGACAGCTGAGCATGAACCACTGTGTATGTCCTGGCAGCAAGGAAAAACAGCAGCTACCTGGACTGTATGAGCAGGAGAACACCCATCAGGGAAGGGATTGCACCTCTTACTCCATGACCTTTAACAGCTCTGAAAAACTGTGTACAGTCTGGAGCCCCAGAGTTCACAACCGATCAGTGAACTGGAGTGAATTTCATGGGGGGAGACCATGATGGCGTTGAGGTAGAGCACTTCATGCACTTGCCCCATGAGGAAAGGCCAAGGGCTGGGATTTACAGTCTGGAGCAGTGATGGTTTCAGGAACAGAAACTTTTCATCCTTCAGAGATGTTCAAGACCAAACTAAGTAGTCTGGCCAGGATGACCATGCTTTGAGCAGCAGGTTGGACTGACATGTCCTGAAGTCTCTTCCAACACGTGTGGTCATGTTGTTCCGAGAGAACAGGAAGCAATTCTCATTTCTCTGTGATCTAGCAAGGACAGTGGGGCATAACACCCAGGAAGGTTTTTGGTAATGGGCACTGAATGGAAGAAACACCATGAATTTTAACCTCTGTGCCTTTGACAGGATCCAATTGACACTATGGATGTTAGGCAGCTCCCCTGGTGTTAGGGCATCACTGGTGACTACTGACATTTCATGGAATGCCTAGAGAAAATTACATGGAGGACCAGTGCTTGAAACATGAAAGGCTAGCATATTCTTCAGATCAAAGCTCTGCAGAGTCAAAATCTCCAATATGACCTTTCTCACTCTCAGTGCACAGCATCTCAGTACCTCTGGTCTGGAAATTTTTAGGACATGTTCAACCTCCTGGACAAGCACAGAACAAACCACATTGCACATCTGCAGATGGTTTGACACACATGGAGCTGGTTTGCAGTATATTGAAGAATTCCAGATGTGTGGTTCTTGGTTCGCGGATTATGACCTACTAGGGCCTGGAAAAATACATTAAGTCTTCAAAATCCTTGTATAGAAAATCTCTGTCCAAAATAACCAGAGCATGTCCAGGAAAACTTAAATATACTGTAGCACTTTCAGAAAATTTTAGCCACTGCCTTACTGTCTCCCAGCATCCAGCAGTAGCATGTGCTGTACGACTCCTGAGCAATGACAGATAGGAAAGGTCTACTCTTTCTCCTCACATGTACAGGACCTGCCTACTTAAAGGAATTTACAGTTTCCCCCACTTTAAGAGATTAGAGATTTTGCATCAAATTCAACAATATTGCAGACTTAGGACTGAAAAGCTTCTCAACAGTACCAGTCAGTAGGTACTTAGAGATGCTTACATAGCAGTCCAAAGAAATAGTTTGTGTATGTGCCTGACAGTCTTACCACATACAGATCTCACTGCCCACATCCATTTAACATGGAGAGGCGTGGTTCTCTACCCTTAGCTGGTCTAAAGACAAGAAAAAGTAGTAAAAGTCTATAAAGCTGGGAACACCTGAAGAGTCCTGGGGTTTTTTGTGCATGTCATTCAGTGCCTTGAGATTTGCAGTCTCTGCCACCTGGTGACAAGGTCATAGCTTCCTGTTGTTACCTACAATCCTCTCTCTTAATATCACAAATTTTCTTTCCACTGGCTGCTGCACAGTCCCAGCAAACTCAGCTTCAGAAACTCAGTGGCAGCTGCCTCTACAGTTAAGGAGAATAGGACCAAATATTATATTGAATGGCTTATTCAGAGATCCTGTAAGAAAGAAAACTACAAGACTACTTCTACAGCTGTGTTTCTGCATACTGGGACAAAAACAGGATGTAATTTTTTTGTATATGACTTTTGTCCTAGCTAAAGCCATCCTGGTATTACAAGGAAAGGAAATAGGAACATGAAGTAAAGGTAATAAAATAGAAAAAACTATTTTCCTGAAAAGGCAAACAAACAAGTAATGCAAGAATGTGCCGTCAAGGACTGCTACAGGATGTCCCCTTCCATAAAGGAACTCTACTAGAAATGAAAAACAGCCCAATTATTCTAATTTTGGAGGGTTCTTCCTTTCAGTATACCAGACAAGGAAAGACAGGAACTAAGCTTGCTCTAATAATCTGTTCCTTCTGACTTTTCCAGATCTACATGGAGAGACAATCATAGCAAGAATTTTGGATTTAAAACACAGCTACTCTCAAAGGGGAAAGAGCATTTTTCTTTCTCCTACAGGCCATATTCTTACAAAAGAAAACCATGGCTACAAGCAATTAAAACATGTTATTAACTCACAAGACAAGGGTTTCATTGCCATGAAATATATATGTAAATTTAATTTGCTGCAGGCTTCATGTTCTTGTGCATGTATGGAACTTGCTTGCAGGTTGGTTTTGGGTTTTAATACAAGCATCTTAATAAGTAATCTGTGTAGCTGGTTCTGCTATTCACTTTATTTGTCAAAAATGGCATGCATTCTGCTTTAAAGAATTATATTCAATGCAATATCTGTTTTCCTGCACACCCCAGATCATTCTAGGAACTGAACAAAATGAGCTAACTAATTATAAACAAGTCATCTGTGTTCTGTATGCCTATAGTACCGTTGCCTCAAAGATGACAGTAAGCAAAAAATACTGAAAGTGTTCGTTCCTATTCCAAGCTTGTTGCAGTTTTTCTTTTTTTTTTTTTCCACAATGACTGTTACAGGGGAGACTTATATTTAGCAGTGACTTTCTAACATCTGTTTGCTAAAGCAAATAATGCCGGCAAAGTTGTGGCTAGAGATAGTACATAGAAACAGCAAGGCCATAGAAAAGGGAAAAAAATGCACGCTTATGCTGAAGGATCCTTTTGTTTAGCTCTTTTGAGAGAGACCTCGGTGACCTTAGAAAACCTCCAGCTGCAGCCCGTGAAACTGGGTTAGGAGGCTCAGCAAAGGACCTTGAGAGCCCTCTACAGGCCATCCGTGCCTGGTAACGCCCAGAGCCTGATCCTGGTAGCCCTGCTCTGCTCGTCCTCAGCTGCCTCGATGTGTGGATGAAAGACGTGTTTTATTTGCCATTTATCACAGTAGGGGTTTTGGTGTGCAACAGTAAGCCATCCCTTTAATGATGCCTTCAGCTGGCAGCATTGTTCTGCTTAAATAACTACTTGCCAAAAAAGGAAAAGAATTTGTCCTCTCTCTGAATTTGTTATTTCATTAGGGTTCCTCAAGAGAACTCCAATAAAGGATTTGATGTATTAATCACCCTCCACAACCTTCTCAAGTAATTAGTCTTTAAAAATGTTTGCTACCTCCTTAGTAGTACATACTTTGATGGTGCTTGGTGAATCAGATGAGGTTCAGACTCACTAACCTTTAGAAATTTGGCCTGTCTGAGCTCATCAGTCTGGGCCCCCAGCTGAACTGAAAACTGCACTTTTTTCACTCTTTGTGGCAGGTTTATAGTACAGCACTGTTGGACGCCTGCCATGAAGGAAAACTCAAAATGTATAAATTCTTCATAAGGCAATGCTAGAAGGTGGCACTGAGAAATAACGCTCTCATGCTGTCAGAGACACTGTGGGGAGAGCGGAGGCAGCCCTCAGCCTAAGACAGATGTAGCAACCATTGCTCCTGTTTAACTCCCTAAATGGGTAATCCTAGTTTATGGGGCCCCAGTGGTGGAAATCTTGCTGCCATTTCTCTGAGGGTTTTTTTCTTGGCACAGACTCTCAGAAGAGCATTGCAGGGGCCACGCTGACAATTTCAAATGCAGACCCCTTGAAATAAGTGTAAAGTGCAATTTTCATTGAAGAGATGTGCATTTTAATGACAAATTTCATGAGGAACATAACTAAAATATTACCAGTTTATTTCATACATACACTGGACAATAAAGCAACTTAATGTTAGAAAATATGAAGTCGCAAACCTCTCAAACATATTTGGCATCACCAGGTAACAGTTCACATGCCTTATTACTTCTTCTTGACATTCCATGTCCATTGGCTTTGTTTCTGGTAAATAAGAAAGCTTGTATCTCTCTGAAATGCCAAATAAAACTCCTGGAATATCCCCAGATTGGTCTGTGATTCTGTAATTACATATTCACAGACCATTTTGGGGACATTCCAGGGATTTGTATTTGGCATTTCAGAGAGATACTTGTAAGATACCCAAACTAGAGCTGTTTGGATGACAAGGATCTTATTTCACTATATTTTTTAAGGTTTAGACTTCCAATATTTTATTCTGACACTGGCCTGAAAATGAAGTCCTTCACGTTATATTGCAAAAGAGATTTGAATTATAAAGCCGATTTTTAAATTAGATTCTTTTGATCTTTAGGTTTAGTTCATAGTTCTCTTCTGGTACTGGACTCAGATGTGCCCTCTGACACTATATAGTTCAGGGTTCAAGGACAGTGAGCAAGAAAACTAAAGATACCAGGGCAAGAAAACTAAAGGCGTCAGCTTAAATCTATGTTCTTCCTGCATCCGTGTGCAAGTCACCTGAGATCACATCCAATCAGTCAGAGAAAATTGTGACGAGGACACTAATATCCTGGACTGGGATTCTTTAAAATACAAAACCTCAGTAAAATAAATGCAAACTATGACTATCATTTTTGCCAGTGTGAAGTATGCGACTGAAAAAATGACAATAGGAATTTAAGTAGACAGACATTAATCCATCTTAATTCAATGCAAACTACTTGCAGGTTTTTCTGCGGGTAAAAGGTTGTGTTTGTCTATATAAGTTCACCCCTGGCTGTCAGAAAAGTAGAAATACAAAATATTTGCAGATGGGAGCCCATCTCTTCAGTCAAAAGGATTTGTCTCAATTTCCAGAAAGGGCCTTGTTTGTAACTCATTTATCATTTTAGACTCCTCATGTGTGATAGGCAGCACTTGCATTAGCAAGTTATCCTGTTTAATTAAATTGAGAAAGAGTTCCCTAAAGTCAGTAAATGACAATGTATTATATTTCAGTATTTCTGGCCATATGGCACAAAAAACCAATTAAAACATGGACATGCCTGAAACTTCAGCAGGAGCCATATTGCATTCATTTTTGGGCCAGAGGCAAGGGCTGGTAAAAGGCAGACTTTATACACAATAGTTCTGTCTTACAGACATAAAAGTAGAAGTACACTTTTATTAGTGGACATTAACAAATTATTTATAAAAGGAAAACAGATCAATGTGTTGCCATGGGTCTATGTAATATGTCTTGTAGGCAAATGTGAACTCAAAAGTCAGTTCCACTGCATCTACTTGACAGGAAACAGACTGGCCATCTCATAATGATTGCTTATCTCTTTATTAAAAACTCTGTTAAATGAATTTGCACACATGCATGTGTTCATGTTTACTTGTACATATAGTAGCCATCACAGTGAGTGATAATGAGTATGTGAAGCCAGTTGTTAGGAAAGTATCTGAAAACACTATTTTTCAGCTGGTTCCATCAGGTTTTAGTGGTAAGCAGGAGTCTGAGACGATGGAGTTTCTTATTTGCTTGTGCCTAAGACACTGTTAGGGCTGGTGGAATGCAGAATGAGTCCCGCAGATCCTGCTGGTAAATGCAGGACAACTTTTACTTATTTTAAAGAAATAATTGAGTGTCCTACTGTAACTACTGTAACATTTTGGGGTTTTTTTACTCCTAGGTCAGAAATCTTTAGCATAAAGCAACTTAGTGTGGTATGGACAAAATGAAAGACATCTCTTTTAATAATCCTCTCTCTGCTGAGCAAGTAACATAACATAGCAACACACAAGATCAGGGGTTTGGGTTTTATTTTCAATACTGAAAAATTAATTATTTTTAAAAAGACTCCCCAAATTCCAACTCTCTAACAGATTCCAAAATTCCAAATCAAAATATGAACCTGTAACACCTATCAGGGTCACTTTAAGAATATTGTTCATAGTGATGGAAAAGGATTTAAAGTAATCTCCTTATGGCTGGTTGCAAAATCTCAGTGACTGAGGAAGACATAAGAATTAGCAGGTAACAGGACACTAAACCTCTACAACATTTTTACTTACCTCTGTTACTAGTAACACTTCAGAAGAGAGGGAAAAGGAAGGGAATAACACAAAGTCTAATATTTCTTCTTCCATTTACACAACTTGTTATTCTTCCCCTGCTTCGAGTTGTGAGAATAGCAGTTATTTGTTAATGTTCTTGGTCTCCTCCTGGCTCATGTGAAAGGGCAGACAGATAACATCAAGTAGCTGTGCAGGGATATGGCATGTACTTTTTTCACTCTACTGCTTAATGATATGGGGTTTAATTAAAAATTTAGTGTCATATTTTCCATTATATTATTGACTGTAAAAAGGGTCTGCATTACACAATCATATTGACCATGTCATGTCCCAGGCAAAACATGCTAGCCTCTATCTGCTTACATCTGTTTTAAGCCCCAAATAAACAAGTTTGCGTAACATCTCACTTTGGAGCACTGAAATTGTCTGTCTTACATCTAGGAGAGTGGAAAAAGGTCCTGGAGAATCCAGCCAATGCAGTCTCCTTCTGTCAAGGACCTTGAAGTCTCCAAAATGTCTTTGTACAGTCAAAGTGTAGAAAAAGTGTTAAAATTATCTTAAAACATGAAACTGGTTAAAAAAATAGCTATAGCACAGCTAACAACTGGCATGGTTACAAGCATTTTTGTTCTCAGGTTATCAGGAAACTTGTCCCTATTTCTGCAAGCATTACTGTTATTCACAAGCATGGGATTCATCACCCTGATAATCTGTGACTGTCCCATAGGACATACTTTCCCCCTACATGCTGAAAATGAATCTTGTTGCAACTGCTTACCTAAGAATTGCAGTATTTTTTGGTTCCATGACAGTATGACTGGAATAACAAATGAGAAACGGCTAATAATGAGTGAACTTTCTAATAGATAATAATTCATACTAAATAACATTCAGCTGTAGGCTTTCATAAGCATATTAAAATATGAGGACTGAATATCTATAGTACATATTATTTCACAAATGAAACCAATTTAACCCTTTTTCAGAAATATGTTTGTGAGTCATATTTTTAATATTATGTCAGCTTTATGCTTTTAAATATAGAAACTATGAAATGCCACAAAGGCAATTTTAAGGGTTAACTGCCTCTTAATTGTAAGGGTTAATTGTGCATTACCTATAAATGCACACTCAAGCTAGGTTGCAGCTGTAAACCCTTATGATGTAAACTCTACCTGTACAATATTCTTTCATATGTAACTGTTATATTTCTATGAAACCTAAAAATGGAAGCTTCCTATTAACCTTACCGTGTGAATCTACATAAATTGTTGCACTACCTTTCTTCTACCATCATTTTGAAAGGTTTACTTAAAAGATAGATGACTTTCAGTGCATAGTTATTATTACTATTTCTATTGTGTGATAGCCAGAAACAAAGACATTTTACTTTCTATATAAGAAAATTTTACATCAATCCCTCTTTGGCTACATTAATAAATGATATATTGGTCTCTGATATTTTTAAAATATTGAAATACAATATTATCTTTTCCTGAAAAAAAAAAGGAATGCCTTTTATTAAAATAAAAATATTTACTTATAACTTTATAGATTTATTTAAATAAATTGAACTTCCATGAAAAAAAATTGTCAGAAAATCTCTGTTTGTTTCTAAATTCTTTTCTGCTTCAATTACATCTTCCATAAATAAAATAAGTTCTACATCTTCCATCTGGAAGGAATCCTTGAAATGTTTGGTCAGACAGTGCTTTGGGTAAATATATTTATAGAAAACTTACCATAACTCAAGACCAGTATGTCTCTGACCAATAGGTCAGGAACCCAGAAGTTTTAACTGACACAGTAATGTCCCATTGCGAAGGGACATGATACATCTCTCTCAAATAAGGCCTCTCAGGACTGCTAAAGACAGAATGACAGGTTACTAAATCCTCTTCTCTTCAGCAAAATAGTGATCCCTTGGCCTTTATTAAATTTAGGCTGCTAAGATGAAGTGCACTGTGGAGGCCAGAAGCACTAAAGGAACTCCAGCTCCCTCCAACTCCTCCAGCTCCCAGCAGTGTCATCTAAAGTGCTGTACAATTCTAAAAATGTCCATGGGGGCTTCAGTGTGGTTACGAAACCTACCTCATTCACATAATGGGCACATCCAGATTCTGCTGGGCCTGACATGCTTTAAGCTTAAAAAAAATTTGAAAGATCTAAAATTAGCAGTATGTGACAAAAGCTGTCATTTTGAAAAGTAATCCCTCAAGACACTTGATAAATCATGGAGAAGCAGATTCAGGTGAAAATAATAATTCTCTTTATCTTGTCATGGGTATGAATTTCTACTTTAAAAAAAAATGTTTCCCCTTAAATTCCATAAACACAAAGAGTCTTTCTATGAAATGAAGAAGGAAGGAGAGAACTCAAATGGTTTTAATGTACATTTTAGCCTTAGACTCTTGCATCATTTTCCCCCTTATCCATTGTCTGTCTTAACAAAACATAGTTCTTTCTAGTGCTTCTGGCCTTCAGTAACAGTAAAATTCCCCTCAAAGCACTGACCAGATCTGTGGCACAATATCTCCATACCAGCTCACTCCTGTGGAAACCTACATAAATGTAGGACTTTTGCCAAACCAGAGTCTCAAACCTAAAAAACCTAAAGACAATTAATACTGATACATTTAATGATATATTTACATAAAGAACAGGATTTTTGATGTACTATTTTCCTTGTCCTGTCTGTGAGTAAATTGCAGATGTGGCAAGCACATTTAAATGTGCATAAGTAAAGTGGTTTCCTTAGAGACATTAAAAGCAGAAACTATAAAGCAGCGTATCCTCCCAAATGATGTGTCTTTTTAATGGTACTGATAACACAGAGAACAGACGTAAGCAGTCTCACTGTTTGTATGCACACAGCATAGTTCCCCAAATAGCTGAATTACTTTCCATATAAGATCATGAAATCTAGATAGAATCTCATAGGGATGCCATTAGGGAAGAGGGCATGACTATGACGTTCCAATATTAGTATTATAAGCTAAATATAGCAGCCAGCATTTCTGGGGCCCACTTGTGCTTGTTTCTTCTGTGATGAATAATTTGTCTCTCTTCTTCGCGTTAACAGCGAGTTCATGTGTATTGGAAAGATGTGATGGCTGCAGCAAGTATGCTTCTAGCAAATCCAGGCCAGAGCTCAGACCAATACGCCATTCCTTTGTCAAGTTTTTCAAAACAGGAGCCCAAATTAGGCATACAGAAAAGTAATTCCTGAAACCACTGAATGTACAAGAGCACTTCAGCAGTACTGGGAGACAGGGAGGGGAAAGAGAAAGTTTGCTTTTATGTAGAAATCAATTTGATGAAAAACCTTCATGTTTATCTCTGGATGTCACAGGAAGTAAGGGTCCGCAAGCAGATATTCACTGTCCTCACTGATCAATAAGTAATGCTTTGTTTCAGTTAACGGGCATAAATGCACTGACTTCATATCACTGAGTTGGTTTTAGAACTGCTCTATGTCTCTGCAGCCACATGCACCATTCAGGGTATGTTGAGTCTTTGTAGGCTTTACAGAATTTCATAACATAAACTGTCACCTGAAAGCAAAAAAATTTTATGGAAATATTGGTCACCAAGAAAGGTAACACACTATTTCCTGGATTTTGCTGCTTTCTAAAAGCACTTTTCAATTCTTCAAAACTGATGTGCAGCGTTGTACGGTTAGGAGTGTAATGAAGAGGCAGTTGGCTAGGTCTCTGCCAAAATCAGTCAGTGCACAGAGATTGGCAGAGGCTGAGATTGCCACAGAGATTTTGTCTCCGTGATTATAGCAGGCACTAGCATTCACAAGGAGGATTCTCAATGAGTATCTATATCCACACATACAGTGCCTTCAGTCATAGCACCAAACAGGTTTTGAATCTGTTCTCCTGTTACAAGTAAGTTTCACAGATAATAGAGAGCATATTAAGACCTTAAAAAGTCAAAGAAAGCAGATGGACCAGCAGCCTTAAGAAGCACCAGCAGTCCAATAAGTAACAATAGTGCCTTGTAAGTATCCCGAGAGGGTTTTTAGAATACTGCTCCCTTAATGGACAAGAGAAAACCTAGGAGAGACAAAAAAGAATGGAAAAAAGATTTTGTCCATGCTGCTAGTCAGGAAAGAAACCATTCTGATTATTCCTTCTTTCTTTCCCCCTACATTTTTGGTGGTTTTTTATTCAAACGGTCAGGAAGGGTAAGACATGAAAAGGCAAATATTGTAGTAGAAATATATACAGGAGTCAAATGTGGCTGCAAAGAGCAACTATATAAACATTTGTCTTCTGGATGCTTCTTGAGTAAACTGAGGTTTAAGAGCTTTAAGTAAATATGATTTCCCTGATGATTTTCTGTTTGTTAGTTAAATCCTCTTCCATTCCTTGACCTGTAACTCATATTCTTCCTTCATCTTTAACTGAAAAGTGTTCCATTGTTATCTCAGCTTTCCTAAATTAAATTGTTACTTCTCCCTCATTTCTTGTTTGTTGAGCACCATAATAATTACCCTCAAAAACTGGCAAATTTGTATTGTGAGGGCAAGAGAGTAAAATTTCAGATTCTGTAGTACTAGTATGCAAAATATTAATACTTTTTTGGCTGTACAGTTTTCAGTTTTTCTCCACATACAAAGCAACCTTGGAATACCACAGTAATTTTAGAAATTAATAAAATTAGTCTAAATTATGCTTTGTGGTTAGTAAGAAATGGGTTACCTTAGTAATTTGAAAACAGATTTTTTTGGGGCACTTGACTTAGGCTGGCTGTATAACTACACTAGATCTCAAATACCATTAGTACAAGCTAATGTGCTACAGAGCACAGAGAAAGTTTGTGAAGCCTGGACTGTCTATATAGCAAACTTTGGTCCAGGTATCTGATATACAGAGACACACAATGCTGCAGTTACCTCTGACTTTAGAGGAACAAGACCCTTCAAACTTCCTTGTCTCTTTCCCTCCACCTCATCCTTTCTCAATATGTACTTTGAAGATAAAATGTAATTCATTTTTATATTTAGATATTAGGGGTCAGAGTGTTGTTTTCACAAATGAGTCTTGTTCTATCAGCTCTTTACCTGTTTTGTCTAAAAGTTAAAAGGTTCCTTATTGTGTATCTAAAGTGTATAGCAGAAGCACAACACAACAGTTACAAGCAGAGTAAGCTTTCATAGACAGCTCTAAGTGAGCACAATAATTAAGAAATTTGAGAATGAAATATAAACGAACTTTTCTTCAGAGCTGTTACAATGGGAGAGTCCAATATATGTCTGTGTGTACAAATTATAGGAAATTTATTGAAAGATGTTTATCCAGAGATAATAGTAGCACATTTTACCTCCATAAACAGTATGGATCTTTTACTGCCTTTGACATTCTGGTATCATTCAAGCCTTCTGACAGGTTTAACATGATTACAAAACATATTCCCATATTTCTATTTTACACATACATTAAATGCCTTTTTACAGAATATCGTCTTTTTACCAAACACTATTGCACACACCACAGCGGATTTTGCAGACCAGTATGCTTAGGAAACAGCAAAATACAGGTGAAAATCTGTTTGTAAAAATAAATCTGTTATGTTTTAGGAGCTAGTTTTTGTCAGTGTAGTACAGCACAGAGTGTCATATGGCTGCATTTGTCCATCAGTGCCTCAGGAAAGAAATCAAGAAGCCACAGTTTAACTCACTTCCTCCTTGGTTTTGGGTCTCATTTGCTACTGCCAATCACGTACAGCAATCCTACCACAGTTGTGTAGATCAAGGAACCAAGAAAGCTGCTTGCATCTTACACATCCTTTCTTCAGAAAAGACAAAAATACACTTCTGGAAGATCCAAATCACATAAATAGACATATAAATTAAAAAGGTCAGGTCCTTGCTTCCTTCTGTGCCCCTGTGTAGTGAAATCTGTTCTGTAGTTTTTACCTGCACTCTGGTTTTGTGTGCATATGTGTTGAATTTCAACAGTGTGATTAAATCAGAAGTGACTTTTAACGATACACTTCTGAGCAAGAATGGGGGCATAACTAAGGATAAGCAGTTTTAGTCTTAAAGAGAATTCATTTGCTTGATCATGTGACTGCTCTGCTTCACCTTTTAGTTTATCATTGCTGTAAGTAAAGTGCCTATGTATCAAAAGCATATATTCTCTCCACTTATGTTCATAAAATTCTGACTTAACTCATTGAATTTCCATCTAGGCTGATAGCAATGACAATCCCTATGCCAGCAACTCTAATGAAAGTTATGTTTTCTGAGTGTGGCTATATGAACTAACTAGTCTTCAGATTAACTGAATTGTAACATTGATTTGTGCTAGTGCTACACTTCACACGATTTTACTCTTTGGAATTGATCCAATGCAAAGTTCAATACCTGACAGACTGGGCGGGAGGGTGTTGTCATCTAGTCTGCTAGGTTTTCATCTATGGAGTAATGTGTCTAAGGGATGCCCAGCTCTTTCACATGGAGGGCATTGCAGAAAAAATTCTCTCCAAAACTGCACAGCCAATAGCATTATTACAAATGATCTGGTTTTGCCAAACACTGTATTTGTCCTACCAAAAAAAACACCAAAAAAAACTGGAAACTGGAGGAAAAGGCAGCTGCTGAAATTTCAAACTGCTTAAATTATTGTACTCATTGATGTCTTAGCAAAAATCAGAACTCCGTAAACTTCAGAGTGAATAAAGTGGGAAGTGAGAGTAATTCTTAAATGATGTTAATTTACTGTAATATAAAGAAAAAAACTATTTAAATAGTCATAAGTTACATAACTGACATTTTGAATAAACAGCTTGTTGCTAACAGCCTGACAAGCCTCTTCAAACTGAGGATGACAGTGCTAATGCGAGGGTGGGAGAGTTGCCCGTCGTATTCTTGTCATGGCTGATGGGAAAGCAATTCATCTCACCTAACTCCAGAACTCCATCAGCTATGGGAGGATTTCAGCACCAGAGCCAGACATGCAACTAGGTATACATTCAGTGTCTTAGCTAATTTACAGTCTTCCCTAATCCAGTCAGCTGATTAGGGGCAGTACAGAGAGATACTGAGATGATCAGAAGTGGGTGACTATTACAGGGTGAGATGAATAACTTTCTCACTTCTGCTCACTATGTGGACTAGATCTGGCATTCATCTCTGTATAATCTTTGGTGTTCAGCATCATCTGAGACTCCCCAGATGTCCAGGATGTCATCTGAAGGCTGTCAGGTATGGCTTGGCACCTATAGGCAGCCCACAGCAGGTGGAGACTATGCTGTTTACCCTGGGCCCCTCAGGTAACGTGTTAGGCAACTGAGTTGCACCCTCAGTGATTATAGCAGAAACTTAAACTGCTGGCTCACATGCAGTTACCTTCCTGTACACATGTAAATTTAGTGTCTTTGTCTGTCTCAACATGGATATCTAACACTGTTTGAGTTGTTCAAGCAATTTCTAGCTCCTTCTGGATTCTATTTACACCACCAATCATATTCACCAGCTTTGCAAATATCTGAAATACTCTAGGCAAGAAATTGCACAAATACATATGTTTAGCCAGTTGAAGCCTACCTTCAGCTTCTAATCTAACCTAGTTGTTAAATTTCCTCTTCAGACAACAGGAAGGCATAGCTACTTCTATGGGTCTATTAATCTTACTTGAATGGTTTAACACATTTTAAAACCTGATTCTCTACTGAGTACAGTGGATAATAACACAACTTTCTGAGAGTAAAAGAAACAATTTTCAGGTAGACAAAAGTGGTGAGAGGGTCCAAGAGACCTAGCATTATTTCACAATGAATCATTACCAGTATTGACTTAGCCTGTGTTGTGGGGCATCTGAGAACCTCAGTACAAAGAATTTACTGACCAGAAACAGCAGAAAGACTTGTTAGGGAAAACAAGCAGCAGAACACATTGGGTGATATTACCAGGAAGACTCTGAAAAAGGCACTAGAATACATAAATGCTTGGTTTATGAGTTATGTAGGCTCGCCCAAAGAGTCTTTTCTGAGTGCAAATAGTCTCTGGAAAAAAGGGGTTATTGCAGAATGCTCCTTAGGATATATCATGGTGTTTAGTTTTCTCTAATTTAGCCTGTATTACTTGTCTCCCATATCTGTTTGAATAAGGGAAACCCCTTATCTCCAAAAGTCTCCAGGCCAAGGGACTACTATGTATTTGAGCCTTAGCCTTACATAATGCACTGTAAATCTTCAGTCTGGTGCCTAGACCTGTGCTTGCTTTGCTTGCACTTCATCACAACGGGAGGTTTATAAGCTTCAAAGCAAACACTGCCATGCACTCATCAGGGCTTATCACAGCAGATCAAGAACAGGCCCTTCAGACCAGAACTTGTTTGTATCATCTTGAATTGGGCCATAGGTAAAAAAAATTCAGGTCTTCTCCAAAGAGAAAATAAACTTTCTCATTAATTTTAAGTCAAGTCTGCAACTAAGCATCACTTGCCTTATAACTTCAAACATCTCAGAATATCTGTTTCCTTGTAAGGTTCATACCATGGGGACAGAATACTCTGACAGGCTTCAGTGCTACCATCCTGCTACAGGAACCATGGGCACCTTTGAACATAATTTCATTGCACGTGATAGCTAGACCCATGGGCTCTTTGAAAATCTGAACTGCGAAAAAGTATAGTATCTTAAAGTTCACTAAACTATTACATTCTATTACATTATTGTAATATTTTGAATTTAAATTCTGTAATATTTAGGAAGACTGTTCAGACACAACAGGGCAAAACCTCCATTTACCCAGACAGAATTTTGTCATCCTTCAAAGACAATCAAGAAAATACTCTGCCTTCTGCTTGCATACTACTACCTTTGTCAACATCTTACCTAATTTTGTAGATGGACATTTATCCAGGTCATAAAAATCACCTAAAAGCCCCTTCTGGCTGATAGAGTTGGGGTTTTTTTTAACTATAGAGCTACATCTCTGTACACCACTGCAAATAATTGAAAGTGGTATATGTTATATAGCTCTCTGGTTTCATTTTAGCACAGAAATCGGTCTTTGGATTCGAGTGAACTCAAAATCTCATTTTCCTGGAATATTAAGAAAGAACAGTGCATCAAAAAGGGCAGAAAGAAATCTGTTATGTAACTCCAAAGCAAGGGGAAAAGAAGAATAATAAGGTGTAATTGAAGAGGAATCTTTTTCAGTCAAGATTTTAGTAGAAGTTTCATTCGAGAGTTCGGTGATCAATGTTTCATTCAAATTTAGTAATATAAAACCTAATCACAGAGATAGAGCTTTGAAAAATATAGTTAATAGCATCTTTCTCAATATTTTATCATGGCACATACTGAACAAAGTTAATGTAATATAGCTACAATAATGTACAAAAATCAAAAAAATTGATTTGAGAATGAGTCAAAATTATTCAGTTACATTATTATATATTTTTGGAAATTTGATTTTGTCAAATTTTTTAACGTGAATATAACATTTATAATTGTAAATGAGAAAATTAGCATCAGAGCACATAAAAAAAATAGAGGAATCATTGTGCTTAGCATGCGTGACTCACTGAAGTGTGGTGAGTAGGAGGTTCTGTGTAGTAACCTGAATGGTACTGAAGATACAGTACTCTTTGTATGCTTTTTCTCTCTCTCTCTCTTCAGAGACTCATGAACGAAACCTCCATGCAGTACAGATAAACAGAATTTTGGATATTTTTCTTAACCAATTTTATGTGATTATTAAAGATGTACAAACACTGTTTTACAAACAGTGGGATGGAAATTGGCTAGAGGAACATAAGCTAAGGCACAAAACCAAGACAGCCCTATCTGCTTTTCTGAAAATGATTGCCTATTGTAATCAACAGAATTTTTATAGTAGGAACATCTTCCACATGTCAGCTAATACGGCCTAAATGATTCCTTTCTGTAGTTTTTGGGCTCAGGTCCATATAAGTCAGTCAAAGCACATTATTGCATGCAGATGCTGAAAACTCTGCTGGTCTCAGTGCTCTGCAGTCTCACTTTTCATCCTGCTTATGCCAACTCAGAATGTAAGCATAAAAAGACTTCAAGTGAATCAAACTTCAGAAACACAAATTCCAGCCACAATGTGTAACTGGACCCCTGTCTGAACAAGTGGACAGAAAAAGTTAGTATTACAAAATTTTACACCAGGAAAAAATAAATTCAAGGATAACACAGAGTGCACAAAGAAGAAAGGAACAGAGCATGAACTTAGCTAACCCCCGCAAAACTTATCCCTAAACCAGAACAAATATAGATTAATTCCTATTGCCCAATCACTCTTCTAACTCCACAAAATTACATCAAACATTTCCCTTCATCCTGTTGTCCTTTCAGACCCATCTTTCCTCCTCAAAAGCATGAAATGGTAATGTGAATTCTGGAGGCCTGAACAATTTCACATATATTTTGTTCCACTATAGAACCTACAAGTCTGGTTTTGTTACATTATTCCTTGCAATGTGTTTATCAATAAGAATAAACATGACAAATTCATCCTGTATTCCTTGTTAGATATTATTGTCTTTTATAAATTTGGGCTATCTAAGCAAGTAGAAGTACTGTCATATCTCACAAACATTGGCAAGTATTGACTACTTACAAATAGCCTTTTTTCCACATTATTGAATTGTTACTGTATAAGTATTGTGATTTATATGGATTTTTTTTTTTAAAAAAGGAGGAAATCCATATTTCCTACAAAAAATACAACCTGAAAAATTCACTAGCACTAGCTCCTTCTTATTTTCATATAGCCAGTGCTTTGCTCACAAATTCTCTACTTTCCCTGTAAAATGTCTCAGTGCAGGAAGGCAGGTTTTAGTCACCCAGAATGATTTCACTGCATGACTGAAGGAAAGGTCAAATCAGAAGGAACTTTTGGGAGGACTTGGAAGGAGATGGGTAAACAAAGAAACAGAATGAGGTGGATCTTATGACAAACAGTTGACCTGATGGGCTTTCTCATCAGGACTGTTGAACACTGCTCTAGTTCCCTAAGTGACTTGCAGCTCTGTACACAGAGCAGTACCTCCCTTCCCAAAGACCACTTGCAAAAAGCGATCTTGAAATCTCTTTTAAAACACCGAGAAGTTGCTGAGATACTTAATTCACATCATATACAATTTTGTGTGCATGTAAAAGAAGGAATATAAAAAGACAAATCATGAATCATCCATTTGAAGCATCCTTTTACTGGATGCAGCCACCTCAGTAAAGAGGGGTCTCAAGACAGTTGTAAGGTAAGAAACAGAAATAGGAGGCTAATGAAAGGAGATTTTTTAAAAGAAAATTGTTTGAAGGGTAAACTGATGACTTAGAGGAGAGAGACATAGATGGATAAAGCTACGAGGAGAATCTCAAAATGCAAGCAAGATCATCATTCTTTCAATCTCCCTCAACTTCCTTGATTTTGATTGTGGCCTTGGGGCATGAGTGCAACACACACACACACTAAATAATAAACAGTGCAATAGGTCTTCAAGGCATTCTCTATTTCAGAGGAGCTCTTGACCTCTGAACATCCTGGAAATAGTTTTTTTGGCACTGTCATAAATAAATTGGGCCATTTGTTGCTTGAGAGGGCCATTCTGGCAAGACTTTTCAGAACATAAAATAGGCCATGGCTGCTGACAGAGGTTGAACATGTCCTTTTGAGTGCATTGAAAAGATGCTAAAGAATACAAATGGACTGAAAAAAATAGTATAAACAAAAAAAATATATATAATTATATTCTTCATTCATTTTAAGTTTGGAGCAAAGCTTCAAGTCTTTGCTATATTTATAATATAAAAGTTAAAAGCTGTCCATGTCTTTAAAAATATTGACTTCCTAAAAATAAAATGAATAAACTAATTGGAAATGTTTCTAAAACTAAAATATTTACATTAATTAAAATTCCAATGTTTTTTATTTATTTGGAAATATTGAAATAGAAAATCTTTCCAACAAAGGTAGGGAGCTTTCTTATTAGAGAGCATTTCTACAGTTCAAAGTCCTAGGACTTACAGGATGTAGGATCACAAAGGGGTTCGAATGTTTTGCATTACTCTAAAAGAATTCTGAAGTCAAATTTCTGAAAAAGCAACCAGAAAGCTGCTTCACATCTCAGTGTCACAAAATTGTTGACCAGCACAAACATATTTGCTTGTTAGCCTACATACAGGCTCCTTCAGGTTATGAAAAATCTTAGCTCCCTGCTGTATAATGGACCAGAATAAACAGAAAAAATAAAAAAAAATTACAATTGTATTCATCAGTTGTATCTCTTTTCTGGTGGTAATTTTGTAGAGAGCAAAAAAACCAGATAATTCAGGCCAGAGAAACAAAATAATTTCCTCCATGTGGAATTAATCATCTGTTGTAGAAGAAGTGAACATTGCCCAAGGAACATATTTAATTTAAATCAATGACTGTGGTTCAAGTGCGACAAGTATCCTGTGAGGACTTCTGATTTAGAGGATGAAGTATCCTTGTCCAGAATCCCATATGATTTTTACCTGCATATGCCTTGCTTTATCAAAAATGTCACAGTGGTTGCCAAAATTATTTATGAATTGCCCATACAGAATTGGATTCACCTCTTGGCAAGTTCCATTAAACCTGGAGATCCAATAAACCCCAGATA
The DNA here is from genome assembly GCA_013397775.1 of Eulacestoma nigropectus. Lineage (NCBI taxonomy): Eukaryota > Metazoa > Chordata > Aves > Passeriformes > Eulacestoma > Eulacestoma nigropectus. Next base: position 50,257 of record VZTE01002831.1, on the reverse strand, counting down.
TCTCAGATGTCAGGTGGTTACTCTGAGCAATTATTAAAAAAACAAATAGACAAGGTCTCCTGTAGTTGATATCCTGGGATTTTCAGTCAATCAGGTGAAAAATTCCCAACCTTGTATAGAAGAAAGAAAACCTGTCTAGATGCTTTCTAGTTGTAAGCCTTGTCAAAATGAAAATTCACTAGCATTTACATATTCTGTGGCAATATGCTAATTTCTATGCATTTCTGATGGATAGTTTAAATACACTTTAAAATATGTTCATCCATCTCTCCAAATATTGTTTATTTCCCTGTTAAACCTTAACCTTACATGATTTCCAAGCACCAGGTGTTTTCACCTAGAAAGTAATGCTTTTTTTTTCCCCCATGACTAGATATCCAACATTCCACTCATTTTCAGAAGTGAAAGCTTATGTTTCATTAGATATACTGCTCTTCTATTTGCAAATTAGCTTTGTTTGTGTAGGTGTGGCTGGACTCTTCATCCAAACTGGCTGCCTCAAAAGCTGAAACATCATCAGTCAACCCTCACAACACAGCAAACCCCACAATTACAATGAAAAATCACGATAGGACAGTTCTTTTGGAAATCTAAAAACCTGCTTCTTATAGAACTGATAAATGTCCAGAAACATCCCTTTCAAACTTCTCTTAAAATTCACAGATTCAGTAAAATTAGAGCATTTGCTGAGCAGTTCAGCTTCATCAAGTACCTGCCAAGTCTCCTGATCAGCCCTGCAGCAGTTTAGTTCAGGGTCAGAGATCCCAGAGTTGCCAGTGTGCATGCCAGCTGGAATGGAAGAGATATAAATAAAACATGTGGGAGGGGGTGGTAGTGAGGGAAAGTCGTCGTTCTTTTCCTGTGCATCCCTGCAGTTGGCGATCACAAATCCACAGCAGCCCTGCCTGAACCACCCCATCTAAAACAAAGAAATATTTGTGTTGTTTATAGCAGTAGGGCAGGTTGCAAATATGAAAATGCATTCATCATGTAATTAGGAAAGTTAGCATACAATGCAAGCTGAGGTTTGAATTCTACACCTGTACTCAGGCTGGCAGTACTCAAGTGGTAATTGACCTACCACTGGTAGCAGTGTATGTAGACAATACTTGGTGCCTAGGTAAGAACCCAGCAACCCTGGCAGGCACATTGTTCACAATCAAAGTGTTTATCATTATTGGAATTTATTAAACTTTAATTGTTTTTCCTGCAGTTTTTCATGCCAGGTATCTGCTTAAAGATGATATTGATATTGATTTTGATATTTCTGATAAAAATGTTCAGCCATCTCCAAGAATGATAGCAGAGAAGGATACACTCAGTGGCTGTTCTGAAAATCTCTTGCATCACTTTCAATGAGAACCCTAGATAGCTCAAATGCATCTTTACTTGACATAAGAGATTAACAAAATAGAGATAGAGAAGATAAAAATGAGGGGAAAGAGAAGTAAAATAAAGGGGAAAATAGTTAAATAAATCTTCTATTAATAGTTAAATAAATCAATCATAGTTGATTCATTGTGTCCAAGTATTCAAGACAGTCACTTCACAGAATTTCTGGCAGAAATTTATCAGCCGTTACTTTGAGTATTGTACTTAAGGAGGAAAATAAAATAAGACCACAAACTCCACCTGGTATTCAGGAAGATGTCTCATTGCATTGTCTTCAGGTAGCAGAAGCAATTTTGTCTGACATCTTCCAGTTAGTAATAATGCCCTGATTTCATATGCCACTGGCATACTAGCCCATTACTTAACTGGTTAATAAACAGGTATATTCAATAATCATGGTGGACTGTGCCAAACTGCCAGTCTTTGTTCCAGAAACATATGCTGGCAATTAATAATGATGATTTAATAAAAGGATCTATTACAAGCAGGTTTTAGTTGCTATGAACTTGTACAGGGGAGAAAGCACATTTAGGCTTTCAAGGTCTTCTGCATCTATGAGGAAAGAAAACAAGCAAAGTGGCTGGTGTAGTATGGGTGCTTTCCCTTGATTAAGTGAAGACGGTGACAAAGAAAGCAAGCAAACACAAGAAGATCCATCCAGAACTGCGAGAGATCAAGCTGTAGGGATTCTATGATAACAGTGCTAAGAGACTGCATTAACGCAGCCAGAAAATACAAGCAGATAATCAACTGACAGTGAAAATGGCAGGGTGGATAAATCTGGTTCAACAGGGAGTCTTTATTCAGAGGGACTGACACTGCTGTGTCGTGACGCAGTTTGGAGGGCTGCAGCGAGGCCGGCATGTGGCTCTGCCAGAACAATAGTGATTGACTACAGATGGGCACTTCCTCTCCAAAAACACTCCTCACAGCTCACTGGCAGGGAGGGATACGCAGACACAAGCTCCAGTCTCCATGGTAACCACTTACTTCAGCGTGACATCAAGCCCAGATCAAAACTCCATAGGCGTCAGATAGTACATGCTGTTTCTTTCCTTGAATTAATAATATTGATTTAAAAGGCAGGTTCCATTAACTGTTTCTACTCTATGCTGTGGATAATTACTGTCTGTGGTGTTGGTATTATTCCAGTGACTTGAAAACAAGAAGCTCAGCATCAAGTTAAATAATTCATGCTGTGCTGCTGCTCACTCTCTTCTTGGAAGCAGAATTATTGCTAACTGGGCATGGTAATTTCAGCACAGGGGTGATAGGATTACGAAATGTCTAATTGCCCTCTCATGTGATAAAATTACTTTTCTGAAAATGCTTTAATTCTTCCAAGCAGAGGCAAACAATCCAGACAAGTGACAAAACAAGAACAGCCTGCATGAACACTGCTGAGATTTTCCTTCTGAAAGCAGTGAAAAGTGCAGTCAAGGCTTCATTCTCCTTCCCACCCCCTGTGTCCTTCCCTTCCCAAAAAAAAACCTTTTCAAAAGCAAACAGCCAATGATGAGAATATAAAGGGGAGGGAGTTCCTTATGCTATCCTTAGAAGTGCTTCCTCAGTCAATTATATGATGGTAGCAGGCTCTGTGGGGCTTCTCAGTTAATCTTCCAAAGCTGCAAGGCTGGTAGTTGTGATACAGTGCATCAGGGTGGGCTTGCTTGTAAAATTGGAGAAAAGTGGAAGAAAAAGTTTCAGGTTTCTGTGATACATGCTAAGTGCCTCAAGGAGAAAAGCCTGAACAAAACAGGACAGTTCCACTTCCTAGTGAGGGCTGGAAATCAGGGATTTTTTACAGTCTGGGCAGAAATATTTTTGGCATCTGAACAAGATTTTTTGTTCACAAAAAGAAAGTTGCAGCTTTGGGGATATATTAGGAGACTGAGTGTGTGCTAGCATTCAAGAATGTCAGAGACAATGAGTTGCCTGGGCAGTAGGACACCCAATGCCTAAGCAAATGTTCTTACTCACTGTGAGAAGTGCTGATTAGCTGGCTTGTTTTGAAATCTTGAAGGAGAATGGATTTCTTGAAGGAACTGAAGGTTCATCTGATTCTGCATTTGCATTGTACGAAAACACATACATTTAATGAACTTCCACACCAGGCTAAAAGCTACCTGCAGAACTCAGGGGCTCACAAGATAAACAGTTAAAGTAGGCAAGAACAGGTTAACTGCTTCAGACCAAGAATTCACCTAACAGAGTAACCATAAGCTTACACCAGGAGAATGGAAGAAGAGGGCAAGAACAGGCCACCAAGTGCAAGAACAGGGAAATAACTGCATTTTCCCCATTTTTCCCCTGCCTACTTTCTGCAGATGGGGATCTGTCAAATTTACATATGCAGTCTATTTAGTAATCTCCAAAGGATACTTCTTCCATTTGTACAATTCCCACTGAAAGAAAAAGCCTGTTTTTATCCACAACATCCTTTGGCAAGAAGTTAATAGATCTATTACTTATTTTAACTAAAGCTTTTTCTTTTCTTTTGTTGTAAAACTGGCATCTACTACATTTATCCCAGAGCCTCTAGTTCCTAAACAGGCAGTGAAGTGTCAGCCTCTGTGAAACCCTTCCATGTCACTTGGAAGTGGAGTGGGAGAAGACAGTCTGGATTGCTGCCCAAGCAATATATGATGGATATTAGAATATATGAGTTTTCATTTAGGAGAGATTTAAATGGGTAGAATTATTCATCTAATGATTTATAATGATGATCTAATGGTAAAAAAATATATATTAGTCACAAGATTAACATGGTGTGGTGCTAATGGGAGTATTTCAGTGAGGACAGTCCTGTTTTTGTGACAAAGAAGGATTCAAAATTGGAAAGACAGGACTATTTAAAGAATCTGTATAAGCAAAGACACTGGATGTCAGGTCTATATTAAAGTTATTCCAGATACTGTGCAATCTAAGACATCGGTCTGCATTTTGCTTGTGGCCTGAACTCACTGTGCACATGGTGTATAACCTGCAGTGGTGGTTTCCACCAGCCACATGTAGAATGAGAAACAGTTCTGAGGTGTTCAGCATCACACCTACTACTTGCTGGCAACTGCTAGCCATGACTGTCCTTCAAACTCAGGGTTAGGGTCTGGGCACAGCCAGGGGCTGTTGTTTTCTGACTAACTCAGAGCAATTGACATTTCTAAAAATAGGTTGTTGAAATGTGCTAGTCATAACATTCTGTTATCTTCTTCCCAATTTCACAAAGCACATGCTTAATTCAGCCATTCCATCTAAGTGGTTTTTACCGTGTAGATCTCAGTGTCTTTCCCTCAGCCATCTGTCAGTGGTACTGATGCAGTCCACAGGGCTTTGGAATTAAAAATCAGAATCACCACAACAAAATTCAAGATAAGGGGAAATATACTGAATATTGTTTTCTCTCTTACATACACATACATACATGTATGTATTTGTATAGTTGGGTCTTTGACTAGATGATGCTTATGGGTCTCTTCCAACTAGAGATATTCTATGATTTTATGAATTAAAAATGTGCAAAATTGATGAGAATGTTCCATTTCTGTTTCTACTCTTTAACATCACTAGAAGAGAGGGTTTATTCTACTCTCTGTAGAATCCACTGTGCCAATGTTGTACTAATGTACAGGAGCTCTCTATCACATGCAGGCCCCAGGCCTATGGTAATGCTCTTTATGCAAGCATGGGAAAAAAAGACGATCTCTCAAGAGAACAGATATAAATACGAAAATACACATGAAAACTAAAGGAGACAATGAGAAAATATTAATACATTTTAAAGATGGTTTATACATTGACATACTAGCTGTCAACTAGAAACACAAGAGATCTTAGCTCTTCATTAGGAACAACCTATCCATAGACTGAGATACAATATGTAAGAGAATGAAGCTGGCCTTTTGAAAATACATATATGGGGAGGAACATATTTGGGACAAAAGTGAGGGAAGAGATTCTAGGACTAGAGAAAAAAGTTTAAGGCCTGCTTTCTTCTGAAATTAGCCTCTTTAAATAATTTAAAGTGGTACAAATGTTATCCTAAGCTGCATGTGGTCTCAACAGTCCCAAAATCAGCTAACTTGTTTCCCCACACAAGACAGCATAGCTCAGGGGCTGACTGCACTGTTAGTCATCACACAGGAGTGTTGTAGACAAAATAGTTGTTGGCACATAAGAAGAATGGACTTTGTAGGAAGTATCTTTATCAGGTTACCTGACATAATGGGAAGCAATAGACAGGCTTCTGAGGATAAAATCTTTCAGAGCAGGAAAGCAGACTGCATTGTCTCTACTCATGTGGAGTTCCTCTTATAAGATTTTTATGGTGCTTGTAATTTCAGGCAATTAACTTATGAAATATTTACAGAATAATGATTAATAGCATATTATAACAATACTAGCGTAATAATATTGTCATTGCCTAAAGTTATGTGATCTGCAGTAAAAAAACAGCAATTGGAGATATACAGGAGAGTGGTTAAACATCAATAGGAATGTATAGACAAAGAAGACATGGAAATAAGACCCTGAAACAAAAGCTATTGGATATCCTTTCAAAGCTGGACTGTTTTCTGCTCAAATGTGTAACAATTGATATGAAGATTATGTTTCAGTCTTTGCAATATTGCCGCAATGTTTTATTTTTAAAATGTATTTTGACATCAGTTTCTTAAGGCATATGCAGCTTAACTGATGGTACATTTCCTTGTCAGACCACACTTACTGTATATTGCATTATTGATTAATTTTCAGTGAATTGGAAAGAGAAGTCGGGGTGTCAAAGATAATAAAATTCCTGCAAGTTCCATGAAGAATATTGCTTGGTTAAAGGAGAACACCAGAAAGGGAAAGACAGGCAGAATTCATCTGTTATATGTCTTGTTTTGGCAGCAGAACACATGTACCTACTGGCCAGTCAGCCAAGTGTACTGACTGGCAAACACAAACATGCACAGCTTTGGGGAGTCACAGCTAATGACTAATTTCATCTGTTCTGTGGTTCATGAAAAAACTTACTCTTATAGCCTTATCTGCAGAAGTGTTGCAATACTAAAAATTGGCAAAATCGTCAGTAATGTTGAAGACATATGTTATCCTCTACTGTCTAGACAAGTCAGCTTCACATTACAAATAGCCTTACAAGTATATAAAAGCTCCTGAAAGCCATTTTCTGCAGCATAACATCCTACCAAATGCAGTGCTGAAATGCCACAGGGGTATATTCAGGCTTCAATATCCACAATTTTTAACATCTTATAAACCAAGGCTTGGCATCACTGGAGAGTACCAACAACAATCATCTTGTACCTTTAGTTGGTGTGTTAGAAACACTGTGGAGCTCTGGAATAGAGATTTATGTAAGGAAGTAACTGAAGGTACAGCAGCCTAGTGTTGGAAGCTGATCTGAAATGCGTGTTTGACTCCAACCCACGCAGTGTTCCTGCCCACCCCCACCCCATGACAGAACTGTACAAGTGTCTGAAGCAATTAGACACTTCAGGGACCGTTCTGCTAAAAACCTCTTATTTTCAACTGGGTTTGCCTTTTAGTAGGATGAACTTCATGATCTGGATGACCACAATGAGTGGTTCAAGAGTTCTCATCTGGCAGCAAAGGAGGAGTTTGCTCCTTTCACAGACAGGGTAGACTTAGTTTATGAAACCATAGCTCTAAGATAATTCAACAAACCACTACTTGCATTTCACATGGATGTTTTGCTAAAGGGACACATTGGGAAGACAAGACTGCAGGAGAGGTGCTAAGAAAGATATCTGCCCTAATCTGCAATCAGCCTAGAATCTGCATCACATTCCCTGTGCTCTGAAGGGACTGAAGTGGCCCATGAGTTCTGAAGGGATGTTTAGCAAGGTGAACCATTGTATTAGTATGTGAGAAAGATGTTTATTTGGGAATATATATGTAGACACAGAAATATTAGAGCAAATAAAGATTCACTAATATGTCAGTTGCAGCAATCGGGTGCAATGATTTTGGCCCCATTTTTGTTACAGACCACAATGTGGCTTGAATAATTCCTTAAAACATGTGCTAGAAACTATGCTTAGTGCCTGTACAACTTTTTAAAAAATACATTAACAAACCGCAAAATATAAGCATTCATCTGATCACACTGACTATTCCCTTATAACATAATATTTAGTGGTTTGTATATAAATTTGAACACCACAATGATAAACCTTGGCACTATAAATAGACTGGCTTGCAAACCCTGACTTTTAAAAAGCAAAGGTCTATTCTGAGCTGGAACAATATGTTGTCCTTGGAAGCCTATTTTAAAGCTTTTCTTTAAGTGCAGGTTTTCTTTGTTAAATGTTTTGTCACCGCAATGCAATGCTCCTATTGACAGTAGTAGCAAGAGCTGAAAAGAGTTTTTTGCAGAGAAGGTTTTTTGTTTGTTTATTTGGGTGTTTTGTATATATAAACATCATCGAATGCCTGCAATTTCATTTGAAGGACAACAAGAGGTCTTCAGCTCCTCAGATAAAATAAGTTCTAGAAAATTGTTGCACTTACAGTATGTGCCTGTCTGCCCACTCATCTCTTACTCACTTTTCCTGTCTTTAATCAGACCCTCTTGTTACAGAGTAACAGTTTTGTCTGCTGGAGAAAAAAAATTAAATATATATATATATATAAAAACCTTGTTGTTAATTATTAGCACTCCAGGATTCTCAGATAATGCAATCTCCCTTTAATTTGATATTACATCCTGTTCCTCTAACAATGTAGGGAATAAGAAAAGAAAAACCATTCTAACAGAAAATGCCTTCTTAAGTTTGGTAGTTGCGTAAGCATGGCCAGGCCTGTGTTACATAGAGATCCCACATGCACACAGTCCGTGTCTCCAGCTGGGGCTGCCCACAAGCCCCCAGGGAATGCCACCTGCATGGTAAGCAGCAGGCAGCCCCTGGAGATTGCTTCTCCAGCTACAATTTCTGCTTAATGAGAAGGGGGAGGGGAGGAAGTGTTCTGAATTATAAATGCAGAATGGGAAACCCCTGAAGTGACAAAATGCTGAATTATTCATTATGCAGTTTCTAATTGTTCTTGAAGTTAGCAGTACCATGTGTAGCTAAATCAGTTCAACACTGCCATTTTTTCCTCCTCTCCCTCCTTGCACAGTACTAGGAAAGGGAGGGAGAAGGAATGACATTCCTGAAATGCTCACATCACTTGCAGTCCAGCAGTGAACCAGAACTGAAAACCAAATGCAGGGTAAAAACTAAATGTTGCCAGTAATCTATAGGCATACATTGCAATCTCACTTTTGAAATTTAATAAAATTTCTCATTAAGATCACAGCAATTTTGGGCCTACATCAGACCAGTCTCACCTGATGTCCTATTTTCACGTTGAGTATCTAGCATTAAGAGCTTCAGAGACACCAGCAAGAAACCCAGTGCTGAACAATTCTTGGCTAAACTGTCCATGAGGAAAATATTTTCCTGTCCTTCCTGGAAGGAGATAGTGATTGGATAGTGCCCGGATGCGTAGAGATGTGCACTATTAAAAGAAGAGAATCTCAATTACACAGCATTATCCAGATTAACCTGCAGCTCCAGTTTGAATAGAATTGAAGTGACATCAGTCACAGTGACATCAGACAATAACAGCTCATTCCATATATTAAGTAGGCAGTGTGAGAGGAAAAAAATTACATTTCAAATGCTGTTTTTTGAAATTTTGTCTGCTGTGCTCTACATAAGTAAATAGCTAATTAGGGACATCCACTTGACACAGTCTTTGCATGCCATTGTTACTCATTCCTTTATCATTTCACATCTAGAAACTATGTTTCCCCATCTAAATTAACTTTCCCAACCTTTGAATCCCACATTTCTGTTTTCCAAATTTCTGTCCTCTGGCTCTAAAATCCTTCTGGTCTTACTGGAGCCTTTTGAGATTGTAAGATTAGAACTCATTGATTCATGTAATGGCATTATACATGCTAACATGTTGTTTCCTTTTTGACCACCAATGCAGAATGAGCAAAGGTCAATTAATCTGACACCACTGCTTATCCTTCCGATCAATATTGCCTCATTGTTTCCTTGTTCTCCCACATCTGCCTGTCTGTCGGTACACTCAGATTGCAAGGTTTTTCAGGCTACAGACTTTTTACTCCTTGTGTGTAATGGATGTGCACAGTAGAGGCCTGATCAGTGTCTGGAGATTTTGTTGCAATACAAACAGTTAATATACAAATGACAGAGAATAAAGGGTTCACACTGGTGCCTTAGTATTTTTTTTTCCCGGAGTGACTTCAGCTAATTTAAAACCCAGTAATGTGTATAAATCAAATTATTTACTGGAATATACATTACTTAGCATTTATCTTTATTGAATTTCATTTGCCATCGAGCTGCACAACTCACTATATTCCCTGAATCTATTAAATACAAAGTCTCAGATGGATATTCTGTTTTAGTAAGTCTCTATGCTGCAGATAGCTAGAAGCTAGGAAGGTATACCAGGAGAAATAATAATGTTTGGCTTTCTTCTTGGTATGTTCTTATCCTACACATTTGCTATCAGAAATAGAGTCCTGGAGAGAGCTGATTTATAATCTGGCCCAGTATAGCTATTCTAATGTTCTTAGGTCTTTCTGAAGTTTCCTGAGTTGGTTAATATTAATAGCTGTGTCCTATACAGATTTTGCCACCTTTATGCTCTTTCCTTCTGTCTGAACATTTTTAACAGTATGTAAATGAAACAAAAGGTCAGGCAACCTCACTTCCTTTATTTTGATGAAATTTGAATGCCTTTTGTATCCCTCACCAGGTTATTACTCCATGACAGTACCATAAACCTATAAACCAATCATTATTTAGCTGTTCCAAGGTCTTCCCATATGGGATTTAGCAAGCATTTTGAAAACCACATTCAATTTTTCCAATCCTATTTTGCCTACCATTTTGTTTACATACACTGGAAAGTCTTTAGAGCTAAACCCCCATTGTATTCTTGTGTGAAGTCAAGCTTGTTTATTTTCCTTTCACCAGGAAGTTTTAGAAGTTATATTTGAATTACTGTTTCAAACATTGTACCAGTTATTCACAGAAAACTTGTCAGTATTCAGTGTTCGAGATCTTTCTCAAAGCAATTTTGGAGAGATACACGTCATCCACTCAAACACTCACACAAACTTGAGAATTAAGAACTAGCAATCACTTTTATTAGAAGTTACAAACCTCTGTTATACTCTCAGCAGCTTCACTCTGAAACTCCAGCACTCAGACACATGTACAGTCCTGTGCTCAGAATCCGCTGCTCATCAGTTAATCAGTTTGTCTGAGTGTCTTTATTTCCAATAATACCTGATTCTTATTATTTTTCAAGAGGTTATCCTCTCCAAGGGTTAGAAATCATTTATCTCCCCTGTGATGTTCTCTTTAATTGCTCTCCCTGATGTTCATGCAAACCAACGAATTAAATCCCTAAAAGCTGTTCTGTTTACAGTGTCACACTAAATGTTATTAATTTTTTTCTACTTAGCTATTTAAACTCCATTTTACTACACATTTTCATCACCTGTTTTATGTGTGACATTACTTGAGTTCCGTATTCTGGAAGACATCTGTTTGACTGCAGTAATTTTGAAAGCCTTGCATGGCACCCATGCTACCCTCCCTTCCAAAACACAGGCACACGAACTTTTGAGTGCTTGCCAGCACTGTACTCTGCTCCCTATTTATATCTGTAGTTACTGCGCATCCACTGTGGCCTCAGGATCCCAGAATTGTCTGATGTCAATACACAAGAATGGGTTCAGCACCAAGAGCCCTGTGTGGAGGCTGTGCCTCAGAACTATATCCTAATACACAATCACGGGTATCCTCTTCACGTCTGTGATGTATTATTCATGAAATGTCTTTAAAGAAGCATCATTTTGAAGGGTAATGTGTCTCAGCACTGTGACAGATTTAAAGAAACAGTACTTTAACTCCAGCTTTTCTGACAATGATCATTGGTTTCTGTCTGGAAGGACTACTTTATTATTCCAAATGTTGGGCAGCTTGAACAGCATCAGTATGTTTCATCAAATTAACTAGATGCTCTCTAAATTAGCATAGTCTGACTCTACAGGTTGTCCATTAACTGTCCACAACTGATTCATTAATTAGAACAAGGTAGAGCACTAGAGTTTATTATGAAGTGAAGATAATTAAATAGATAAGTATGAAATCACTCAGACCACCATGTAAATGCTTCCCTAGAGCACTCCCTAGCTTGGGCAGTTTAAATTAAAAGGGCTAAGATAATTCTTTATAACCTCAAAATTATATTTTCAAGAATAGAAGCTTTTATGCAGGTCTGGGAAAAGGCAATTTGAAGTTCTGCTCATATTGACGTCAAAATAATCTTGACTACTGAAACTTTTCTGCTTCATCTGTTCTTGTGCTGGCCACAGTTCTACTGGCTACATCTACACCAGTAAACTAAATGGGCCATGGGTCACTCTGTGGACCTGAGGCCAGCTGGCAGTGTGCAGCTCCTATTGGTCCACAGAGCTAAGTACTCTTCCCTCCCAGAGTAGCCAAGTCCAAATGGCCTATTAGGAACGATCTCCTATCCCTAGTGACTCCCTAAGTGTGCCCAGGCAGAGCTGGCACAGAACAAAACCAGGCTAGGGATCATGCTAACAATTAACAGTACTGTTAATCACAGAGAGCTCTTGAACCCCTTCCTGAACTATTTAGATTTCCAGCACAAACTTAGCGATTGTGTTTCCAAAAGGACTCAATAAACACTTTTGATACATTTACAGTCTCCCAAAATAAAAAAATAAATGCTTCATTCTCTCAGAAGTTAGTGTTTATAAATTGTAAAAAAACCTGCAAGTGGTACTTGCAAAATATGTATTCCTTGATCCCAAAAGTGTCTATCTCCTAATTCTACCTTAAATGATAAAGAACCTAACTTCAGACAGCAGTTCAGCTGGAAATGCTGTCAAGAAGTTAGTGGGTTGGCCGGTTTGCTAGTAGAGAGTAAGTTACCAACCACCAGCTGAACTGCAAAAAGCTGATGTTCATGAAGGAGACAAGAGCTGAGGGTTTGGTACCCCCACTCAGCTGCCCTGAATTAGTTCATCTGTGAACTGCCAGTCATGGTAAGTCACTGCTCTGTGAAGTCAGCTGCATCAAAGAACTTTTTTGTTTTCCATGGGGCTTTGGGAAAGGCTCTTAGAGCTTTTTAGGGTAATCCTCTTTAGACCCATAACATATGCTAAAAACAAGTGCTGTGAGTCATGACTTACTGGAAAGTTAGAGGATGGAATAATACCTGCAGATTTCTCTCCATTTCATCATGTTTCAAGAACTTAAAGGAAGACCTTCAAATTAAGGAGAAATAAAATATTTGATTACAGATGAAGATGGATGGGAAACAAGTTTTCCAGTCTGTAAAACACCGAGATGGGTCTTTTGGTTCAAGACTGGAGAACGTACATGTATATATGTACAGCTTACAAAGCCTTAGAGAGAAGGAAGCCAGTGAATAGAAGAACTAATGACTAGGGCACTCACCCTGTGAGACATCTAAATACACGCTAGGAATCTGAGAGAAGAGGAATTTCATCTTGCTTATCATACCTCAGGCTTATGACCTAACCACCAGACTGGTTTTTAATATGTGATTTTTTTCCCTCACATTTGGCCAAAAATATGTTCCCTTCTGTACCACTTTTGGTTGGGGTAGAGTCAATTTTCTTCACAGTGGCTGGTTTTGAATTTTTGCTGAACCCAAAGTTGATAATACAGAGATGTTTTTGTTATTGCTGAGCAGGGCTTACACAGAGCCGAGGCCTTTTCTGCTCTTTGTCCTGCCACGCTGGCAAGGACACTGGGGTTGCACGGCAGGTTGGGAGGACACACACCTGGACAGGTGACCACGGCTGACACAAGGGATATTCAGACCATATGACATCATGCTCAGTATATAAAGTGGAAGGAAGGGGGGGAATGTGAACTGATGATGATGAAGTTCTGCTCTCCTGGGAATGGCTGAACACCTGCCTGCCCATGGGAAGCAATGAATGATTCCTTGTTTTGCTTTGCTTGCATGTGCAGCTCTTGCTTTACCTATGAAACTGTCTTTATTTAAGCCTATGAATTTTCTCACTGTTACCCTTACAATTCCCGCCCCAATCCTGCTGGTGGGGAAGAGGACAAGCAGCTGTGTGAGCTGTGGTTACTGGCTGGGGCTAAACCACGAGACCTTCAAAATAATTTTTCACATACACTGCTTGAAGCAATAAATTTCTATTGCATAGATTTAACTGAATTGGCATTTTCCAAACAGAAACAATCTTGGCTTGCTGTGGTAATGGGTCCACATTATTTTAGGTTGTTTGAAGAATTTCACTATGCAAAGTGCATTGCAACAGATACTTTATTCTGAAACACTGAAAAAATTGATTAGCTATAAATGTCAACAAAATCAATAACTAATTTCTTTATTGCTGTTAGAATTAAAATAATTGAAAGAGCTAGGAGAACTGTTAGTTCTCTTGTGTTTCTCAAGTGATGAACATTAACAAAGACAGAAGAAAAGACATAATCAAATGCTTGTGCTCTACAACTGAATGGAAAACACACTTTCAAAATTATTTGTGTTCTTCCTTATTCAGTCTTCTGAAGTATCTGGCAGTTAATTTTTTCTTTACTCACTTCTACTTCCTCTGCAGTTCTATTTCTTAGATTTGTAACAATCTGATCTCTTTTGTTTTTTATGGAGCATTAATATTTTATATTCCCTCAATACTTTGACCTCTCTTTAGCCTTTGTGTTACACCAGGTAATATTCAACTGAAAGATCCATGTACTCAGAGAGACTTCCAAGAAGTGACAGGGCAATGTCAGAGGTATTACCGATCATTAATGGTCACATTTGTTTTCTTTTTTTGTTTGGTTGAGGTTTTTTTTAATCTATTCATGTTGGATTTTCTCTCCACACAATAAAGGACACTTTTCTTATTCCCTTCAGTAGAGGGAAGGAAGAATCTTAAGAGAATATTCAGTGAAAGTGAATAGTAAAGGGCTTTGTTTCTGAGTCTAATGATATCTAGCTCAGAACTTCCCGTAGACTTGTTTAGTGGAAAATTCTCTCTATATCTTAGAATGAAAAATTAACTAATTTCTAACAGTTTTTATTTAAACATTTTTGTGTCCGCCAAACAATACTTGTGACACATTTGAGACAACAAACATCAGTCCAAAGGAATATGATCATATATTTCTCATTTACATGATACAGAGCTAGCTATACTAAATTGACTGCCATGATGCTAATCCAAAACAAAAACAAGACAAGTTGTTTCATTTGGTAAAGAAAGCAGTTTATGAACAGCTGCTTTCATGTGCATTGCTTTAACCTTGCCCTAGTCTAGAAAATAGTTTAATGCTATCTCGTTCTAAACCACCAAAAAACAAAGTTTCTAATTTATAAAATCCAGAAAAAATATTCCAGATTTGTGCTGTATATATTCTAAAATTACTTTCTTGGTCATGTCACTGAGTTTTCAATAGTTTGAATATTCTCTTTTACAATGAAGCATTTATAGTTGTTGAAGTTCTGGTAAATAAAATCCCTCCTTTCTGTTGATCATCTTAGTTTTGCATAGTGGTTCAATATTTCAAGCTTGAAGGCATTGGAAGCAGTGTAGCACAATGTGTATTTTAAAAATACTTTGTATATGCCAGCCATCATCATTAAATTGTATGTCAGTCAAATGATAATCTAAAATGTGTTAACAGTTCTATAGGGCATTCCATGACTATATAACAATTTTATTGTGATATTTGCAAAACAAGTAGCATTTTTTGTGTTTGCGGTTTTTTTCATTATTGAAGCTGTTAACCGTGTCCAGTATTGCTACACTAAATGCATTGTCATTTCCCCTCCATATCTTCATCCAGTATTTAATTCTATTCTTTGCAATATTGCCAACATTATCAATGTCATCATATTTTTATGTAAGTTATACTGACAGATAATGACCTCAATTAAGTCAACAGGAAAACATGAAAAGAACATCATGATTAGATTAAATAACCATAGTGAGAGAGTGAGCATCCTATGCCTAAATCAAAGGTTTCTGCTTGTTCTGACAGAATCAAGGATGACAGTATTCCTGTTAATAAATATAGCAAGTCCAATATGTTGGCAGGTGTCCTTTGCAGAATGGGGTTTACAGGATTCAAATGCATCATCACAAGCTCACTGTTGTGACTCCAGTGGTGTCATCTGAAGGAGAATTGAAAAAATTCATTGGGAATAAATTATGAAAGGGAAACCAGAAGAAACCTTCAAAATTATTATAAATTTGTACTGTGTAAAGATTTACAACACATATTTTATTACAACAAATGTGTCTATAATTCAAAGATTATCCTCCTTTACACTTTATGTCTTCTTTTTAAAAATGGGTATCCTTATAGCTGTGCTACATATAAATAAACTTTGCAAAATGTCATCAAGTTCTTGGCCTCCTTCATGTCTCAGGGTCTTACATCTTCCTTTTTTTAATTAGTAGTCATTCTTCTTGCACTGACATGATGGAAAAAAGGTACCTGACAGTACCAGTATCACTATTTTTGACATATTTTAAACAGTACTCTGAATCTTTGAATTTTACCAGAACTTGAATTTTACCAGGCAACACATATGGAAAAGTGCTTGTTTGGGGGTCTTCGGTTGTTTGTTTCATTGGGGGTTTTTGCCAGTTCTGAATAAGTCTTCATTCTTGCAAGCACGACATACTAAACAAGGTCTTCAATATCTACCTGCTGGGCACCTGGCCAGTTTCTTTTCTTTCACTGCAATTACAGTTTTGGCAGGTTTTTGACACAACTATGCAACCATAATTCTGTCTGGCATGTAGTAAAACATTATATAGGGAAAATTACTATTGATGGTCAGCACTTAAGTAGCTCTTCAAAATCCTTCAAGCACATTAATTGATTAATACACAGCACTTGCACTGGAAGTGAAATATCTTCATAATAAAGTCACAATGTACTACTAGAAAGTTGTGCTGTAATTACATAGAGCTCTTTCTTTAATATTCTTTATTTGGTATGAGCATCTGTTTTTCCCAACTGTTTCAAAACACAGTCAGCACTTTCTTTATTTGCAAAGCAACTAATCAAGAACAGTCAATTCCTGCTATTTAAAGTAACTAAGATTAAATTTTTACAAACTGAAGCAAATAATAAAACCCCAAAATCCTTACAACTTTAAATAGGGTCCAGACCTCTGCATTAGTAATCTTTATGAGTTTAAACTTAGAAAAAACAGCCTAATCTCTTTCTATTTATCACTTAGAAAAAACAGTCTAATCTCTATTTATCACAAATCTAAGCGACGAAATATATTAATCAGATTTTCCAGAAGGAAATCAACACGTGACAACTGGATGGATCAACCTATTTCTCAAATTTTTATATATCTCCAAACCCAAAATATTTTTTCTTTTTATTTAAATTACTATAAAACTATCTGTATCCTTCCTATAATAACAGATGACATTTACAACATAAAAAATTCAAAAGTTCTATATACATGTCCATAAGCATAAAACACCTGCAAAGCTGACACTAAAAAGAAATAGCATTGCAATTGCAAAGTCAAGCTTTCCAAACTTAAGTAATGACAGTTTGCCTAAGCGCTCATAATGCAGTTCTCCATTATGTATCCAGTACAGAAAAGCCTTAATTTGGTTAGTGTAATATTTTTCTGTAAGACTGGATGCTTAATCCACAGGATGGACAGTGTTCACTAAACAAGCAGCTCTTTAGTATTTTGCCTTTCTTTATTGTTCCTCATGGCATTCCATGCTTTGTCTACTGCATGCCATTAAAATTCTTCACGGTAAAAGGCATCCCTTTGCTCACAGCCTTTTCTACCATTAGCACCGTCACATTTGAAAGTTTAATGCTTATACACTTCATCCCAATATTGTGAGCTAAACAATAAGGATAAGTATTGCAGATAAGGAACTAAGATAGCAAGAAAGCAAAATGTTCATTAATTTTGCTTGAAAAGTCCTGGATGTTTAGAATTATGCAGCCCTGCTCAGGGTTATATGTATTCAAAGATCATTTACTAACAATTTTGCAGAGAAGTCATTCAGGGGAAAAAGTTTAAGGCAACTTTTAAGCAATACAAAGCAACCAAGAAAGATTTTGTCCTAGTGTTAGAGAGAGGATTTAATCGTATTACTCACAGGGCAGGCTTTGTGCAGTCCCTGGCCACACCTGTTTTATTTCCATCAAATTCTGTAAGAAATGTCACAAGATCCTACAGGCAAGAGTGTCTTTCCTTACGTAGCTTTGAGTTCTAGCCTGCACACAGAATGGAAGCCTGAGGGAAAGCTAATTTAAAGGGTTTTTGGAAATCTCAGTTATGATACATATATTTAAAAATTATGTTCTAGACCACTGGAGGTTATCTGAGAACAGTGCTTTGGTTCCATTTATGAATTTGGAGATGTGGTGTGAAAAGTTTCATTTATAATAACTTTTATATTAGCATTAAATGAAAAGCACTAGTATTATAATTGAAGTTATATCACACGCTGCATTAATAATCACATTTCTGAAAACCTAACAAACTTATGCAACTAATTAATTCAATTTACTTAAAAACATATTTCTAACTGATCTGTAAAGTAACTTCACATACAATATATGTAATACACTAAGATGGGTGGTCAGAACAAAGCAAGTTTAAGACCCAAATGTGTAGTCTTCTCTAACAGCCCTGCAACCCTTTAAAATATTTTTTTAAAAACATATTCAGTTGCTTGCTCTTAAGAAGGACAAAAAAAAAAAGGGGGGGGGAGGGGGAATTATTTATGTATTTATGTCTGTTTTGTTTCAGCAATGAGTTTTAGGCAGTTTCTGCTGTAATTGACTGATGGTATGTAATGCCTTTGAATCTGTTTCTGCTTTCATAAAAAGAGATGTGAAGAAGAATTTAAAATAAAAGTGAAATTAATCAGATAGGCTTTTGCTGGTTTTCTGCTTTGTATTTCACCCAAGTTCAAAATGAATGGTCTGAGATCATATTTCTGCCATAGAGTTGAGAGATTGGGTAAAAAATTTTCTACTCCAGTGCCCTGACTCTAATAATTATTTGCTTTAAATCCTACAATACTGTACATGCGAAATAAAATACAACAACAAAAAACAAATCTGTTGCTTCCTAAACACTACTCCAAAACTGCTTTTAAATATGCAAATAAAATTCCATGCACTAGCAAGCACAGTGCTAAGTGTTTTTTAATTAAAGCAAATATTACCATTTCTAGAAGGAGGAATTTTATAAGATAATTTTACATATATAATAAAGACAGTCATATACCTTTGGCAAAAGTGGACATTTTTTGAATGGAGTATGTTGTGAATTAAGTTTGTCAGAGCTAGGTTTCATGGCTTACTGATATAGGTCCCAAGTAGAATAAGTTTTGAAATTGCCCAGTTTCTGAAAGGTTTCTGCTACGCAGGAAAGGGCAAAAACTTGTGTAAGTGAATCTTGAAAGTAGTGCTTTATGTCAAGCAAAAACTTATGAAAACAGCCTGTCTCAAGAGGTTTCTGACACAATGAAACTGGCACTTGGAATCTGCTCTGTGAGCTTCACACACTAATTTGACTTCAACATATAACCAGGAAAGTGAGTTTCAATATGAGAAACTTCATTTTAACCAACTCCTACCCTACTAGAACCCCCCAAATATATTTTTCTTCAGTTTTCTCTTTTCTCATACCATGAGACATCTCCAGTTTTTCACAAGATTAACATGCAGCTATGTCTTACATACATAGAGTATAAGGAAGACCATATAAATATGTATCAGATATTTATTTTCATTTTTGATTTATAAAACAAACTTGAAAAAAAAAAAAGGAACAAGGTGTTTCAGTTGTGTCCATTTATGACAGGCAAAACTAAAGATTCTGCTAGGCTGAAATGACTTTACCAATATTTTTATTACACAAAATTTCATCAGTTTTTATTACTTTGCCTGATCACTGGGGGTGAAATTTTCATTACTAAAACTCCTTCGCAAGTTTTACCTCTTACAAGAAGTTTAGCAAAAAGAAAGGCAGCTGTTTTAGAGGACTAAGACACGGAAACACATACTATCTTGCCAAAGTTAATAAGAAAGCTTTTACTTTTTTGAGCTCTAGCATTTTTCTAGTTCTGGATGAGGGAAGGAAAATTTAGTGATATGAAAAATTTGGGACAAAGGTATTTTTTATCTTCTTAATAAGCCATGTGAATGCTCCTGGAAAATCCGTATTTAAGTACTTTTTATAGTGAAGGACAAAAATCTCGATTTTCCACACATTCTTCCTCCCTTGAACATCAAGAGAACTAAAAAGATTTTCCTTCAATTTCTAGGTCATATTTTTGTGCCAGGAGTTGGAAAGGAGGTTGGGAGACTTCCCTGAGAACCTCCATAACCCTATCACAATGAGTAGATAGTCCAGCAAAGTAAGTTCTGCAAGAATTCACTTGTTTTCATAAGTCCTCTTATTTCATAGGTGATTATAGAGACACAGAAATAGCTCAAGTGTTAGTTTAAAAATCATAGCAGTGCAGTAGTACATTAGATATTAATCCTGACTATCATAACTAACTTGATTTTTCTATATATAAATATATATATATATAAAATTTCAGATGGAAGATATATTTCTTCTGTCCATCATAAGTCACATGACTTTTGGCTAATGGAAGCATGGAACTTTTTGCAGTTCAAAGCTTAGAAGATAATGTGAAGATACATGTGTTAAACATCTCTCATTAACATTTTTATATAATTAATTGCACTTCATTTTTAAGGGGGCACAAATAGTCAGCAAGTGGGACTACAGTGAGTGTTGCACAATGAAGCAGAAATATGTTAGTATCTAAGGAGTTAAGAAACACCAGGCCCAATGACAGCTGAATGTCCTCATGCCCCTTAATTGTACTCTCTCTTCAAAAGTGTTCCTCAAGTTTTTGAGTGGCTAACAAGAAGTTAAAAATCAGAATTACTTTCTTTCTATTGCAAAAGTATTAGTATTGCAAAAGTATATTAACTTTAATGCCCTAAAAAGTTTAAGGGCCTCCAGCTATTGTTTTTGAAAGCAGAGAGAGACCAAAATTGGGAAAACATCCCAATACTGCCATCAGTTCTCTTTCCTACTCCCATGTTTTAGAGCCTCCGCTACCGCTTAGAGTATCAGTAGTTGTCAAAAATGACAATAAAGAGGAGGGAAGGAGAAGAATAACAGTTCTCCAAGTAAACAGGTCATCACAAGTGACTTAAAATATGTGTGATAATTTAAAAATCAATCTACAAAAGCATCCTTAAAATGCTGTATGTATGTATGACCATTATTTAGCAAAGATAATTTATAAATTAAGAGCAGAACAATCTCCACTTGTATTTCCTCTATGGTTTCTGCATTTTGCCTAGCAATGTAGTTGCTATTGTGTGCAATATTTTAACGATTGATTTTACAGTAGATCATTAATTTTCTAATTATTAAACACAATTTCCAGTAAGGTCTCCATAAATTATATGTGAGTCACGAAGGACTCATGAGTCGTCTTTTTGTGCTGCTGAATCCATAGTGATAAAAATTTGTTGCATAGGTTAGTGATATTTATTATTCCCCCCAAATCATCTTTGACAATCAATTTTCTTATGACAAATCATAGCTTATTTTTCAGTTTTCATGATCACTTCGGAAGAAAATGCAAATGTTGGTTTGTACTGGGTCTAGTTTTGGCCAGAGAAGTTGTACATGTCTCATCCCTGGCAACACTCAAGGTCAGGTTGGACGAGGCTCTGAGAAACCTGATCAAGTTGGAGATGTCCCTGCTCATTGGACAGGAGTTGGACTAGATGATCTTTAAAGGTCCATTCTAACCCAAACCACCCTATAATTTTATGATTTTAGACTACATGAGTTATACGGGTTACTTCTAGAGCTAACTGGCAAGTAAAACTCTGCAAAATTATGAATCTTTCATGAAAAATATATGACTAAAATTATATTGATGCCGCTTATGGGATAAAATAACTGCAGCAAGCTGCAGCTTATAATATATAACTCACTCTTAGAAGCCTGCAGATTCTCTCCAGAGGGCCAGTAGTTTTTTAGCTGCATCACTATTTTATACCTCAAATCTGAAAATGCTAATTATATTTCAAATAAGGTGCATTACAGTGGTGTTTCTCAGCCTCCTGTCCACAGAATACTTATGGTGTATGATATCAGAACACCCAACACACACATGCATGAAGCCAGATATATTTTGTTTCGAAGGATGTATATCAGTGCTGCCTGCCTCAGCACACCTGAGTGGTTTCTTGCAGGTGCCGTCTCTATCTGCAGGCATGCACTATTAGATAGTTAAACCTGCAGGCAGGTCACAATAAATAGTTTTCAGTCTCAATAATTTCAATGAAAACACTTGCAGCTGTAGCACATACAGTTTGGTACTGAAAAAATAGAGATATTTTCTTAAATGGTAAGTACTTTATTTGTCATTCCTTCTATACCTGCTGAATCATTAAATGATCATAAGATGCAAAAGCATTTGCAGACGTGTTTCAGAATGTTTAGGCAAAACAAAAGCTGACACCTTCCAGTACAGCCTAAGAAATATTTTCAAGGATGTGCTATCAATATCATGCAGTGATGCATCATATTGATGTTAAGCTTACCAACAAAAAAATTGTTCTGGTATCAGTCTATAATTGGCTGTTTATTCTCTGAGAATACCACAGTCATCATTAGACAGCAAACACACATCATTAGCTGCCCTTTCCTGCCCGGTATTCTTGAGAAAGCAGCTAACTCTTTTAGGCCCTGGGGTCAGATAGCAAAGTGATAAAGCCAGAATTTATCTAGAATTCTATTTAAATAGTAGAATATTTTATTTGCCAGTGCAAATTCTGACAATTTGTATAAGCTTTTTCTTGCCTTTTTTGGGTTTTTTTTGTGTGTGTGTGTGCAAGAGTGGAAGAGAGTAGAGGGGTTTGTGGGTTTTTTCAAGGCAACATCTTTTTTTCCTTCTCTGTGTTTGATGAACAAAGAAATGTGAAAAATGCCACCTTCTCTGTGGCTTTTATCCTTTGTGAAGGTTACATTCATGAGATCTAGCATTGTAACTGTAGCAGAACATGATATGTTATTCAGCTGGGATTCTTGAAGTCAAGTTGTTTACACTTATCTTGTGCACTTGTCGTCTCAGTCCATAGGTCTGTTTATACTGCTCTTGCCAAGCTGAAAGTAATTCTGTCACTGTGCCATAGGCTCCTACATAAGATTTAGCATTGCAGTGAGTTGTCAGTGGCACTGGCAAGCAGCCAGATTTCATTACCACTTCAGATTTTCTGGCATTTAGCTAGTGTCCAGGTCAGGTTGCTAGAAAAGATATAGCAAAGAAAAGCTGTGTCTTCTTCTCAAATTTAGTTTATTAAAGCTATTCTTTGCCCAGAACATTAGGTGTATATAAACCCTCCTGACTAAATTCATTATGTGTAATAACGTTGTAAAACCCTGGTTGAGATGCCTAAGGATCACATATGGATTTTCTCATCTTTGATTAAACTAAAAAGGTAAAATATATTAAAATAGAGAAAATCAGGATCCTTTTCCAAGTTTCCTAAGTATTGATTCATTCTCTGCAGAACAAAAGCTTGCAAGGAAGATATAGTCTGGATTTAACACACAACTTGGTTAAAAATTAAGCAATTATCACTGACTCTGATGAGATTTTCTGTTATACATTCATTGTGTAAAAGCTTGTACCTTAAATTTAGTAATGCTTATTCATTGCTACATATTATTAATTCCTACTGATTATGCTACACAGAAACACACTTACAGAGCACTATTTACAGAGTAGAAACACTGTCTAGTTTATATACCAAAATTAATTCAAGATGCATGCCTAAAATTAGCATCATCTCATTCCAGTTTGCTAAAAGTTCTATGTCTAGTTTAAGCTGTTCATGTAGACTCCCTCTGTAAAACAGAAAAGGAAAAAAAAAATACATATGTCTGTCCAGAAATCAATCTATCTCACCTGAGACACATTTTATCTGAGAAAAATCACAGTCTGAAATTTTTTTTTAGCTCTTAACCATAGAGGAAACCTAGACAAACTGTGCAGATTAGACATCAAAATTTTAGATGGTTGAAGATAAATGAGCTGAAACTTCTGCATTTTATCCAGACACGCTTTGCTCCAGCCAAGCACAAACAAAAAATCCTATCTGTAACACATTTATTAAAAGAGAAAGGGTGAATACATTAAATGCTGCTAGAAGTTTTTAATACAGTGTGTGAATATGTGTGGATGAATTGGTCAGTGAGTGATAAGGGAATATTCTCCTTTGCAGTAGAAAGATGACCATCTTTCAAGGTCATGTCATCTCTCTACTGTAAACACCTGAATTGTTCTTATTAAAACAAGGGCATGGCAAGCATTGTTTTGAATGGATGATGAAGCAGCACCTGTAAATTTCAAAAAGGAAGCATGCATCTTAAATTCACTTTTTGCTTTATAAAATTTGAACAACTGTGGGAAGGGGGGAAAGAAGCCAATTCAGTCGAAATAGAATTCAGACTTATACTGAATCCAAAATAAGTCTATTTATAATCTCAAAGACTCCATAAGAATCACTTTTTTTTTTTTTTCTGGGAGATCAGTTTAGAGGAGCTTAAACTATGTTAATATCCAAACCATATATGCCATACTGTGTCTCTAAAGCCATCTAGGGGAGGCTCAGTGGTCAAAAAGCAGATCCACATTCTGGAGGAGCACCTGGACACTGAGCATGATTGCTTCTCAATCCTGTTTCACTGCATCGGTCAAAAAGATGTAACTGCCTTTTATTTGAGCAAGAACACTAAAGAATTCTAATTTCTATTTACCAATAATCTAAAATCTAATTCCAATTATACTATAACATAAGGAAGAGACAGTCTATTTTGCTCTATAAACTTCTTTTTTGAAAGGCATGGAAAAAAAATTTTTGCATTCCAGGACATCAGTCTTTTCTGCTTTATTTGCGGATGTGTCCAACATCAGGCAGACCCATCTACTCTGCAGTTGCCCCAGAAGGGCCAGTGTCAATGCATGAGCAATTGCTCTTGAGATTTGAAATCAACAGTAGTTTAGCTCAGTTTTAGGCAGGAAGCCTGTTTCATTGAGCTACCACTGTTTACCCCCTACTAAGCCAGCTGTGTGGAGCTGGGTCCTAGTCTGCTCCAGGGAATGGACCACTCCTTTTGTCCCTTGTTACACTATGTCAGGTAATAATGCATAGCCAGTCGATGCAATAAAAGCATTTCTCTTAGAAGCTGAGAAAAGACTATATTTAGACTGAGAAATGACACTTTAGTTTGACAAATCTTATTAGCTCAGATTAGCTGTTGGAAGGACCAAATGTTCCCAAGAATTGAAATTTTCTTTAATTTATGAATTCAAATAAGAAACTATTCTACCCTCAAGAACAGCTACAATTGGAATCACCCACAGAAAATTGAAATCAAACACTTCCAGTCTTGCGTGCCAGTTTTTCTCCTCAGTGAATCTCCAACTGAAGCTCATATATGTATATATAAACACACAAACACACACACATATATATGTATTCAGATGACAAAGAGGGAGACCAAGTAGAATAACAGAACAATAGGTTCATGAAGCTACTTTACCCTGACAGTACATCAAATCTGGCTGGTGAGGCAGCCTACCCAGCTTCAAGAGGACTATTGAGTCAGTATTTTAAATCTCCTTTTACTTTTTAAGGCAGCAGATGTAGAAAGGAAATCCATGTGGGAATTCTAACTGCAAAATTCAGAACTGTTTGGCATTTGTAAAACTGACCCAAAACTGAAAAACAAAACACATGAGGAGTCTATTAATAATGAAATTACATTCAATAGCAAAAGGTTTCTATAGAAACCAAAAGTAAGACTCTTGCAGTAGAAACACTTTTTCTGGCTGCAAGGAGTACTAGAGTATCACATGGAATTCTGTTTTCATATAAGGTATCTGCTGAAAGGATTATCTATACATGATTAAATCCTAACCATAGTTTTGTGATATTTTAGTATGAGGAGCCAGTACAGTAATTATAGTTAATGTACCTGAATAAATGTAGAGTTCAAGCAGGGAAGAAAGATATGGTACATCTCTGCATAATTAAAATTGTGCATAATTTTAATTTTTGCAATTGAAATGTGATCAAACATTTGTACGTACAAATATGTACAAACTCCAGCTTAGCATACAATGCTAAAAGCAAGAAAATTACCCAAGAGCATGTTAGAACTGTTGTAGCCATGTGCCAATTCAAAGAAAAATAGTCAAGATTTCTCAGGACATATACTACTCCATACATCAGCTATTGTGTGATGGTGGCTTAGGTAGATGTAGATATGAGGTGGAACAGCAAGTCTGCACATTGTGGAAGCTTTGAAGGAATAGGTTTTACTTCTTCCAAAAGGATAAAGAAAACGACTTTAAAGTCATTTTCTACAAATTGAAGAGGTTTCAGCAAGTACACCTGGTGATTAATCCCTCTAACAAACTCCAATTTCTTCATAACTGAGCACTTTAAAAGGTTTGAGAATCAAATTAAAAAGCTGTTGCATGTTTATGTTTCTCATGTCTTCCTGTAAATGGAGACAGCATGGTTTCATATTCTACTATATCTCTCTCTTCCTAGGGTTTGTTCCCCTCTTCCATCACTATTTTCCCTCCAGCCTTTCCTTCTCTTTATTTCGTCCTTAAACTGATAGAAACAAGGGGGGTTGGGGGGGGAATTGTTCTATATTTTTCTAAAAGAGTACATTTTTCTTGTAGTGAATAGCTTCCAGTCTCAGGGGACTAGAATTGAGCTGAATGTAATTTAAGTACCAAAAGAGGAGCTGTAAGGAGAACTTCTGAGACCTATTCTTCACCTGTATTCTGAGAAAGAAGCAGCAATAAGTTAACTTCTCCCATCTGAGGTATAGCCATTCTTTTCTATACTTTGGATCTGGGAGGATTAGAATCAAGGTTTCTCCTCTCATTCTCAGTTGTTTCTCCAACAGTCAGTTTGCAGTAGGATGTGTTAGATGAACAGACTTTTTTCTTTCCTCTTTTGAGTGCTGCAGTTTAGCCCTTAGTTAGCTGAGGATAGCTTTGAAATGTTCTTACAGCCTTTTCTCACAGAAAAGAATCTTCATATAAAAGTATGTCAAGAGTTTTTTCTGAAGCATCTCTTACTAAGTACAAGTTCACACTAAGTATTATTATATACTAAGCAAAAGAATTCCAGTTCCTAAAAATAGCTTTAGTTAGAGGTTCAAAAAGTTTCCTGTCTGCCCTCTAGTACTATTTAAAAATGAATAATTAATTCCTTACCCTATTTTATTTTTTTCTTTTCATCCAGCAAAGAAAAGGAAACCACCTATCTTATAAGGTAATTTTGAACATTAAAATCTGTCAATATATATGCTCTGATGTCAATAAGCTATCGTTGGAAATGACTGAAAAATGTGAGCAAATAAAGCATATATGATTTGGAAAAAACAGTCTTTGGTGGGACCCATAAGAATTTGAAATACTAGCACTGCATGGTAACTATTATTTTTGCAATGCCCAGCTTTAGCAACCCGTGGTGCCCACTTTGAGTTCGCTGCCAATAGTCCCTTACAGCCCCACTTGAACCTTGACCTCTTCATAAACTAATTTCCCCCAGAACTGCATGTCCAATTAGTAGCTGGATGTTCTTTCTTGAGACCCAGCCTCCCAAAAGAAGCTATCCCCTTCTAATGGGAATCGAGATATCCCACAGCCTGTGCAGCCGACACATTCTTCGTAAATGTAGAAAAAAAAGCAATAACATTCATTTCTGTTAAAATATTTTAAATAGGGAAAATATGCTCTCATATGACCTTTTCTTTCTCTTAATTTTTTTAACTCCAAAGTTAAGTTTCTTTGGTAGTAGAGGCAAGGTTTCATACATCTTGGTTGACACTGAAAAATAATGCAAGCAGTGCAACACATAATGCTTCTATTTGGATATTGAAAACATGAAAAAATTTAACAGAACACTTGAATTATCCTTTTCAAACTGATTTTTTTTTATTTTTCTAACATAATTTTTTTTAAATTGCATTGTAATCTGCAATCATTTTAGCTATTTTCAGTTTGTTAGTGGAAGAATATTTTACCACCTATTCGCTTGGTGAATATAATGGTGCATTTTTGAATAGGAATTTGGGGGGGGGTTGTGTAGAAAAGAGTACTGTATTTGACATCATCACATGGTGACAACATAAAAAGGCCAATTCAAAGTTCAATATCTCTTTTGCTGGCACTGATGACACCTCAGTTGGAACCAGTACAGTTGGAATGACTAATGGTCAGAAAAGATACATTGAAATCAGAAGAGATGCAAAGATTCATAGAATAAATAGAGAAAATGGGAAGACTCGTGGTGACAGAAGCCTGGCAGTATTTAGGCTTCTAAGTCTAGGAAAAAGTATTTAGTGAAAGAACTGTATGGCTGGGTTATATGCTGTACACACATGATTGTTAGTTAGTATACATAGTTAGTATACATAGTTAGATGTGAGTTAGTATGTCCAGTTCAAAGAAAATGATAGACTTACATAAAAGCATGTCAACACTGCAAACACCACACAAGGGCATACAAATGAGTGTCTTAGGCAATTCCCAGACTCCACAGTCTCCCCAGTAGTTGGCATGTACTTGTCTTTCCAGCAGTCAGCTCCTCCCCATACACACACACATCTGTCCTAGACTTATAACCACTTCAAAACATGGTTACCAAGTTACTTCATCTACTTGTGAGCTAGTCCAGCTTGATATTTACCAGCACTCACACACTGATGTGCATATCCTCACTCCAGGTGCTGCTCCTAGAAGCCCCAGCCTTTAAAAGCTGTTCTAACTGCAGTTGCTGGCACCTAGACCTCCACTAACAGATGCACATGGAATAGAGAACCCCTCATCTAAAAAAACAGAAATGGAGTTTACTGAGATGCCAGGCCAGATGGCAGTGACTGAGGGCAGGACACAGTGAGACAAGCATATTGGACAAGCCCAGTTTAAACACATCCAGAGCCTTTTAACCTCTTATCCTTTTATTTTCCCTTGCCTGATCCTCCCCTAATCACTTTCATCCCTCCCTTTTTCACCTTTGGTTCCTCCCCCTGAACAACCCATACTAAGCTTTGAACAATCCCTAAAGGCTCTTCACTGTGTCCTGTAATGTCACTCAGTCTGCACAGTCCTCCTAAGGTCTGCTCTCACTGACTCGTCTTGAAGTGTTTCATAATCAGTGCTGAAGCTCTCCTGGAAGGAGCCAGGGCAGAATGTCCCTGACTCTGACTGGGCCATTGAGGTTGCTCTCCCTGCCACTGCACATCTGTGCTCCTTCATGTTTGTGTGAATGAGCCTCTTATGAGCCAATCACCCTCCTGTGACAACCCTGGGAGCAGCTCTGTATGTGGAGATCCCCTCCATAAGACATAATCAAGCATGCTTTGGCTTTTGGTCTGTGACCCAGGCCTGGGAGCACCCTGGAAAGGCTGTGGTTTGGCAGGCAGTTCTGCAGAAGGACACTGGAGGAACTGTGCTGCCCACCTGGCAGGGGCATTGGTGCTGTACCACTTTCCCTTTTCCTGAAATGCCACCTGCCATTAGCACTTGTCTCTATCCTGTCCCAGATCCACTTTGAGAGAAAAATGTAGGACCCTACAACCCAACAAAAAATCCTACAACCTTGCACTGCAAATCACGCATAACACATGACAAACCAACTGTTAAAGCTGGCAGAATGTATAGAAGAGCTGTAGCTGTGCTTGACGTATTCAAAGCTACATACTATGTGCATTTCCTGTTAACATACATACAGGGTAAAATCCATTAAGTTTCTTGCTTTTTCATAATACTAAAAGAAAAAATAAGCTTCCATTCTTTGTCTTGAGGCATCTAGGTGCAAAGACAGAACTTAGTTGACTGATGT
Source organism: Eulacestoma nigropectus (assembly GCA_013397775.1). NCBI lineage: Eukaryota > Metazoa > Chordata > Aves > Passeriformes > Eulacestoma > Eulacestoma nigropectus. The sequence continues at coordinate 20,786 of VZTE01002831.1, read as the reverse complement.
TACTCTGAGAGAAAATGATAAGCCATCAGAACAAAACTGAACACCCACTCACACACACATCTACACACACATGCTGGCCAAGTGAGACACTGATTTTCTCCAAAATAAATTGGTATTTTGTTGATTGGTAGTCTGACAACAAGCCATTACACCTTAGCATTCAACCTATCTTCATTTCAAACTATTATAAAAGTGTAGATACACACTGTACGTATTACTCTGTGTGGATACTACTTTACACAGAAATAATATTGTGCAAGCACATACTTATAATTTTCACAAGCTTGTAACAATTTTATTATCCTGGAGTAAATATAGGTACCATTTACAAAAGGTGTAAAAATGGTAGTCTTTTTTCTGGATTTAGCACATCCATTTCAATGCTTCTCCAGAGAGTCTGTCTGTAAGCTACCCCTGAGTATACCTCTTCTTTGAAAGGTATCTCAACAAGCTCAAGTGCATCTTTATAAATGCACAAAAACCAGCATATTATGTCTAAAAAAACAGGAAAGGGTTCCTTTCAGAGACAAATAAAAGCATTTTTTTTCTTGACTGAAAGAAATAAACAGTGTCACAAAGCCACTCTGTGCTGAAGCCTTATCATATTCTCTGCTCTGCAGGCATGACAATCCTCAGACTACTGTGGTAAGTTATTTTTATTGATCTACTTTTTTTTCTAAATGAGTATGTTATTAAATATAAAACCTATCCTTATAACTTCAATACACACAGCTCCTTATGAAAGAAATTTCTTTTTATAACTTTACAAACACGGATCTGCATTTTTATACAGAGATATGAAAGCACTTCAGTAAATTCCTTACCAAAAACTGTCTTCCCACAAATGAGAAGAGACTATGCAAGGAACAAATCTGGCTCTGGAGATCTACTGTACATCAAGCTAAAGTCAATTTGTCTGACAAGGGCATGTGACTGTTTTGAGGGACCACCACAAATGGGAGAACATGAGCTGGAGAAAATGGTAAGACATGGTACACAAAGGACTAAAAGGCTTCAGAGCATAAAGCTACACTGTGAGAAAGTTTTCAGAGATTGAATAAATGCCATTATCACTCAGCAAGTAGACTTTGGAGATTCAGAGTTTTTACTCTGAATAACTGCAGTATGAATGGTTTTACCACCTGCCCGAAATTAGAGGAAATATTTAGCTGCTCCATGTCTTCCAAATGAAAAGGAAGAACTTTCCCCAAATTTCTCCAGAGAAGGAGTTAACTACTCCTCTCACTTTCACCACCATTTATTTATTTTATTTTGTGAGAATCTGATACACTGAAACTTTCCTACTTATTAAGTTTCTTGTTCTATAAACTCCTTTGGTCAGTGGATTAGCTATTCCAATATTTCAACTGGTAATAATTTGTATCTATTGGTCATTATTTGAATATTAATATACTTAGCAGCATATGTTTGAAATTAAAGGCTGTCTTAAAAAAAAAAAAAAAGCCAACATGAAAAAATGAATAAAAATACTTCTTCTCAATACTTCTCTATTTCACAAAGAGCTAAAGTGCTTTGCAAAAAAAAAAAAAAAGTTGATAGAATTACATCTGTTTTGAAGAGGAGAGGAAAGGAAATATCCTACCCAGAATCATGCAGCAAATCAATTATGAGCAGTGAATTGACCAAGCTCATAAATGAAAAGAATGTTCACACTATATGTGTAAAACAGACCTCTTTTTCAACTAATGGATTAGATTGATGAGAACCTTAGGACAGTATTTTTATTCTGTAGTTTAGAAATCATCTCCAAAAAAAAAAAATCTCATATTTCACAGAAGTATATAAGCATTCAATATTTATACAAACTGGAATACTTGCAAGTCTTGACTTAGTATAAACACGACTTAGCAAAAAACCAAAACATCAATGTGTTATCAACACCATCCTCTATACAAATACAAAACTGTCATGGGTTGAAACTGAGTTGATTGATGAGCTTTTAAGCCAGTGCGCTTTTGTGAATTTTGCATATTTAAACCCCGTGCAAGGGCGGG